>OW052223.1:9483589-9841557 GCA_932526605.1 Nephrotoma flavescens
AGATAGGTTAAGGGTTAGGGTTAGTTTGAAAGAAAACAAATTATTTATAAAAAAAACTATTTTGTTTCAACGAGCTTGGTATAAACATGGAAATACAACTCACTCACCACGCGCGTTTATGGCAAAAAATTACAAGTCGATGGATGATGTATTATCAATTTATCCAAGTTCAATATTTAATTTTTCAAAAAAAAATATATTAATAAATTTTATTTTTAAATTGATACGGTCGGTTTGTAATTTTTTTCGTAATAAATACTCTAAAGCGCTTATCTATAAACTGACAAAATCTGGATTATATAGGACGCGCAGAAGGAAACGATATTTAAGGACATTTAAAACTACAAAATTATTTCTAGTTTATCTTGTTAACAACAACGTTTTAATAGTGTGTATGATAAAACGATATATTCATAAAAATAAAAAATTAAATTTTTTAACCTAAATAAAAACAGGATAAAAATTTAGCCATCGCATAGGCGCCAAACAGTCTATATATACTAAACTACCATTTATCAATAAAAAAAAAAAAACTCCCAGAACATGCATGCAATTTTAAAAGCGGATTTAAGATCCTTGTGTAAAATATATATGTCCCTTAAACAGGAATATTAAATCTAGGATTCTCAAGACATATTATATTATTTATATATGGTATAATGGAAATGGGGATATTTACTCAGATCCCAGAAATAAAACTCCTATAGACATTTTTAATATTTTTTAAACCTTTATTGTTAAATTTCCATTTTCAATATATATTTTTTGAAGTTTTGTTTGTTTTTATTTACAGGACACAATTTTTGTTTTGCTATCCGGCCTAATTTTAAATTTTTTTTATTTATTATTATTATTATTTTTTTTTTAATCACAAAATCTCAATTAGGACGAATTTATTTATAAATTATTGCTGCTTTTGAAAAAAAAAATTGTTAATTCTAAGAAAATATACGATATTCGTCCTTGATTCAAAAATATTATAATAATTAAATAAATAAATAGTAATATATATCAGGGACGATTTAACGAATTATTTAATTAACCAATTCAAATAAAGCGAATAAAAAAGCGCGCGCGAATCGCTTGTTTTATTATTTTATTTAGAGGTCGTCTTTCTAAAATATACCGGGCTAAAACTGTACAAAATTATATACACATCACTATAATTAAATCTGATTTTGTGTATTTATAGTTTGGAAAACTGTCGATAACCCCAAATGTTTTATGTGTACGATTATGTAAACCATTTCGCTTTTCTGGCGATGGCTTAAAGTTTTAAGAATCGTGTGTGGCTTACTAATTATTGAACTATGTGATTACTGATGCCAAATTGAAGGGTTTTATTTACTACCTACTCATAAATTTTAAAAGACCTAAATCCTCCTTTGTTCAGAACCAAAGCTTATATTGTAGCTGATTTGCATAATTTATTAGAATGGATACGATACGATACCTATATATGGCGAATTATTACTAAATAAAGGAATAACTAAAATCCAGGATCTCTAATTGTACGTGACTGCTTAGTACATGCGATTCTCGGCCCTCAATACACTAAACTTGCCTAAAATAAATTGGGTATTGTGTGTTCGTGTATGTGGTGGATTAAGATTCCAAACTATAAATTTTTTTTTGAGGCACCCAGATATATATTAACTTTCTTTTTATTAATTAACTTTCTAAACACATATACACAAACGCATATATATATATATATATATATATATATATATATATATATATATATATATATATATATATATATATATATATATATATATATATATATATATATATATATATATATATATATATATATATATATATATATATATATATATATATATATATATATATATATATATATATACAATATATATATATATATATATATATATATATATATATATATATATATATATATATATATATATATATATATATATATATATATATATATATATATATATATATATATATATATATATATATATATATATATATATATATATATATATATATATATATATATATATATATATATATATATATATATATATATATATATATATATATATATATATATATATATATATATATATATATATATATATATATATATATATATATATATATATATATATATATATATATATATATATATATATATATATATATATATATATATATATATATATATATATATATATTTATATATGGCTTTATATATATATAAAGCGTGTCCCAAAATTCGCGTATCAAACGAAACAGGATGATAAAGGAGCTCATTGCCGACAAAAACTGCCAAGTAAAGTTTTTTCGAATTGTTGATGGTGCAAAAGTTATTCCACTTTTTGTGTTTTTTTAGTAAAATCACCTGCGCGCACACCAAAACATTAATTTAAAAGAAACCAAAATTTCTTTTGTTTATCTTTTTTTTTAATACGATCTAGAAGAGTGTGCATTTCCAATAAACTCATTTTTATTAGCTGCATTATCTTCTGTCAAATGAAAACTTTGGTTCTGTAAATTTTTTTTCACAAAGTAAGTCGTGTTTATTAAAAAACGCACTTAACAAAATTTCAAGTTCTAAAATAGAGGCTTTGTCAGAAATAAAATAAAATGAAAAAAATAATTTTTTTATTCATTTTAAATATTATTATTCGGATATCTCTCGAATTTTCCGGATTTCTACAAAATTTCCTGGATTTCCCGGTTTTCTTCCAGATTTCCCCCAAATTTCGCGAATTTTCCAAATTTCCCCCGAATCTCCCTGGAAAATTCCACGCATGCGATTTTACTAAAAAACACAAAAAGTGGAATAACTTTTGCACCATCAACAATTCGAAAAAACTTTACTTGGCTGTTTTTGTCGGAAATGAGCTCCTTTATAACCCTGCTTCGTTTGATACGCGAATTTTGGGACACCCTGTATATATGAGGAGACAATCTATATATTCGTAGCCCATATTTAAAAAAAGTGTATTTTTGCAAAAACTCAACCATAAAACTTTGCGATCGGACCATGACCAATGGCACATTTCAAATTGCTATGAAGGCCAAAAGATCACATCATAGACATCAAGGCATTCTGACCAACTAATCTATTGTTAAAAAAAAAAACAAAGATTAGGAAATTAATTAGGGAAAAATCCACGACTGAGGAACGACCAACAATCGTCATTTTGGGGCAAAAAACCACCACATAAACAAACTATGCTATATCTGGGAGGCCACGTTCAGGGAAGTCACAGGACAACATTCAATATGTACACCGAAGCATTGAAGAAAAGCCTTCAATGTGAACTCGAAGGCGGTCCCAGCAGTCGGAGGTTTTCCGAACCTCACTCTAGAGGATTTGAGGGATGCTGCATGTCTGTCCGTATAAGATACAGTGTTGAACTTTTGGGTCACCCCGTATTTTAATTGGGTTCAAATATTTTATCTTGTAATAAACCGACAAGGCATCTACTAAATTTTTCACTTGATGTAGAATTTTTTTTAATTCCAATCCTGGTTTTGATTAGCAGTTTCATATTTGAAGCGTATTTGAAGGCACTTCAACTTTACTTAGTAGCTTTATTTAAAGTAGGTTTTGTATAATGTGTTGTCGGTGTATTTGGTAGATACCCCATAAAGATACACATGAGTTTCAATAGCCAGCAAAGGCCACTCGAGATTATAAAAGTCAATTATGTTTCAGATGATAAGGGGAAATATTTGGTATGAACCAGAAATAATATCGTTACTTACCACTTCAATGGTGCTATGCACCATACACGAAAATAAAAATTAAAGGCAAGTTAAACCGCGAAAGCAGAAATTTTTGGCATTTCTCATTAAAAATTTCTATTAAATTGTCTTTGGCGTATATTTCCGAATTCTAAATTTTTCTAAAAAGCGGGATCAGTGCCATCCAGTCCCGTTAGCCTAATTAAACAGAACTTAGTAACAACAAATTAATGGTCAAAATTCTTATTTAGAAAAATTCGAATGTCTCACCCTATACATACTAGCAATTTGCAACGTGCCATTTTAAAGTGTTACGGATTACGATAAGCATGTGCTATATATTTTACAGTGTCCCAAGATAATGCAATTTTAATTTTACTAAAATAAATGAAAAATTGTGAAATGAAATAAAACTTCCTGTTTTACTTTTTTTTAAGCAAGCATCTCAGTTGGAAATGATCCACTGCGAAACCTTAGAAAGGATTCTTAAAAAATAAATTAAACTACAAAATGTTGGAATTTTAAGTGTGAATTAATATTATGTGGCTGAATATTGAAAGGAACAATGCCTGATTGATGCTACGAATTTAAAGATCGCCCCCCCCTCGTACATGTTATTAAATATTTATCAAAAAATTTAAATTATTTTAATTAAACATTTAAATTTGTTAAATTCATTTAGATTTTGCATTAATTTTTTTCTACTTAAGTTTTACATTTTGTTAAATTTTTATTTGCATTTTTTTTTTTTTTTTAGATTTGATTTCTCTATACTTCAGTCTCCCGCATCAGTTCCGGTGGCTTTAGAGTATTTGTTTGCGAATTGCGCGATATTTTCATTTATAGTTTTACGAAAAAAAACAGAAGGAAGAGACAAAAAATTTTCATTATTGATAAAGTACCAAAAGTCCAGTTAAAAAAATGTTATTAAAACTAGAAACCCAAACTTTGTATTGTGTGTGAGTGTGTGCGTTAAATCAGAAATTCGATATATGAGGTCGGCGGAAGTCATGTTTTGAATGTGTAATAATGGTTAAAAATCAATGATTAAACATGATTTTCTCTGATATTGTTGTTGTTAAAGGTACGGAGTCAAAACATTTTGAGAAGGATCATGTTTCATTTCTTTATTATCAAAATGGTCAGTAATTGAAATAAATTTCCGTTTGATTGACTCCCGAAACAGCAAACCAATATAAGACAACTCTTCTGACAGAGAAACGCAGAGAGTTTCCTGAGATTTCAAAAAGTAGTCTCGCCATACGAGTACAACAGCTGTTATATTGTAAAGAGGGTGGCATCTTTTGGTTTGTTTTCGAACTAGCGGTTATTTCGCCGCTCATAGTTCGACCGACACCTGAAAAATGACAGAAATTCAAGAAGTTTTCACCTCGGTGGTAATAAACGTGCGTCACAAAAATTTGGACATTCATCTAAATTTTTTATTAGTTTTCCCCAAAGTTGATACTCTGTATCTTTTGTAACAACAAAAGAAAAAAAAATATTTTCCATAAACTTTTTTTTATTCCAGAATACACATTCGAAACATAAAAATCATTGAAATAAAATGTATGATTTGATGATTTTTTCCACCATGTATATACGGACGTCGCAGTACCTACGAGTATAGTCGGCCTACTTTGTGTTAGAAAAATGTCAATTTTAAAGCTACTGTAAAAATGTAACGCTAATTTCGCGGAATTTTTTGAAAATATTATTTTAAAATTTAACGTTATCGAACTTATGTCTCTGTTACACAAAATAGAGCACCATACCAAGATACCGGTTCATTTCCGGACATATACTTAGTGGGGTTTTTATAGGTACCGGACATATTATGTGAAATGGCACAATTAAATTTTTTGTGTGTGATGTTTATTAAATAAATCACATTTGAAAAAAGCTTATTTTTATAATTTTTGTATAAAATATCTTGATTTGATCATGAGTGGCATAAATCGCGCAAGATAAGCAAGCGCTATGTACACGTTGAAACAAAATAGTTCATTTCAAACAATTACACCATAAAAAAAAGAAATTAAAATACATTTGCTAAAATTGATCCACTTAAAAAGTAAAGAATTACGGTTTAGTATTAGACTCATCCAAAATTAGTACGTAATGTGTGAAAGCAGTTATTTCTATATGTATATCCGTGAAAGTGTTAAGAAAAATATTAAACAGAGGCCTCTGAAAACTACTACTATCAAAGTCTAATATATATCATTCTCGAACGCAAAGTACTTCTGCCTTCGGTTAGCAAGAATATCAACTCAAGACATGTGTGCAGTGGTGAATGATGGGAAACCGTTGTCCAAATACCGAACCCACCCTAATTATCACAGTCTTTGTGTATAATAATTTTTGGAAGATAAATGACAATTTTGGAAGATACGTGACAAAAATTCAACGAAATAAAACATTTGTAAAATTATTCAAATTTTTATAACTAAGCCGCACCAAGGTCCATTTTATTCCGTTCCAGCTTTTGGTTAAAATTAAATGTTGACATATGCCATACAATTTGAATCGGCCGTGGATGATAAAAGCATTCATCTTACCCATCATCAGGCAGAGAGTACAATTTGCGTGTGTTTTAACTATTTCCACAGAACTCTGAATTTACTAACTATACAGGATGTCTTTAAGATAATTAATACAATAAGCAGGTCGAAGTGACTTCCCTCCTTCATCTCTGAATTGAAATATATTGAATAATTAGGAAATTCCAACATATTTCACAACTTCGGAATTAAGGTGGAATACCTCTTATTCTTAAGTTTGGCAAACACCCAAAGAATCAATATTTTTTTATATATAAACTTATATATACATGTTTATTGCGTATGTATATGTATTAAAAAAAACATTTGCAACTTTTCAATTTTTTGATAAAATTATAAAATAAAAATTAATAAAATTGTGCTGTCTTATTGTGTATTAGGTGTGTAACGCTAGCACCAAATAAATGACAGAAACAAATGGAAAAACATTTTAATTCCTTTTTCACAAGTAATTGTTGCTATTTGGAATTATTTTGGTAACCCGACGAGCATGGGTTCCAATATAATTTGGATCGTGAGAAGCCATGTTTTTTTTTAACGAAAACTAGTTAAGTAAAATTTATCGATTCTTTGGTAGGATATATTTTAGAAGCATTGTAGACTATTCTTCACCACTTCGTGACATTCTTGAAATAAGTGTTTGGCCTACTACATCTTATGTATTTGAATAGTAAACTAAAATCAAATTAAACTGAAAAAATCAAAAATGAATTAAAAAAGATAACTAATTTGACAACAACAATTAACAATGTTTAATGTAGCATTCATAATCACGTAGAATGCACAATTCGATAGTAAAAAATTAAATTTAAAAAAGAAAAATTAAAAATTTTATGAACATAACATAAAACTGCAAAGTTGCAAATGCTTTATCCTATACTGTACAATATACTAAATAAAAGATACAAAAAGTGAAAAATTTATGAATATAAAGAGCGAGGAGAGATAGACATGCTATAATAAAGAAATAAAATAAAATTAATCAACAAATCAATAAATTATAAATAAATTAATAGTTTAATCTACATCAAACTCCCACCTCCCCATCACCCCACCCTTACATATTTCCGATCACTAAACTAAATGTGTGTAATATACTCTTAACCCAAAATATTTAACCTTTCCTATTTACAACAAAAACAAAACAAAAAATCTGAAATATTTTCAATTTTCTTTAACATACACAGAGCTTTGTATATTATATAAATAAAAAAAAAGACATGACGGTTTAAAACAATTTTCCAGACAGTAAACAATGACAAATATATTTAGGAATAAATAAAAATAGAAATGTTAGATAAATGTATAGATACGTGTGTAAATATATATATATAAAAACCATCCTCATATTTTTTCGATTTTCATTAATTTTTCCATGAGGCGGGGGAACGAAATGGAACTCGATCAATTTCTTAATTTGTTAAAATCCTGATTCTGTGTTACGTATGCATGTAAAAGTGTATGTGTGTAATTGAAAAACGTTTTTAATCACAAAGAACTTTTATAAAGTATGAAACACAGGAAGTCATCATTTAATTTTATGTTTTGTTGTAGTAAGCAAAAAGAAAATTGTATTATCTATTTAATTTATTCATGTTGTGAAAATGGATTGCAAAACGATTTTCTAGTTTTCCTAAAATCATTTTTTTTTGTATGGGTAAATATAATAAATGTTGAGAAGTAACAATACGGACAAAAGGTGACCTTAGTAAACTATAAGTAAAAGAAAAAGGAATCAATAATTCAACAATTTCTTTGTGTTATAATAATTCCATTTAAGTTTTGAACTTTTGAAATTAAATGTTAGAAAAGTGTATTACAACAACAGATTTTGAAATATTTTTTTTTCTAATCTGCATATTTCTAACAATCGGAGCGCTGCTGTGCGCTCTATCTACACACAATCGTAGCGTGAAACGAGATTTTCTGCGGCAATGACAGATAACTATCCAGCAAACACAACGTTTTAAAAATTTGAATTAGCTACATCAATTCAACATTCTATTCGACTGTTCAGAAAAAACATGAATAACACAAACAGCAAGTGTCATTTTTAGACAGATACGCATTCATCTTCCTGTGAACAGCCAACCATTGTGCAAAAATGTCATACCGATGGCGATTACCCCTTTTCTTCATGCTTCAGAGGAAACAAAAAATTTAATAACCGCTACATCAAAAGGGATAACTAATATGATTTTCGATGGCAGACAAATCTTGATCCATTTTTGATCCAAAATGGTTTCTTTTTTATTTTTTGTTTCTGGATCAAAAATAAAATCCAAAAAATTTGTTGGATTTTTTTTTACGTTTACTCACACATATTGTGATATTGTGTGAGTAAACGTCAAAAAAAATTCAACAAATTTTTTGGATTTTATTTTTGATCCAGAATCAAAAAATAAAAAGACAAAAAATGTAAGCAAAGAAGCCGTTTTGAATCAAAAATGGATCAAGATTTTTCTGCCACCGAAAATCACATAACTAATATATTTTAACACTCACTGTTAAACATCAACAGAAAATGTAAACGTCAAATGTCTCAATAACGAAATATCATCAAGTCATGACCTCAAAGTGACACGGTTCAGCATTTAAGACATTTAAACGTATAGCGACCATAAATGCTTGTTCTTTTTCGTCATATACGATTCAGGAACAGCGGGAGCCCTACCGTCGCCGTAAATAACGCAGCACAAAATACTATCAAGGAAGCAGGTCAAATAAGGGTAGGTGTCATACTTGGATGTGATGCATACGAGCATCACACAATCTGGGCAAGCACAGACCAACAGACGAGAACCAACATTTATTGTTAAAAATCGACAGGAGGTTTTAGATGTGACCTTTGCGTCAGAAACAATTGTTCATATGATTCACATTAAACCTGTTACCCGGAAAGCCTTTAGGAATCCCCGAAGGACAACCTGGAACAAATAAGGGAAGGTGTTCGAGGAATTATTGCCGCTGGAGGTCCCTGAACTTCCGGAAACAGTAGACGAATTAGATTGCATGGTGCATAGTGTCACAAAGACATGCAATCGTTCATTTAATGCTGTGTGCGTCCTGATAAAGCCTAGGGGCTGGCAGAAACCGACATGGTTGACCGCGGAGTTGGGAACCTATCGGAGGGCGTGTAGGACAGCCTTTAATAAAGTTAAGAACACAAGGGAGGTTCGAAAATTGGGACTCCTTTAAGGAGCTAAGAAAGTACAAAAAAAAGAGTTGAGGAAGGCACAAAGGGGGTCTTGGAGATTCTTCTGTTGTAAAGGGTTTTCCAATAAGAAGTTTCATTTTGAATAGCCTGCTATTTGGGCAGCTGCCAATTTTGAAGCTGTCATCTTTTGACATTTGACAAGTAAAAAGTACGCCATTACTAAAAATGGTACGATACACGCGTACGATAATGCGTTAAAATTGAAATTATTAAAATTCACTACAAAAATAGTGAAAATTTTGTAGTCACAGTTCGCAAAACTAAAGCACTTTTGCGTCGTAGTTAATGAAACTGGTGGAAAAATTTGAGCTGTTGGGGCAAGTTAGTGATGTGAAGAATCGAAACCGTGTGTGTCACTCAAGAACAACTGAGAATGGTGCTGCTGTAGCTTGTAGTGTTGACGAAAACCCAGGTTTGTCGATTTCTCGTCGATCTTTGGAATTAGACATTCCACAAACGACATTACACCGTATTTTGCATAAAAACTTAGGTTTTTAAAGTTCAGTTAACACAAGAACTCAAGCCGGTCGATCACCATAAACGTCGCATCTTCGCTGATTGGGTCCTTCAAATGCATCAAAATGATCCGGAATTTCATCGAAAAATCATCTTTAGTTATGAGGCCCATTTTCACCTCGGAGGCTACTTTAATAAGCAGAATTGTCGCATTTGGTCCATCCTCAACGTGTCACTGTTTGGTGCGGTTTTTGGGCTGGCGGTGTGATTGTACCTTTTTCTCTCTCTCTCTGGCTTTCACATCCCATGAAGGGATTTCGCCGCCCGCACAATGGCCCTCTATCCATCCCGATCCATTGCTATCGTCCTCCAGTTTCGACATCCTAATGCCAGTAGGTCTTGTTCAATGTCGTCACGCCAGCGTAGTCGGGGTCTTCCTCTACGACGTACTCCGGCTGGTTGTTGGTGAAACACTTTATTTATCATCCGTTGTTGTGGGGACCTTGTAACGTGGCCGAGCCATCTCACTGGATTGGATTTAATGAATCCGATGATATCGCTCCCTCCGAGGAGTTGCTTTATTTCGTGATTCATACGAATCCGATATTCGTTGTTCGCAACTTTAATTGGACCAAAAATTGAACGGATGACCTTCCTTTCGAATGTAGATAACAATCTACAATCGTTAGAGGTCATGGTCCAGCTCTCGCTTCCGAAAGTCAGCACAGGTCTTATTAGTGCTTTATAAAGTGCGAGCTTGCACGACTGCGATAGATGTTTCGAACGCAATAATCTTGATTGGGCATAGAAAACTCGTTGTCCGGCAGCGATTCGGGCTTTTATTTCTGCCTGGATTTCATTCAGTGATGTTATAACTGACCCGAGGTATTTAAAACTTTCGACACCATCAAAATTGTGGTCGCCAATTTCGAGATTTGCACTAGAGATGTTTCTGGGTGTTGTTAGATATTTGGTTTTACTGCTGTTCACCTCCAAACTAAGCCTTCTTGCGCAGCGATCGAGCGGTATGAAACTGTCTTTGATATCGCTAGGTCTTCGGCCAAGAAGCACGATATCATCTGCATATCCAAGAATTTGGCCGGATTTATTAAATATACAGCGCGAAGTTTCGATGTTGCTTTTTCTCACTACGTACTCAAGCGCCAAATTGAACAGCAAAGGCGCGAGTGCATCACCTTGTCGAACGCCAGATGTTATTTCAAAGGAGTCTGACACAGTTCCTTCAATTACGATTCTGCAGACAGACCCAGACGTTGTTAATTTACACAGCGAAACGAGTTTCTCTGGGATTCCTAGGCATATGAGCGCGGCCCATAGGTTGTCGCGGTTTATACTGTCATATGCCTGCCGGAAGTCTATATATAGTTGATGTATGGTTATGTTGTACTCCCAACATTTTTCCAAGATCATCCTCATGGTAAAACACTGGTCCGTGGTTGATCGGTTGGGTCGAAAACCACATTGATAGTCGCCAATGATGTTTTCGGTGAAAGGGATGAGTCTGGCAAGTACAACATTAGCCAATACTTTGTAAGCAGCGTTCAATAGAGCTATGCCACGATAGTTTTCACATTTGAGACGGTCGCCTTTTTTTCTTGGTCCCAAATACAGACGACGAGGTCGTATAGACTTGTTGCAAGAGTAGCGCCTCCGAGTTTAATCAATTCTGGGGGGATTCCATCGAGACCGGGTGCTTTTCCGTTTTTCAATCGACTAATAGCTGCGTCTACTTCCTCCACTGTGGGATATTCGACAAAGACCTCGTCACCTGGAGGAGCTATTGCTCTAATGGGGGTCACGTCGTCATTCCGATTTAGCAGATTTTGAAAGTAGGTTTGCCATACTGAGAGAACATCAGCCACGTTTGTTCTCAACTCTCCATTCCCGTCTTTGATGGCTGTACTTCTTGGGTGGAAGTCTTTAGTGAGATTCCTGGCGTTGGCAAAACAGTCCCTTGAATTTCCTAGTTCCGCTTGGAAGCTGATGTTTTCGATGCATAATCTCATATGTTCGCGCTTTTTTGTCGAAGGTATTTAGTCGTGGCTTTCCTAGCGCGGAGATATTCTGCTAGAGTGCTTCTTGTGTTGCGAGCCAACCATTTTTCACAAAGCGTTCGTTTATTTTCGACGACCCTACGGCATTGGACATCGAACCAATCATTGCGGGCCCTCGGAGGTCTTCTTCCGATGGTATTTTGCGCCGCGGTGGTTATGGCTGACTGTATAGCGTGCCACTGCTCCTCGATGTTAGAGGGAGCTTCTTCGTTGTTGCTGGGCCGCTCTAAATAGTTAGTGACAGCTGATTGGTAACTCTGCAATGACGCTTGGTCTTTTAGAGCATTGATATTCCATCGAACGGTCTTTTGTGCTTGTCTGTTAAACGTAGATGACAGTTTGCACTTATATTTAAATATGACAAGCATATGATCGCTGCCCATGTCTGCACCCCTGTAAGATCTAACGTCAGATATGCTGGTGGAGTGTCTTTTAGACACCATGACGTGATCGATTTGATTTTCCGTTCTGCCATCATTCGATCTCCACGTTACTTTGTGGATTCTCTTATGTGGAAAAAACGTACTTGATACAACTAAGTTGTACGTTATTGCCAGGTCGGTGACTCGTTGGCCGTTGTTATTACTAGTTAGGTGCAGGCTGTTAGGACCGATGTGCGATGTATTTTCTGCACTCCTACCGATTTTTGCATTAAAGTCGCCCACGATGATTTTAATGTCGTGGTGCGGTATGTTATTGATGACTTCCTCCAGTTCGACAAAGAAAAGATCTTTGATGTCATCTGATTTATCTTCGGTGGGTGCATGCACATTAACGATCGTGATGTTAAATTTCTTAGTGCGAAGTCTGACCGTGCATATCCGCATGTTGATAGGGCGGAAGTCGATGATATGATGCAAAACGCGCCGATGGATGAGGAAGCCAACTCCAAATTCTCCTCCGTTCTGATGGCCGCTGTAATGAAGAGTGTAACCATTGGTGGTGTTATGGATCCCACTCCCAGACCATCTAAGCTCTTGTAGTGCAAGTACGTCTAATGTGTAACTCTTTGCTTGGTTCGATAGGTTTTGGAGATCTCCAGGTCTTAAGAGGCTAAGCACGTTCCATGTTCCCATTTTTAAAGCGTTGTCCGTGTACAATTTCCGAGGTCGAGTTTGTAATGAATCCGATATGGTTATCCGAGGCCTTTGTTTAGGGTTCATAACTTGATAGTTTTTATGAGGGGAGGTTGTTGGCCTTCCGCTCAACCCGCTTGTTACGTGTGTGGTTCACGTACTGGTGAGAATCTTGAGGCATCCAGTCCTACCTTGAACACATTTATATAGCGAGCCGCTTGATACAAGACAGACGCCCGCTTCAGCCGCTCCTAACCTGGAAAACAGACGCTGGTTTGGCTGGATTGAACCTTACTTATTTGAAAATGAGGCTGGTGCAACTGTTACGGTGAATGGATTGCGCTACCGAGATATGATTAATGATTTTTTATGGCCGGAATTGGAAGATGTTGATGTGAACGATGTTTATTTTCAGCAAGATGGAGCTACGTACCACACAAGCAACGAAACAATCGCAATTTTGCAAGAAAAGTTTCCTGGCCGTGTTATTTATCGAAGAGGTGATCACAATTGGTCACCGAGATCTTGTGATTTAACACCTTTAGACATTTTTCTTTGGGGCTACGTGAAAGATAAGGTCTATGCCAATCGATTCAAGACCTTAAAGATGGAATTCGTGAGGTTATCGAGGACATACAGCCGCAAATGTGCGAATTGGCCATGGACAATTTTATGAAAATGATATCGTATCAAGCGTAGCCGCCACGGCCATTTGGCTGATATCGTTTTCAAATGTTAATGGCATACCTTCCTCTTGAGACCCTATAGAATAGAGAAGGACTCTGAGGCTTCTTGCCTTAGGAAAATTTTATCTATTGACCCAACTAGTCCCAGTTATTTAATTAGACCGGACGGGTCTTGGACAGCTTCAAGTGTGGAATCATTTCAGCTTCTCAGTGAGTCCCATTTTCCGAGCAGTTTTGACGGCTCGATGAACCCTGAAGCTTATCGAGGAACACCTACAATAGAGATATGGAAGGCATCGTGGACGGGGAACGAATCCTGTGGGCACTGAACGGTTTTAAGCCTTATAAGTTGGTGGGCCCGGATCGGATTATACCAGTAGATCCAAAGGAACTAACTCGGCAGTCATCCTCACCTGGCTAGAGGTTATCTTCAGGGGATGTCTGAAAATGGTCTATATTCCTTGGAAATGGACGGAGGTCAGAGTGGTCTTTATCCCGAAATCGGGAAAGAGCTCACATGAAGGAATTGAGCAGTGTCGCAGCATGCAGCTCTGGACGAGGTATGTTATGCAGAATGCACTTCTGTGATCATTACGAAATGGGCCAGCAAATGTGGATTAGGGATCAATCCTTCCAAGACCGAGCTGGTACTATTTACTAAGAAATATAAAATTTCGGTGGTTAGCCTTCCTACCTTGAACGGCATTAGACTGCCTTTACTGACAGAGCGAGATTTTTGGGCATAATCTTGGACAGTAAGATGGGGTTTGAAACCAGAGCTGATACACTGACTCTATGCCGCAGTGGTAAGACCTGTGCTGATGTACGTGTGGTGGCCAGATAAGGTATCATATATAAGGTGCAAAGAACGGCCTGCACGCCTATAAGCGGCGCGACGATAGTTAGATCGCTAAGGGAAGAACTGGCAAATCTAGATTATATTAAACCAAAGTTGTGATTCGATAAAGAAATCCGGACCATCTGTTCTTCGAGGAAATCCTGGAGGAACGGATCAATACTGGAAAACGAGGCAGTTTTTACGGACGGCTCTAAGCTATACGGTAAGTTAGGAGCCGGAGTCTTCTGTGTGAAGCTTAATGTTAATATTTCTGTTCGTCTCTCTGACTACTGCAGCGTGCACCACGCTGAAGTGGTGGCGATGAAGGAAGTCGTGACATGGTTGAAGCATAACATGGTATCCGTGAGTGATATCGCAATTTATGTGGCCAAATTTATGTGGATTGTCGATCATCTCTTAATGGGATGAGCGAGTATTTCAGCATCCAAATAATCTGGGTCCCTGGTCACTCGGCCGCCACGAGAAACTGCAGGGCAGATGAACTAGCTAGATACGGTACGACTCTCCAGATGTAGTCGGAAGGGGCAGCTCTGGGGAGACCAATCGCCTTGCCAAATAAATGAGGGGTGGGCCAATACTCTCACGTGCAGTGTAGCAAAACAGGCTTGGCCAAAACTGAACATGCGGCGTTGCAAGGCTCTAGTATCCCTGGGAAAACGAGGTAGGATTAGTCGAAGGGATACTGCCTTTTTGGGGAACATACGAGTTATTTTTTTTATGTTTTAATCTATGCAATCTGTTCTGGGGCCGAAGCACTCCCAACTCTTTCGCGGTTCGCTTTTCACGTCCTACTTTACGCATTGCATGTGAAACAAATCGAGGACGTACGGCTATAGGTCCGATTTTATCACCATCTGCACATTGCATAGCTCCATGCCAGGCTCCACCGGCATGGCAGATTGGTCGGCCCATCAGTTTTGCACTCCAACAGGGGGTCATACATGTGTTCCATTTCAGCACAGATCGTAATCTGGTGATGAAAATTCCCTTTGCATCCTGCCCCTATCAGGATTCTAACCCAGTACCTCCCGATCCGAAAGCCAAAGCTTTAACCACTGTGCCGTTTATTTTTGTAAAAGTTGTATGGACGAAGAGAAGGAACAGACTTTAGATCACTTCCTATGCTCGTGTCCGGCACTATCATACAGAAGGCATAAATACTTAGGTGTGTACGGACAAAACAAAACAAAATTTCTCCGCCACGAGAATCAGACACATTGAATGTCACCGGTAACTGACGAGACTTCTTTGCCACTATTTAAGACTCCCAAGCGAAGATAACTTTAGATGTATCATTCCAAGGTATCCTATATTGAAAAAGCTGCTATATTCCTTAAGCCAGTGGTTAAAATTGTATAAACTTTTTATGAAAGTTTATCAAAATTGTCCTTTAAAATGTGTCCAACAAATAAAATATTTTAAATTATTTAAATCTGAAATTTAGTAAGAAATTAGAAATTTCAAATTTTTTCAACAAATATTTTTCGTTTCACAATCATTTTAACGTAAAATTTATCTATGACTGTATGTTTTTAAATATAAATGAAGCCCGTGGTTGTGATAGTAACATCATAAAAACACAACTGTGTCATATTATAGATTTAGCCATAGAGAAATTTGAACGTTGAAACGCTTGCTTGAAATGACAAATATTTGTACAAAAAAATTGAAATTTCTAATTCCAAATGTATAGGCTTTCAAATGAAGATTATAAAAATGTGCTACGTGACATCCGATACCGGCAATTATAAATATTTCGTTATCATATTTAATCGGACAGTTGTTCATGAATAATTAATAGTAGTAAGGGTGTATTTTTATTTTTTGCTTAGTACACAATTAAACGATGATTCCCGAATGTTTTTCAACTTTAGTCAATTTTTAATCATTAATCGTTCTTTTTTTTAAATTACCAGTGCTGATATTGAAATATTTATTGTATGCAAATTCAGGGACAGTATATTTTCAATGATATTGAATTTTTTAGTGGAGGATTTACTGTATGCTAGAAGCAAAGAATCGCCTAAGTTGCGCTGCAACAAATTTAAAAACTAAAAAGGAACATCATATCCCATTCCTATTCTATGATTATTGGATAGATGGGGATTAGTTAGCGATTATAATTAGTCAATACAATTAGATTTATACTAAATCACACAGGCGCTTAATTATCGACATTATGACAACTTAAGCATAAATTATGTAGTTAAATCCAATTCTAGTCACACAACATATTTGAGCCCGTCCAATTATTAATTGTCTTTGAAAATATACGTTGCCCAATATAATATCAACACTGTGGGGGATTTCATTTAAGAAACAATACTTTAAAATCAATTGAAATTATAAATAGATGAAAATAAACTATTTTCACAGCTGCGCTATATCTGCACAGCAAATACGTATGAAATTGATCAGACACATAACTAAATTAGCAAAGTATTTTAAAACCAGCAATCACATATCGACGCTTTTATTAAAGCTGAATCACAATTGAATTTTTTTTTTACCGTTGGTACATTTATAAAGATCGGTATTGGCTTCGAGCTTGGATAAAACTACCCTGTTTAATAAATTAAATTGATTCGAGATTCGCTTGTAAAATACATTAAACTAAAAATAAGGCATGAAAGGCCATTTTTAATAAGCGTGACTATTGTGATTCCTTGATTTATTAAATAAAAATAAAAGTATCGACGACTGATCGATGTCAAGTATTCGCTGTAGCCATTGAACATATAATGTGTGTATGCTCGCTGTATATGCCATTTAATATCATATACACATTTCATACATATTAAACCAAAGATGTATAGAATTAAATATAATTTATATAATAAAAGGAGTGTATATAGTAATTTGTATTCGTTTTTATCAAAATAAAAAAATAAATTTTATAAAATTCACATACCTGGGTTTGTAATCGTGTCAAACCACGTATCCACAGAATTTGTCCCGCTCGAGGCTTTTTATCAGAATCAATTGAATCAAAACCATCATCACCTATATTGATCGCTTCTGTATATTCTTCTGGATGTCCACGACCCCATCTAATTTAAATATAATATGAATTAAGAATAATATTTTTAAACCAAATTTAAAAACAGATTACTTACGATAATATTTTTGGTAATGTTCTTGTAGGCACTGTTGTGATTAATTGTCCCCATAGTAATGTACCAACACCAAAGAATAGACACCATAGCCATTGTTCTAATGTTAGTGCTTTTGTCGAAAATGCCATTTTACCATATTGAATAATGCCTACCTAATAATATTGAGAAAAAAAAACATGATTAATAATTCAATTTAGCATGCATAAATGTACACTCGACATACCTGTGATACACATGTACAAATCCAGATTGTGTAAAATATGGGATTTGTGAATATTCCTTCGAATACATTACGTTGTCCATGAATTTTTCTAGCGTTGAATTCATTGAATAATGTCATCATTACAAATGAATTAAAAATAACAGTAAAATGTTGTGTTGGTCCCGCGCCCAATTCTTGCCCCCGACCCGATTCAATATCGAGTACACGGTCTCCAACGAATAATAATGAGAAAATAATGGCAAGTTGATAGATTGCCTGACCGATTATATTTTTCATCATTGTGCGTGATATAAGAGGTTTGGTTCGCCCATAGGGTTTTCGAAGCAATAAGTCAGGTGTTGGTAATTCGGTTGCTAATGCCAATGACGCCAGTGTGTCCATAATTAAATTAACCCATAACATTTGGACTGCTTTTAATGGTGAGTCCTGTACAGCGCACGCACCAATAAATGCAACAATAACGGCAACTACGTTAACAGTCAATTGAAATTGTAAGAACTTGGCTATCGAATCATATACATTTCTACCCCACATAACAGCTTTAACAATACTACTAAAATTGTCATCAGTCAATATAATATCGGATGCCTCCTTGGCAACATCGGTACCAGCTATGCCCATTGCAAAGCCAACATCGGCCTTTTTTAATGCAGGTCCATCGTTTGTTCCATCACCGGTGACGGCAACAACTTCACGATTTTCACTTACTTTACTATCAATAATACCCTTGACCAGGGTGTATTTATCGGTTGGTGACGATCTGGCCAGCACTCGCAATTTTGGCCAAACTTTATCTAGTAACTGTTGCTGCACTTCACCGTTTGTGTCACGTATCCGACGGTTAAATTCTTTACCTTCTAATACTAAGAAATCCTCATTGGGTTTTAAAATGCCACATTTAGAAGCAATCGACCGTGCTGTATTTATATTATCGCCCGTGACCATTCGCACAGTAATACCGGCTTTTTGGCATCGACGAATGGCATCAGGTACTTCGGGACGGACAGGATCTT
Source organism: Nephrotoma flavescens (assembly GCA_932526605.1). Classification (NCBI taxonomy): domain Eukaryota; kingdom Metazoa; phylum Arthropoda; class Insecta; order Diptera; family Tipulidae; genus Nephrotoma; species Nephrotoma flavescens. The sequence goes on from OW052223.1 coordinate 9,502,607, forward strand.
CAATGCCAACGACACATAAACACGTTAAATTATTAACGATATTTTCTTCATCGTCCCAATGCGGTTCATTATCGATATGCACTTCATTTATGGCCGCTTTGCCCGGTACAAAATCACGAAACGCTATTGAAATCGTACGTAAACCATCGCAAGCCATTGGTTCAATCACCTGATGCAATAATCGCTCTTGCATATCCTTTGTAAATTTTTCTAGTTCACCGTTGTTTCCATAAATGAAAGCGCATTTTTTAAGTACAATTTCGGATGCACCTTTTGTATATAAACGAAATCCGCCACCGGATCGAGGTATTACAGTACTCATTGATTTTCGCACCGAATTAAATGTGTAGACTCTAGTGAATGATGATTCCGGATGATCGTCACGTATATGTTCATAATTTTTACCGATCGCGGTAACAAATCCTAATAACGAACATTCTGTTTTATTACCAACTTGGGTTGCTAATTCGCCTTGCTCTTTTGGGGCCTAGAAAAATAGAAAAATATTTTTTTTTTTTTTACTTTTCTATTATATACCATGAATGATTTGAAGTCATTTATAACATACTAAACATCGTGATGTATACGCTGAATTAACAGCAATCCCTTCGATAATTAAATTTCCTACTTTATCTGGAATATCCGTAAATTTTGGTATAGTTTTACATAGCTTTTCACAAATGTACGACTGTACGACAGTCATCCGATTTGTAGTCAATGTGCCAGTTTTATCCGAACAAATCGCTGTTGCATTACCCATAGTTTCGCATGCATCTAAATGCCGCACCAAATTATTATCTTTCATCATTTTTTTAACCGAATAGGCCAGCGACAATGTAACAGCCAATGGTAAACCTTCTGGTACAGCAACGACGAGTACTGTAACACCAATAATTAAATGTTTTACTAAATTATTGATGTAGGCGGTTTTCCATTGTTTTTCTTCGATAACAAAAGTCTTTATACAAAACTGGATAATTAATATAAAAACGGTTAAAACGGCTATTGTCGATCCGGCATATCCAATTTGGATCGCTAATTTTGTTAATTTAGCCTGCAAAACAGATTTCTCTTTTTTATGAGGACTCTCAACTTTCTCTGTTGTTGGTGCCGGTTCATCAACATGATTTTCACTACTTGGTACAACATCTTTACCATCATTCACTTGGATCGGCGAACTAATATGACTGTTACTAGTCACTTGAACGTCATCACCTGCATCTAATATACAGAATTTTATTTCATTACTTTGGTATGTTAATAATGGGTCCGATTAATAAAATTAAAAAAAAAAAAAAAAAAAAAACATTCTTTTTTTTTAACTACATAAGGATATCACAGCATGCTTTTACTTATAAATAATACAAAATCTAGAATTAAAATAAAAAAAATCAACAATTTTACGTAGTTTTTTTTAAAAACAATCTAAAATAAAAATTTCAACCGTGTATATTGATCGCAACTCGTTGATTTCTTTTATTTATTTTAATTAATATTATTATTTTTTTTTTCATAGCATAAAACTATTTTTAATTCACCTGTTAAACTTTTCTTCTTCCGTTGTTTTTTAGCTTCTGCCAATTTAATTTTTTGTGGTTTAAAATTTACAAGGTGTGTGAAGTGTTCAAGAGTTTGACATGCAAAATATTTAAGTTGTATTTCAATCCAAAAATTATAAAATAAAATAAAAAAAAATAAAAACACAAGAATATGATTAATATAATAATATTTAAGTAATAATAGGGGGTTGTTGGAGAAGGATTAAGGGTCCAAAATATTTCCTAAGTTAAAAAAATATATGTATATACACATATATATGTATGCCGGTATGCGCCTGAATCCCTAATTCTCAATGCCTAAACCAACAAATAATAATGTCATTCGTTGTTCGCTAAACTCAATTTTCGAATCCTTAAATAATAGCTAAGGTGTAGCTACATAGGTTTACACATACATATATATGTCATCACAATCATTCACATAAGAGTTGAAAATTTAAAATAAAAAAAAAAATAAAAAATTGCTTCATACTTCGGTTTAGGTTTGGCAATCCGCGTGCAGAAAACATGAAACAACTTTTTTATTGCTTAGGGGATTGGTTATTTACATTTAGGTTTCAAAATATTTGAAGAATCTGGCTGGGACTACCTAGTACTTTCAACAAAAAAAAAAAATTATATATATATATATATATATATATATATATATATATATATATATATATATATATATATATATATATATATATATATATATATATATATATATATATATATATATATATATATATATATATAATATAATAGAGGGGTGGGTAAAAGAGGGACCTCATCATCATCATCATTACCACCATCAACATCATCCTCATAAAATAACAAAAGTGCTTTTACCTTTTTTCATTTTTTTAATTTCGGCCTCCTGTTGATCGACCGCCGCCCCCAACAGCGTAAATATAATACCAGCTTGAGAATTTACACCAACGGCGGTTACAATCATTTTACCACTGCCCTCCATTACATGTGTACCAGACAGTACCATTGGATCAAATTGTTCTCCTTTTTTTACATGATCGGATTCACCGGTCAATGATGACTCATCAACCTATAAATTATTATTTTAAAGTAAAAAAAAAAATATAACATACATTTTAATGTAGCCCGGTGGAGCACCAAAAAATATTTAATACTAGTACCTTTAAATCATTACTTTGTATTAAAATACCATCGGCTGGTAATAAATCACCATATTTTATCTGGCATATATCACCAACAACAATATCACCAACAGCTATTTGTTTTACTTCACTACTCCGTATTACAGAAAATTTATGTTCACCCTCGATTCTATTTTGTAATCCTCTAAATTGTCGTTCTTTTGAATAATCATTAAATGCTGTTACTAAAACAACAACAATGACTGATATTAATATAGCAAGGCCTTCAATCCAACCGTGATGTTCATCTTCTTCTGCGATAGGTGCTATAAAAATATACCAAAATAATGGGATTTATTTTGTGGGTAAAAAATATTGTATGTCCCGGTATAACTTACAAGCATCATCATCGGCCGGTTGATAAAACGATAAACCAAGTGATACTAATGCAGCTACTTCTAAAATAATAAGTGTTACATCCTGCAGCGCCTCCCACACTAATTGTAAAAATGTTTTAGGTGGTTTCGGTGGTATTACATTCGAACCAAATGTTTCTCGTCTATGATCAATATCAGTTTTGGACCCACTTAAACCCTCATTCGGTGATGTATACAACTTTTTACATAAATCCTGTACACCACCAAATTCATTTATTCTTGCTATACCCTCACGACCGCGATGCTCCATGAGCTCACGTAATTGTTTAAGCGAGATCCCATATTGCGTCGGTCTTCCATCTATCGTTGCCATTTGTTATGAGTATATCTGTAAAATAATTTTATATAACATATATTATACAGTTAGATAAAATTATTTGACTAATTATATTGCAAAAAAAAAAAATAATTAATAAAATAACGCGGCGTTTTTCGCGGCGCGCGGAAAACAATAGTAAAATTACAACAGATTATGAAAAAAATGCGAGACAACCAAAACACAATATATGTGTGTGTGTGTGTTTTGTGGATCAGAAATAGCTGATCTAAAATTAACGAAAATACACAAAGTATATATTGGTGAACATCATCATCATCATCATGATGATCACTATGATCAACAAACTCTATAAATATACGAAATTAAAAAAAAAATACCGAATGGCTGAAAAAAATAAATTAAAAATTAAATTGAATAAAAATCAACCACAATTAGTTTTTAATGTTAATTGCAGTACACCACAATAATTAGCCTAAATACCTTGAAAATTCCAAAAAAAAAAAAAAAAAAAACTTAACACTATTAGTTTCTATTTTTAAACCATGTACACATATACTGGCTTTAATCACCTGACAAGAGCGCGCGCAGAATATAAACAAAATGAATTAATAAACGAAAACTATTAAAAAAATCTTTTTGCCATCGAAAATAATTAAAAAGATTTTTTATTATTTTTTTTTTTCAAAACTATTTACTACAAATAAAAAAATAAACTAAATAAAATTCAACAAACCATTCAAAACACTAGACACACACACAATATATATTCGTGTGCCCGTTTTCTCTGTAGACTGACTAACTCTAACAAAACAAAATCAAACAAAAAAATACAAAACTTAAAATAAAAAAAATTTAAAAAAAAAATATAAAATTAAAAACCGACACAGCTTGGATGATGACTTATAGACTGACTGAATCACTAATTTTATAAATTAAGTGTCTACTATCCCGAGTACTGGATGTATGTAGTAATCTATTGTCATGTATAAATAAACTTTGCGTTATCAGTTTTTTTTAGGAACACGTCAAATTTATGACGATATCATACAGTACAGCCTAAGTAGTGTTAATGCTAGGCATATGGCCGATATAAAATGGGTGACATATTTTACTGTATATATTGTATATATATATATATATATATATATATATATATATATACATATATATATATATACATATATATATATATATATATATATATATATATATATATATATATATATATATATATATATATATATATATATATATATATATATATATATATATATATATATATATATATATATATATATATATATATATATATATATATATATATATATATATATATATATATATATATATATATATATATATATATATATATATATATATATATATATATATATATATATATATATATATATATATATATATATATATATATATATATATATATATATATATATATATATATATATATATACAATATATATATATATATATATATATATATATATATATATATATATATATATATATATATATATATATATATATATATATATATATATATATATATATATATATATATATATATATATATATATATATAAATACATTTCTAGATAAATTCTGACGCATTTGCAGAAGTCTATTGTTTTATTGCTTTACAAATATATAAAATATGATTTATATTATATGTATTAGCTCTATGTATCTATGTTGAGCTTATCAGTTACGAAATACACATTAGGATAGGAAAGTTACGGCCTGGTATTGATATTGGCCGATTTAATTAAAAAAAAAAAATACTACTTTCATTTATAAGTACGACAAAACCGATCAATCAAGTTCTAAGCGATTATATTTGGTTACGAATCGTGGGATTCCTCGCTATATCAAGACAATATATATATACATGTATATTTTAGTCTCGTGAGCAGCCGCGACAACAATCCAAATTCCAGAATAGATTAAACAGTTTCTGTTTGTGTTATATTTTCTTATCATTGCAGATACAGTAAAAAGATTACAACAAAACGACACACAATCGTCATACTGCAGATGTACGTGTATATGTACGTGGATAGCGCCGGTTTAAACCCACTCCCGACTATTTAGAAATTGTTGTACCCAACCCGTGAAAAATAGCACGATTTTTGATTACAAAATCTAATCTTCGATTTCTAAGTAAGCGCGATATTCTTATTAATGCTATATATTTCTGGTTAGTTACCAGTCTTCATTCCATCATGTTTCTTTTGATTTTTGATTTTATTTAATGCATGAAGTTTATGTAATGACAGAGCATATTCATGGATGGATTGCTCTACGTACATAGCATTAAATCAAAACCCCCAAATCAAATTGGATGGATTCGGTCTAGGTAAAAAAAAAATTCAAAATCCGGAAATTTGTACAGAATTTAGTGCGTCAGCTGTGATAAGTTACCAGTTTTAACAGATATTACTGGTGCAGTAAGTATACAAAAATTTATTTATTTAATCTTGATAAACTAAATTTCAAAATAATTTTTCACCAAATGTTACCTAGTTCGATATACCGAACCTAGAGACCAATTTGATGTTCTTCATAAAACGCACACTTAATAAAAAATGGAATCGCCATTAAAATATGGAACATCTCTCCCCCCCACTCTGTAGAATTCTTAAATTTTGAATTTTACCCTCATCTTTAACTTTTAGACACATTTCATTTTAAACGGTGTAACGTAATCCCGCTTTTCAAAATTCCGGTTTGTCAAAATCCCGGTTTTTTCTAAATCCCGGGTTTCAAAATCTCAGTTTTCAAAATCCCGGTTTTGCATAAAAAATAAAAACCCCGATTTTTAGAGAGAATTTGGATAGAGGGCTAAATGCCCGTGAGAGTTATCGAACCCGTCAACCTCAACAATTATTGCATTTCAAAATGTTGCATTAACAAAATTTTGCTTTTTTTATTAATCTTGCAATTACAAAACTTTATTAAATATTTTGTGCAACTAGAACTACAAGAAAACAAAACCAGGATTTTGAAAACCGGGATTTCAAAAACCGAGATTTTGATAACCGGAATTTCGTAGTACACCCAATTTTAAAACTCGCGTAACTTATTGGAAACGCATGTTTAATTATAGGGTTCCTAGGTAGGTATTCCTCAATCGACTTAATTATGGAAAACCGTTTGATTTACGAAAACGGCCTTGAAAGTTTTTTTTTTCGCACAGATCCTACTGAACGGTGTATTTTATAAACGATCAATAGGAACTTATTGAGGTTACCAAGGGGTTGGCAATTGCGTAGCGGATCATTAAAATTCGCTAAGGCATTGTGATTAGACTTTGATTAATTCAAAGTATTTTCAATATTTTTGTAGTTTGGTGGTCACTGCAGTCTGAGAAATAATTCAATGTTTCATTAGTTCGAAACCAAACTTCCATCGTCTTGATAACCTCACCTTGATGCCTCATCTTTAACTTTTAGACACATTTCATTTTAAAACTCGCGTAACTTATTGGAAACGCATGTTTAGTTATAGGGTTCCTAGGTAGGTATTCCTCATCAATCGACTTATTTTGCATTCAAAACCCTAGTACAGTTCGCAGTACTAAAAGTTCGCATTACGCGGTAAAATTTTCGCAGCAGCGTGTACATATTTCTCCATTTTTCTTTTTTCGTACATTCTTTCTTTGGAAAATTAGGATTTTCCAGAGAAAATGGCATTTTCCAATTAGTATACGGTAGCGGCTTTTGCATTTCTAAAATTTTTGAAGGAATTGTTAGTTTGTAAATCTGAAAATCCCCGAGCTTTTTACAGAATTTCAAAGACTTCCCTACCAGACTATTTAAACCAGGTTTTTGGTGCAAAAGAGAAAACATTGCCTTCAAGACATTGCTCATTCTTGACAATGCGCCAAGTCATCCAGCACATTTGGCTATTTTGCATCCAAATGTTAAGGTAATATTTCTTCCCCCGAATACGATCTCGTTAATTCAACCCATGGACCAAGGTGTCATTGTTGCATTTAAACTATATTAAAACTATATTATAGAAGAACGTTTTTCCAACTAAATGAAGCTACATATAGACCAGATAAACTCTCAATTCGTGAATATTGGCTTGGGATGAGGTAAAGAACACAACTATGAATGCCGTTTAGAAAAAAATATGACCTGAGTGCTGCATCAGGGAAGCAGTTGTGGATATACCAGCACTAGTGGAAATGCAATCAACTTGGTGAAGAAGCCATTGCATTAGACTCTGATTTGGAACGTGCTTTAATATTCCGCAAACGTTTGACCGAAGCTTTAGCGCTGTATAAGGGTCTTTATAATTCAAGATATAAAACGCAATTACTATTAACAAGTTTTTTTACAAACCCCTTGGCGGACATATCAAATTCATCAGAAGACAGCAGTGAAATGAAATGATGTAAAGAGTTTTTGTTTAACATGTGTATTGATAAATAAAGTCTTTACTTGAACTATGTACTTACTTAAAATTAAATTTTTTGTGAGAAATTTAGGATTTGGAACGTATTCCCCAAATGTGATACAAAAGTGACTACCGCGCAGATTGAGGGATTACTGTATTTTTAATTATCGAAAACCGTTTGATTTACGAAAATGGCCTTGAAAAGTTTGTCGGACAGATGAGCGGAGTATTTTATACACCTATCGAAAAAAGTATATTTTACTGATCGAAATATTTCATGTTTTTTAATATTCTCGTAGTCATTTTGCGCAAACCCAACTGAGGGGATTGTAAGAATATGAAATATCACGAGAGATCACGGATTTCGGTGTATTTTCACTACAGCTCGTAGTATTAGGAAATAATTCTAGGAAGATAAATTTGCACCCATTCGGCAAATATGGGATACGATCAATCAGAACGTACCCGTTTTACGTTTATTTCGGGCTGTTTAGAAGGCAATCTCATTATGCTGCTTTCCCGAAACGCCTTGTCCCTATCACCAAAAAACTGGGATAGCCGCAGTTCGGTCATAGCCGGATCATTATCGACTAGTGAGGCCTGGCATTGTTTTGGAGGAATACCACGCGTTTGCTATTGGCGAATTCTGGCCGCTTCTAGACAATTGCTCTCTTCAGTCGCTCCAATCGATGACAGTAGAGATCCGAACTGAGTGTTTGGCCATTGGGTAGTAGCTGTTCATAGTAGGTGATTGATTTCCAATCCCACCAAACATACAGCAAAGCCTTTATGTGGCCCTATTCTCGAAATTCCCCGGGAATAGGGTATAATTTATTTTTGTAGCAGTGGTGAATACACTTTTTTCCCAATTCCCTGTTTTCCCCGGGGAATAAATTTACAGGAAAATAATTTAATTATTCGCGGTCGACACACGATCGCAATAAAACAAGAAAACAAATATCTAAAAATAGTTTACCGTACTTACTTTTTAATGATATTTTAATCGAATTTTACTTAAAAAATAAATGTTGTTTGTAAATAAATATTTCCAATTGAGATTACTAGTACAAATTTCCGTTAAATACTATTCCCAGTTAATTCTTTCCTAAAATAAGCTGTGTTGCTTTCGCAAATCCCGCTTAGCTTAGCGTTTGAATCAGAAAGCAACAACTTTTGGCTTTAATTTTTTTAATGTATTTTAGATTCTTTAATATAACAAAAATTAAATTCGGTATTTTTCTATCAAAACAAACATGAAATGTCTTTTTTTACAACAAGATAACAAAAAAATAGTAAAAATAACCGCCTTGTGGTGAACACCATAACCATAAAATGGTTTTATTTCCCCTAAACCTAAAAAATATTTGGCTTACATTAAAGCCAATTCGGCTTTAGACAATGCAATTGTTGTTATAATTTTGAGAAAGCAACACAACTATAGGTATGGACTAATAAACGTCAAAACTGCTATAATGGGGAATAATTTTTTCCCAAAAGCCAGAATACACTTCTTCTTTTCTATACACAAAAGGGAACAAAACGCTGGCCGTCAATTCTGGTTTGGTTATTGTTTGGGCCGCCAGACATTGTCGTATGTGACCTACTTTTCGTCGTCAGTCACAATTCGTTTCAGAAATGGCTCGATTTTGTTCCGTTTAGCCAAGGATTCGCAGATAGAAACACAGCCCATCAAGTTTTCTTGCGTTAACTCGTGCGGCACCCAAAAATTAAGGTTCTTTTTAAAGCCAACTTTACCTAAATAGTTTAAAACTGCTTTGTGATCGATCTTCAGCTCATACCAATTGTGACCCCCTTTTGCATTCCAATTGAAACCGTGTACTCTTTTAAATATCTCGGTTTGCATTTGGGCTAAATTGTAAGCGGCATGTGTACAATTTAAAAAGTAAATTACGGATGACACTCAGAACTTTTTACTATCTTCGGAATATTTGTAGTCTGGAATTCCTAAAATGCATATATACTTAAGAAATAAAAACTAGCCAAAAAAAAACTAAAAAAACATTTTCGACGATAGGCCTTTCAGTGTGATTGGCTATGACAGTATCGGGACCATAAACACTATTCACAATTTCAGCCGCCTGGCTTCCGTTTTCGCCTTTATCGAAGTAAAATTGATAATACAGCGAATTTTCTTTTTGTTTACCTCCAACAATGACAAAATAAGTTTTTTAGTTCATAAATCTCCCATCCCAGTGAGTATAAGTATGGCTTAATGCGACAAATACATCACGAGATATATGTCATTAAAGCCATCTAGTGAGAAAATAATGATTGAATAATGAAATAATTATTAATGTTACTTTTGAAATAAATAAGTATGAAGAGGGTTAAAGCTCGATAGAAATTTCTGTCTTGTATCCAAACCTTTATTACTAAGGCATTGTCTTACATTTTTGAGTGTTGCTAGTGTGTGCCAATACCTTTTGGCTGACGTTTTCAAAAATAAATGTTCTTTTCGAGTTTATTCATCAGAATAAAAATAATGAACATCGCAAATCGGTGCTCGAATCGGAGAGGTTCAAATGGGCTCAAATTATATATGAATTAAAAAAAAAATTAGCAATTCATAAAAAAATAAAAGTGTGTGATGAGATATCGAAATCAACGGGTAGGTAAACTCGGGTTCGGCTCAAAATCCCGAACTACAAAAGACCGAACTATCAAAATCCCGACTATCAAAATCCCAATTTTCAAAATCCTGATTTTCGAAATTTTGCTGAAACCTTAATAATCCCGACAAAAGTCGGATTTTTTTTAAATATACTAAATATTAAATTTTGCTTTTTTATAGTTAAAAAACAAAAATATTTTTATGACTACCTACTAGAGTAGGTGCCATTAATAGATTCTATATAATCGGCTCCTACGTGTGGCACGCAGTGCGACATGTTTGCTGATCCCGGCTCTTACGTCCTCCGAAGTTCAAATCTAAAGCCCTTCGAAGGGCTAAGCGGGGAGGGGGGGGGGGGAGCGCACCGACTTTGAAAGTCGGGATTTTGAAAGTGTTGATTTTGAAAGTCGGGATTTTAAAAGTCGGGCAAACCAGCCCAACACGGTAAACTCTTAAAAGAACATTTTAAGTTTGATAAAAATGAATTCCAGTATATTATCGATAAAATTCTGTACGTGCCAAAGAAACATTTTCGGAAAATTTTATTTAAAGACAATCAGCTGAAAAACAAACGAACTTAAACCAGCCACGGATCCATAAAGTTTTGTATCATGTTTAAGTTTTTCCGAAATTAGGCGAGACAATTTCTAAATTAAAATCTTGCCTTTGGTGGAATTTGAACTGTGCACCTCCCGGTCCAAATAACAAAGCTTTAAGTACTGCACCACTTGCCCGGTCTTTTTAAGTATAATCAGCATTCAGGTGTGGAGATTTCAAATCAAGCTGAGCTTCTTGATTACTTTAAAAATTTCACAATAAATTAATATTCTAAAATTGCGTATGAAATATAAAAGTTTGATCGAAATTCGGGTAAAATCTATTGGAGTACAAAAATTTCACTGTGTAAACAAAGATTTTTCTCCATACTCAATTAGGATGTGACCCAATTCCATTCACAAAGTTTAATGACAAAAATTTTTCATGAAGATCATAATTACAGCAAGTTGATATGTTGCAGGTAATTCCTTTCACTATCTCTAACACTTTTGATGTTTGGTGTTCTGCCATCTATTTTGTAAGGGTGTGTAACGAAATCCCGGTTTGTCAAAATCCCAGTTTTTTTTATAAATCCCGGTTTTGTTTTCAAAATCCCAGTTTTTAAAGTCCTGGTTTTAAAAATCCCGGTTTACAAAATCCCGGGTTTCAAAATCCCGGTTTTTATAAGAAAAATCCCGAGTCTTAGGAAATCTCGGTTTGAATTTTTAAAATTTGACATGTGGGAAAATGGGAGTGATGAAATTTTGAATGATTTTTTGACAAAATTCAATAATGAAAATGGCTATAAAATTTTTTTAATTTGTTTTAAGGAATATTTCGTAATTTTTTTATCAAATATTAATGAATTTGCTTGATAAAATTTCCCTTCACCAAAATGTAAGAAAACTGGGATTTTGAAAACCAGGATTTTGAAAACCGAGATTTTGAGAACCGGGATTTTGTAAACTTATAGGATTCGATTACCATTATTTTTATAGATGTTCCCCAACGCCCACGGCCAAAGCGTCTCTTAAGAATCACTCAATCAAATTTTTGTTGGTCCAGAATGATATGACGTCACCAGCCTACAGCACCGCATAGACTTTGCCATAAATTACCTGCTGAACTAAAGAAAACTTACTTTCATACATTACCCTAAGATAGGGATAAGAAATTGGGCGAAATATTTATTTACAATTTCTTCGAAATTATTTTTTCCTGGCTATGTGTGCGAAAAATGTCACAATATAAATGGTAAAAGGGATCCAAAGGAAGTAATTTTTTTGAGATTCTGTCGCTAGACCACTAGCCATTTATAGATATATTTTGGCCTTAATTTTTGTTCAAAATTGTTTTTCTATCGAAATTTGCAATGTCTCCAAGACCGATTGAGTAAAAAAATCAACAATAAATTGGTAAATTTTGGGTAAAATCGGAGGAGTGGTCTCGAGCTTATGTAAGATAAAAATATACAATATTTTTTTTTAAATGTAAAGAAATCGTCTAGATTTGTTTTTAAAGATTTTCGACAATTTTTAGACAAAATATTTTGTTGTAAATAAATTGACATTCCAAGCCATAACATTGTGTAAAATACACACAAGTTTTTCAAAAATATATAAAATATATAATTTTTTGTGTGTATTCACAACATAATGAGAATTATGTTGTTTTCAAAACATAATGAGAATTTTCCAGAAGTTTTTTGATTTGGTAATATAATTCGCCAAAACGATATGTTCTTGTGTTATACTATAGGTATAAACAAGATTTAGAATTTTTGCAGTTTTGGTCGTTGTAACCTGATGAGTATACCTAAATTTTTTCTCAATACGAAACCTGCCAAGAAAGAACTTAAGGAGGTTCTCATTATATATTTTTAAAGGGTATTTTACACAATGACTCCGGGGATTAAAATTGGGATGGGGATAGTTAATTATGACTTTTTTGTTTTTTAGCTTGAACAGCCGTAAACATTGTAGGAATGCCAGTTTATTTATAAGTAATATTTTGACTAAAAAAAAGGCCGAAAAATCTTTAAAAAAAAAATTTTTTTTGTTTGAAAGTACAATGTCAAACTATTATTCTTTAACATCCCGTATCACAGTAAATATTGAAAATTGTCCCCTACTCAGGAATGAATTTTTACTCAAAAATTATCTACACTAAGCAAAAAACACGGCGTGGAATAAATTTTATCAAAGTATGTGTGAGTTAAGTATACATAATTTTGACATATGCAAATTTTCGGGCTTTGAAAAAAAAACAGCATTAATACATCACAAAGAATGATGAGTCAGAATCCTATTTTCATCGAACATGAAACAAACGACAGTCACTTCTACGTATCAATACTTATAAGGAGGAGAACTCCAATCAAATAACGATACTTATTTCGATAATATTGAGCAAAATAGTTCAATGAAATGACTCAATGAAGGGCTCATATTGGGAGTGCGAACAATTGGTGCATTGGTTGTTAGCACACGCTTCGCGCATAATCCAAGTCATTATTGGCATGGAAATAAAATGACGAGATAACGGTCAGCCAAATGATTTTATCCTCTTTCTGGCGATTGGGCATAAGAAAAACATCACAGAAAGATGGAATTTGTTGCAAAATACTTAAAAATTCGTTTCTCAAATCAAAAAAATTAAGACTGATTTACTGCATTAATCACTGCCGCAAATTAACATCTTTGAACAAGTCAGTGATATGAGAACAATGTCAAACCGAAATACTTTTTAAACAACGTACATACACCGTCCTTGTATATAGGTTGATCATGTTGTCAGAATACCGCATTGTGATCTCAAAATCTTATCAGCATTTAAATAATACGTTTCGACGCGGCTAGAACCATAAAATACTTACACATTCTAATTATATGTACATATTAGATAAATGCGTAGTCCCGTAAATGTGTTGATTCTCATTACAATTTAAAATGTTACATCAACTCGTTCATTCATTTTACGTGCGTGTACATAATTTGCATTTATTATCTATAAAATAAAAAATAAAATAACCACAAAACTATATATTATAAAGTGTGATTTGAAAAAGTGCCTCTACTTATAAAACCTAATGGAATTTGCCAAAAACTAGGAAAAAAATCGTGTTCTTCGCAATGTCTGTTCTGGTTATTTTTTGTATTCTGTGGTTAAAACTTCGGCACTTGACCGGAAGGCGCTGGGTTGAGATTCAACGAAGGATGTAAAATGGAATTTTTTCATCGATTAAGTTATTAATAAACACAATTAAGACCTTCTGATGGAGTACAGGGGCTCTATTCTTGAACTATTACGAAAACACTATTTTCGTGATCGTAATGGAGAAATCAAAAATTGGTATTCTTGAAACCATTACGAAAATAAGCAAGAGGGGAATAAAAAATAAAGATATTTCGTAATGAGGTGATTAAAAATGTCATTCACACACAGACGTTTTTTAAATTATTGTTGTATATTTTTGTGCTTAATATTATTTAATTTTAAATATTTTATTTTATAATATAAACTATTATGGTTATCGTGTCTGTAAGTTATGTACAGTTTTAGTTATTAATACTTGTTACAACGAAATGCCAAAATATTTAAATTTTTGTAGAAAGTGGCCGAGCAAATGGCACAGTGGTTAAATCTTTGGCTTTTGGGTCGGGAGGTGCCGGGTTCGAATCCCGATAGGAGCAGGATGCAAAGTGAATTTCATCAACAGATTAAGATCTTTGATGAAACGTAACACATCTATGACCCCCTGTTGGTGTTACAAACTCATGAACCGATCCATCTTCCATGCCACTATATGCTGGCATGGAGCTTGCAATGTGCAGATGGCGTAAAGTAAGGACGTTAAAAGCACAACCGTAAAAAAGCAGGGTCAGCCTCGAGCTCCAAAATAGATTGCATTGTAAATAAATAAAAAAAAGATAAAAGTGGTCAAACCTAAAAAAAACTCATTCCGGATTACCAATTGTAGATACATATTCCCATATTTTTAAGAATAGAGGCGGGGGTATATAAACAAAAATGTCTTTTGTTTTAGGAAATAAAATGTAAAGGAAAAAATAGAATGTTTATTATTATCTCGAGCAAAACATTATTTTCGACATCAAATATAAATAGAGTTGTATTTAAAAAAAATAAATTAAAACCGGGGTAATTCTAAAAAATTTATCTAAATTTTCCAAATGATCACCCATAGTAATAAAGAAGAATTAAATGAAATCACCTTTTTTAATACCTAGGTAACAAAAGGTCCCTCTAAATAAATAATTTGGGACATCAAACTGTGTGAAATCGTTGCGTTTTAACTACGAATATTAAAAAAAAAAATCTAAATAATTTTATAACGAAAATGAAATAAGGAATAAAAAAAAACAATTACGAACATTTTAGTAACGTTCCCGTTACGAAAATTTTCGGAATCAAATTTCAAGAATACCATTTTAAGATTTTCGTTATACTCTAGGACTAGAAACTGCAAGAACAAAGCCCCAGGACGGTCATTTCATGCCAAATGAATTTTAATAGGGAAATAATGAATTAAAAGTTTAATTTTGACAACAAACGACGTATCATAATAATTCATCCAAGTTCATCCAAAATTCATCCCAAGTAAGCCACGAAATTTCTTTATACACGTCTGATTTTGCAATATTCGATTATACGAAAGAAAAGTATCCGATTTTACGAAAGCTAAAAAAACTTGAAAATTTATTGCGTGTCAAGTCACCGTGAGTTACATAACCCCTTATAATAACAGTGTTTATGGTGACAAGGACAACTTATAAACAGCACATTCGGCACTTCTATTCTAGAGCACAAGAAACAATTTGTAGTGTTATTGGTGCCGACGTTGTTGGCTTACGAAACTTGTAATTATTTGTACAAACGTTTTAGAAGTGGTTATTTCGATCTTAGTGGTCAGCCGCGCCCTGGACAACCACGAAATGCAACAAGAGCTTGCACTTCAGCTAAGAGTCACCCGAACAGCTATCTCCAAGTGTTTGCACCGAATAGTCCTATAAAAAAAGAACTTATTGTGGAAAATTGTGACTGGTGATGAAAAATATAAGCAGAACATCCACTTAAGAAGATTTTCCTATGTATCTGGTGGGACATGAAGAGTGTGTTTTACTACGAACTCCTGTAAACTGGTGAGACGGTGACTGCGGAAGTCTACAGCCGACAATTGAACAAACTGAGCAAAGAACTTGGTCCATTTACTGGGCAAGGAATCAGGCAAGTCATACTGCTGCATGACAACGCTCGACCTCATGTTGCTCGCGCGACTCAGAAGTCTCTCTTGAACATAGAATGGGAAGTTGTCCCACACGCGGCATATTCACCAGATTTGGCCCCATCCGACTACCATTTGTTTCGATTAATGCAGCACCGATTAATGAAAACTGCAAGTTTCTTTCACGACGGATTTCATATGTTACCTGAGAGATGGTGAACAATATTTTCAAGTTTAAATTCATTATCTATTTTTTTTATATAAAATAAATTTGCTGAAAAATCTGTAAAAATTAAATCATACAATTTTTAATTATGTATTAAAAATTGTATTAGATATTTCCTAGAAATTTAAGGTTCAAAAACGCCTTTTAAAAAATATCCGATTAAACGAATGTCCAGATTTTACGAAAGCAAAAATTCAGGTTTAAATCGGGTTAATACTGTATTACATTTTATATCACGAAATGTGGAATAGCCATCATAAAATGACCACCCAGATCTCAGAGCCGACAGATCGTCCATGTCAGGTTACAAATTGCGATAGATTTTTTAAAACTTACAAATTCAGTCATACGAGGGGCTGCCGTAAAAGTTTTTAGAAAATGGTAATACTAGTGTTTTCCAATGCAAATCTCTATGTCAGTCAAAAAATGTAACATTTTTGGAGGTTATATTTCTCAGAAGTCATGTGTCAGTTCGCATCGCAACATTGTTTTTTATTTACTTGAAAAATTGAGTTCAGTGAAAAAATGGAATTATCGCTTGAAAATTTTCGGGCTAACTCAACAATAGTGCTTCGAATCACTTCATTCGAATTTTGGCGACGAAGCACTAGCCTTGACTAGGAAGCTATGTTCACATTAGACTCCACATTTGTTGACAGACTCACAAAAAGGTTCGTATCGATTGGTGTTACCAAATGCTTGAAAAATTCGTTGGTGGTACCTCCAAAAACGTATACAAGATCGTGACAGATGACGAGTCGGCACCCAATGACTTCTTCCTGTTTCCAACAATCAAAGATAAGATGCGTGAACAACGATTTTTATCGCCTGAAGAAGCGATTGAAGCGTTCAAAAACCATGTTTTTGAGCTATCATCTTCGGACTGGCAAAAGTGTTTCGATAAATGGTTTGAGAAGCATAAAAGCATTTTTTGATGAAAAATTTTAATTTTTTATTACTTTTTTTAAAAACTTTTACGGCAGCCATCGTATAACAATATTTAAAAAGATTTTGCCACATTTAATTAAAATTCATTGGATTATAATGAAGAACGTACTACAACGAAAATTGAATTTGATCACGGTAACAGCAGCCAAAGTACAGTGAATAGAAATAAAAAATGTAATTATTGAATCTAATTAATTCTCCTACGTTTGGTTGGGGTTGGGCTCGTTTTCCCGACTTTCAAACTCCCGAAATCAAAATCTCGACTTTCAAAATCCCCATTTTCAAAAACCTGATTTTTTAATTTTTTTATGAATGCGGGCGCCCGCTAGCCGGTATTTTGAAATGCAATAATTGTAGAGGCTAACGACTTCGATAACTCTCACCGAGGCTTTACATTTGAACTTCGGCGGACATAGGAGCCAAGATCAGCAAACATATCGCAATGCGTGCCGCTCGTAGGAGCGGATTATGTAGAATATATCAATAACACCTACTCTAGTAGAGTAATATTTAATATTTTTAAATAGGATTATATTTTAAGGATTTTGAAGGTTTCAGCAGTCGGAATTTTGAAAATTAGGATTTTGAAAGTCAGGATTTTAAAAGTGGTAATTTTGAAAGTCGGGATTTTGAAAGTCGGGATTTTAAAAGTTGGGATTTTCAAAGTCGGGATTTTTTTTTTGATTCGGGATTTTGAGCCGAGCCCGTTTGGTTTGGTGTTGTGTAATTATTTTTTGGCGCACTTGTATGTGTTCTTGGTGTATATATGAAGTGCTTCGATGGTTAGTCTTTTGGAATAGTTAAATTGATGGGCTAGAATGGAATCCTGTACAAACATGACTATACCATACTAAGATCCAATCTTAGATCCAATCGGCTTCAGCTCCTCAATACTAAACTGATCAAGAAGCTTTTTGATAGTAAATTAATCGACCTAAGAGAGAAACGTTCTCTTACAACTTAGAATAGCACCACTCCTAAACTCTATGCTCAAAGATGTTAATTGGTTCATTATTAGAAATTCGTTTGAGTTTCGGGACTTGGTGTCTAAAATAAAAATTAATGGTGGTCTTATCATTGATATTTTCAAAGAGCAGTGGAACACATTAAGCATGCACACGGACATCCCAAGGGAACTTTTCCTTTGAAATTTTAAAAATCTGTATACTACTATTTTGTCTTTGATGGTGTTTATTACAAACAACTTTTTGGGATGCCAATGGGTAACCTCCTTTCGTCTATTATAGCTGGTATCGTAACTTCGAGACTACTGACAGTTACTATGTTGAAATTGTCATTGTTGTTGGAGGTGTTCCTTAAATACGTCGATGATATATTTACTTCAGTCCTTCAGTCCTAAGCTTCAGTTTACAATGGAGGCGGAAGACAATGGTAATACTCCTTATAGTGACGAATTACAAACTGATTGGTATCGGAAAGGGGAAACTGGTCCTATACTCCCGCTCCTATCGATTTTTAAATTCCTATAAACTGAAATTATATTTCTCCTTTTCCATGTTATAAAAGCCGGGACCGGTAGCCCCCAATCTTAAACTATAACATGATTTAAAATAATCTTAACGAAAAAAAAATATTTTTTCGCGTTTGGGATAATTGTCATTTAAGACTATTTGGGGTCATTTAGGGCCACTTGGGGTCATTGAGAGCTACTTGGGGTCATTTGTGGATATTGTCATGGCTATTCGTAAACAGCACACTAAAACACCTTAATACACCGATTTTCAGAATTTTATCCATGCAGTTAAAATTTTCAGCCGGTTCTTAATAGCAGGTGCAAATTGAATGAAAAATAGAATTTTATTGAGACCTCCAATGTTGAACATTTCTGTATCTTGGACACTTTCATTATGTCCCTTAAAATTTCATATATTTATTTTTAAAAAAATGGTTAAAATACTCTGTATATTGGACAACCTCTTTATATTGTAACGTGGAAACACATTTTCGTCTAATCTTTAATAAATTACCCTTTATAGATTGGACACGAACGCTTTTGTTCGACCCGAGTAATCCAATTTAATGATAAAAAAATATTTACCTGTGAATCCTATAAGGGGTACATCAAGTTGTTTGGGTGGAATATATTCAGAAACGGTGATTTAAGAAATATTGTAGGTCTTTAATGAAAGAAAGCAAAAAAAATTTGTTTTAATATTAAGGATTTTTTCGTCATCTTTCTTTTTTAATTGGTATCGTTTTCAAAATTAGAATGGATTGTTCTTTTTATTAGTTTTAAACTGGAAATTCCAAAATAATATAACTAAATGTAATTTTGTAAGGTTTTTTTTTATTATTAAATAATTTTTTGGTTTTTAGCTTAACGTTTTGTACCATATCGCGTTTTGAAATATCACGTTTTGAAATATCGCGTTTCAAATGGGACCCATCGGAAAGACTGGGGACGTATATTGAACTAGTACATACACACATCACCACAATACCCAAAAAAAAATCAACACTGCGATGAATTTAGCCCATAGGGATTTTTATTTAAGTTGACCCATCTTCCATAACAAAAATCGACATATTGTCTGGAATATTCTTTGTCCTAATAACTACCCACGCAACATCATTCAAAACAGAGTCTACACACCACCTGATAAATATAAAAGCATGACGTACAGTCAGTAACGAAAATGATCATACACACTGAGTTTTGAATTTTTTTTTTTACAAATTATAAGCAATTTATTAAGAATTTTTTTGCAACGAAAATGATCATACAATGATCCTTGATTTTGTTTTTAAATCTTGTACATAAATTATGCAGCATAATTATTTTAATATCGAGTTGGTCATCCTTTATTTTTATAACCTTTAAGTAAAAGTAAAAAATTTTGTTATAAACATATAATAGAAAAAAGCAAAAAATAAATAAAAGGAGGGACAAAAAATAGGCAATAAAAAATTAATCTATTAATCGTCCCAACCAACTGTTAGTCATACGGAAAAATTAATAATAAGAAAGGGGAAGAATAGCAGGTAGGCGATTAGTCATCGCCTGAGTAACAAAATTCAAGGTATATTGAAGTACATTTAATTACCCGACGTATTAGCCAAATTATTACAAACGTGAGAATAGAAAAGGACGGAATCTGTAATTGGTGAGAAACGGATTTCTCTCTGTTCGTTAAGGATATTTTGTCAAGGTATCTGTACTGGGTCAGGCCATGAGTTTTGCACTCCGACAGCGGGTCATAGATGTGTTCGATTTCATCACAGATCGTAATCTGTAGATGAAAATTCCCTTTGTGTCCTGCTTCTATCGGGATTCGAACCCAGTATCTTCCGAACACAATCATTTCATCCAGAAATGGTAAGACCTTACGCAAGATGTTTACCAAACTGAAAGATCCCATACCGGTTTTGAAAACAACTGACGTCATATATATGATCCCTTGTCTGCATGGAGAATCCACAGGACCCTGCAAGCAAACAATATCTGGACAAGAGACTTCAAAATTATCGGCGTGATCTAGGTAGAGCATTGAACCATTTCACACAGAGCACAGCCATGATGGAGCATTGCCTTAACAGCCAATGGGCCTGATTATGAATCGACAACTCTCACGGGCACTTAGCCTATTAGCCATTTTCTAGAACTTTAACGCAAACTCATTTTTGAATTTTGACAAAAAATCATTTAAGAGTCCCATTTTCCCACATGCCAAATTTTAAAAATTCAGACCGGGATTTCCTAAAAATTGGGTTTTTTTTTATACAAAACCGGGATTTTGAAAACCGAGTGCTTGAGAAATTAATCCAGAAAAATCATCTTATAGCTGTTTAGTGAAGGAACGTATAGTATTATAAACTAATCTTTGCCGAAAACCACCTGTTCTACTAAGGAATGGAATAATTTCAAAAATGTAAAAGCGAAATATAAAATTGCATATACCGACAATAATTGGCTACTAAAAGCCCTTTCGAAAATTCTGCACTCTTCTTTTAAAATATAACAAATTCGTATCGTATTCAGGATTTATCATCCTTAAAAATAAATCCAATATGTATATCCATCCAATTTTATGTTGTCTGATCCAACGATCCCAAAATAATTACAACTGATCTCCTGAAAAATGGTAACGAGATTGTTATAGTGGCCACCGCTTCCAGTATGGATGGCACACAAAATAATTTTATTTAAAGTGAGGGCCCTGCGGTTTCCCACACACAATGAATACTGTTTGTGCAATAGAGCAAAATTCTCTCAGTTTCGTTAAACGTGGGTCTAAAGAAATTTCTGAATTCATGCGTGCGCAGGGTTCTCTCCTCCTATACAATAAAATATAGAAAAAATTGAAATGAATGTGATTTTAGTTTTTTAAATCCTAAGCCATATCTCGCCCCTATCTCTTTGGATCTGCTCTTGATCACGTTTGACGGTTAAATTAATCAAAAAAAAAATCAAATCCGTAATTTTTTAACGGATTGAAAAATATTTTCAAACTTACTCGCTTAAAACTATATTAGAGAAAAGGTTAAATGTATATTCATGAAATCTAAGAGAGAATAGAAGCGTGGTTCTTATTGAACCGATATAGAAAAAGGCAAAATTTCTGCTTTTTGGGAAGAACGTATAAGTATTCGAGAAATTTGTCAAAGATTGAAGCGGTCTGACAAAGTAGTCTGCACATTTTTAAAAGATCGGGTTAATTACGGACAAAATAAAGAAGACGGGAAAGGTTCGGAGCCGAACTTTATAAGCATTTTTGTTACCTATAAAGAACTTCTATGCCGGATGATTTGCGTATTTTAAATATTACGACCACCCACTCCCACACCCACCTAACCCCATCTACACCCAGCCCAACCGATCCCAATCCACCATATCTCAACTGACCCCAATCAACCACAAACCACCACATCTAAACATTATTACCATTCCCCACCCACTATCCAATTAAAACCCCAAAATCCATCTCACCCGCACCACCCTATACCGCACCACCCATATTATCACCGTTTAACACCTCCATACAAACTTCCACACATACACACCACCCACACAAACCCTCATCCACCAAATCCCAAATTCTCACACCAAACCCGAAACGCCTCATCCCACCTCCCATACCACCACTCCTACTACCCCCATAACCACACTACCCACCAAAAACCCACATCCAGACGATGTCTAAATCAATAGGGACCATTCCCATGAATTGCTTGAACTTTTAGTGAAAAAATTAAGTTGATATCTCCATCAGTTCTCAAGTTATCGTGCACACAGACGGACAGACGGCAAACCGAAACCATATAGCATTTTTTTAACAAAAATGCTTAAAAAGGAGGACCAAAAGAGAAGCCTTCGAAATGTGATAAATTATCAAAACTGTCAGTAATTCGATGAACAGCGGAGCCCAAATAAATAGCTCATTTATCGAAGTCCAAAAAAAAAGTTTAGATTATTTTTTCAGATGAGAAAAAATTTAATTTAGACGATCCGGACGGTTTTGATTCTTACTGGAGAGAGATGTGCAAAGAACCACGCTATTTTTCTAAGAAACATTTCGGTGGTGGTTCCTTGATGGTTTGGGGAGCTTTTTGTATCGATGGAATGCTAGAGTTAGCTTTCCCATCCACCTGCATGAACTCCAGAGAATACACAACATTATTGAGAACCAATCTCCTTCCATATTTAGAGACGCACATGGACAGAAAATATAACTCCTCACCAAGATAACGCTTCAGCGCCCAAGAGCAATGAGGCTCGTTCATGGCTAGAAGCGCATAATGTTGAAATTTTGCAATGGCCAGCCTGCTCACCAGACCACAAAAAAATGTAAAAATATTTATTATCGATATGTGAGTAAATGACAACAAGTATGACTGCTATCGGAGTTCAGTTCACTAATTCCGACCGATTTTTCATGTCATTTGCTATATGCTGTCATGGAGCTATGCAATGCACTCCAGGGTAGAATGGCTCTCTATAAACGTAATATATTTTGAATTAGAGATTTGAAAATCACTCTGCCTATCGTAATGTACAGTTTATTGAGCTACGTGATGTTTAAAACAGCCTCATAATTACGGGGGCGGCGCTCGAAGTGTTACCAACTTCATTTTGTTTACAAGCCTACGGAACCATATCGTTTTACGTCGCAGTTAAAAAAAAGTTATCGAAATGGAATTGAAACGCAACAGTGTTGATGCGCCATTGTTAATGAGTTATGACATTTCGAGGTTGACATCCAAAAACAGCAACATCGCCAGAAGTGGTTCAAAAGGTGAAGGCCAGAATTCAATATAATCCACGACAAAGCGCAGTTCAAATGGCGAAAAATCTCAATGTGTCTGCACGTAGCATGGGGCGCATATTAAAAAGTGAACTACGATCGAAGCCTTACAAAATACAAACAGTGCAATATTTAACAACTGAGCGAGCTTGAGAATTTGGTCTTTAGAGTGCAAATCAAATGATCATTTAGATCAATGCTGGTTTGGGCCGCGGTAAACTGCCACCGTGAAAAGATTTTAAACCATTGGACGTTTCAACAAGACTCGGCATCATCTCATAAAGGCCGTGAAACCCAAAGTTTTTACAAGAAAACGTTCCCAGTTCCATTTTTTCACAACAATGGCCACCTTATTCCGCCCGGGCTTAAACTTAATGGATTTTTCCACCCACGGTCCATTCTGGGAGCCAAAGTATTAACTAAAAAATATGAAAGAGAATGGGAAAAAATACCATCAGACGACATTCGTGCACCGTGTGAAGCCTTTTTCGGACAGGCTCGATAATACGATATACTGAAGTTATGAAATAAAAAAAAAATTGACAAATTTACAGCATTTTTAATTGTAACACTTCAGGTGCCAATCCCTGTATATACATATGTATGTGAAGCTCGCCCGAATACCACGACTCTTCAATCTTGAAGTGTTTCCTTCCTAATGCTATGTGAAAGTCTCTATGTAAGCTGCCATTTCGACGATATTCACTTTGAATTCCAAATTGTCGATTTTTTTGTCAGAAAACCTCACTTCAAATCTAAGAATCTTTCGCCCAAAGTTGTTTTTCTGATAAATTCTACACTTTTCCAAACATTTGGAAAAAATTGAGAGGGCTTTATTATTATGCAAGCTGTCACTTGTAATGGACCGATTTCGGCCGAATTATACGCACATCGGCGATACATCGAATGGTAAAATTTCGAGAAATTCGAAAACCTATAGAAATCCAAGTCAATGTTAAAATCTGAACTTTACAAGAAAATCATATTTGGAACATAGATGACATTAACATTTTGGTCCAGATGAAATTATCTCTAGGAGTCCCGCGAATAAATTATTAATTTAACCCATTTTTCATGTGAAGCGTATACTGAGATTTTGCTTTAGATCAAACACTTGGCATTATGTATTTCTGTGATGGATACCCTAAAAGGGGCTAAAACCCTAAAGATGATGCTAACTTTTAGGCCCAAATTCCGAAAGAAGTTATTCCTAGGAGTCCCACAAATAAAATATTAATTTAACCCATTTTTCATATCAGTTTTATTTTTATGTTTGGTAAAACATTTAGGGGACTAGTTTTGGGTTCATGTAATTGTTGCGTTGATTACGTGACATTTTGACGTAAAATGTTATCCAGAAAAACCTCGATTTAACGGACTAATTGCGGAGTCCGTTAAATACGATACGTTTTTAAATTTAATCTAATCGATGGAATTTAATCTGTGACGGAACTTAGGCATTTCTTAGCCGATTATGTTAGAATTGGGTATGCTGGATGGAAATGGGATTCATAGTTGATTTTTGGAGAAAAATTCGAGAATATCGCCACCTGGAATGTAATTGGATAATTTCTTAAACGATTATGCTGAAATTGAATATGGTGGATGGAAATAAGATTCTTCAATATCTTTTAGCAGAAGTTGTGGAATATGGCCACCTGGGACGGAACTCGGTAATAAGCAGGCGTCTTTCTTAAAGCAAGCGGCTCGTGATGTTAACATATTTCTGGCAAGGGATGCCTTAACATCTATCACCAGTACGTAACCCACTCATGTAATCAGTGGGCTGACCGGCAGGCCAATTACCTACTCTCACAAAAAATCAAGTTACGAAGCCTACACAAAGGGCTCGGATAAATTTTTAGTATTCATATGAACTACGATATGATGTCTTCTAAGACCTTGAGATTTCCAGAATCTTTCGAACCAAGCGGAAATTTACACTTTTGAGGTACTTGCAATACAAGAGCATAAATGACCAATAATTACACTCTCAATAATCAGGAAAGAGGAATATTATGATTCGGTTTCTCATTCTCTGCCCTTA
This sequence comes from Nephrotoma flavescens, assembly GCA_932526605.1. Taxonomy (NCBI): domain Eukaryota; kingdom Metazoa; phylum Arthropoda; class Insecta; order Diptera; family Tipulidae; genus Nephrotoma; species Nephrotoma flavescens. The sequence continues at coordinate 9,528,294 of OW052223.1, forward strand.
TGTTTTACCAAACATTTGCGATTCAGGTGGAGCTTGAACACCGTTCGTTTTTTTTGTGACGGATTGGTCTAACTTTTGCTTCATTACGAATGAGTTTATTCCTATGCGTTTATATATTACATATACATATACGATTTACGGAAAATTACTTTGGGATCGTTTTTGGGAATGGTTTTTCCAGTGGCCACCTTCACATACATCATTATTATTGCCTATAATTAGTAGAAATTAAAAATTAAAAAAAGAAAATTAACTTTGAACTAGAACTGCAACTGAGTCAAACTGACCCAAAATTTTGATATCTCTTTTGAGACCAGAACATTTTTTTTTTCTTCAATATTTCTTCAAGCACAAATGTGTATGTAAAAAAAAATGGCAGGTTATAATATCTTCCGGATTTTAACGGTCCGAAATACCCACCCAATTGTGATGGCGAGCAGGAAAAGTGAAATGAACTATTGAGGTATTCTAACACATTTGAGTGTATATCACAGTTATGTACTACAAATACATTTTTCTATTCGTGATCTGGTGTTGCTGATCGATGATACCTATAACCCGTTGGATTAACGTTGTTATTAAATTAAACACACAGAGCCGTGATAAAAATAATTAATATATGGAGCACAATTATTGAGAGATGTAAATTAATTTTACATTGATTTAGTCACGATTGTCGTCATTCTTTAATTGTATAGCAATTTTGTACGGTACGAATTGATTTGTGTAGCCTACAACTGCATAAGTATGACGAGAACTACGCATATCAACTATAATGTCTAGGTTGTTTATATTATTCCAGAAATTGTATAAACTTGATAACATATTTTATAGCAATGTCTGCATTCCATTTTCCACTATGTACGTACTCAAGCATCAAATAGTAAATAAAATATTCATAAAAGACGATAGGTTTATTGACCAGACGTCGGACGTTTCGCACAATGAAAAATCGTAATTACAAAATTTTATTGTTAAATTTAAGTGCACAATTTAATTGCAGAATTAGATTCTATTAATTGAATTTTAATTAGCAATAAATTATTAAGAACACATTAATAAAATCAGCATTGCATGAATCAACGTTCCAACGTAGGTAGATAAAATATTGCCTTTTAAAATTTCGCATTACATCGCAATTTACGCATTTCAATATCAAAACACAAAAAAAGGGGTTTAATCATTTCACATGACCTTGGTACTCACTAAAGTTGCTCCTTTGAAAATAAGTAAATCGGTTTAAAAATACTCATAATAGTAAACGTTTCAATGATTTACTCAACAGTATTTTTGAATCGATTTATCCATTTCACAGATGGAAAGCTAATCGGTGTTGTTATCTTGCTAAAATTTTGCAGTCACCACACCGAAAAATACTACGTAAATCTGTCTTGATTTGTATGAAGCCATTTCGTGAGTTGAGGTAAACTATTCAATATTCACCATCAATTTTCGTGATTTTCGAACATAGGTTCTATATATAGGTTCTATGCATATTGGCACACTTAGCTCCATATATCAGGCAGGAGTCATCTCTGTGTTCGCAACAAGGAAATTTGGTAATGAACATATTTGCAACTGAAGAATGGATAGAAAATGATTTTCGGGATGATCAATATTCACCATCAATCCTCGTGATTTTCAAACGGGCGCCTGAATATAAGTTCTATGCACATTAGCCTAAATAACTTCATATGCCAAGGGAGGGGGTCATCTCTGTGTTCGCCACAAGGAAATTTGATAATGGACATATTTTCAACTGTAGAATGTATAGAAAATGCTTTTTTACTGTAAACAGTAATATAATTTTATAATTTTCTCGGGCTTGTTTTTCTTTAATTTAACAATAAAATTTTCGGGATGGAATTATTTTTATGTGATTTAGCAAAAACACACTTTACAAAAAAAACCTTCTCGGGATGTAAATTTCGGGCTAACTTCTTATACATATAGTTGAGGGTTGTACATACAGGTTTAAAATACTTCCAAATATTTTTACTAGATTTCTTGTAAAGGTTCCCATTTTCAATTGACAATTTGATTAAAAATTATGGGGCTCTCACATTATGTGAGATCCAGATTAGTAAATTTAGACATACCGATTGTTTGTCACAAACCACTTACTTCAGGAATTGTAGCAGTTATTGCCAGGAAATTGGTTCGATTTCCCCAATCGTAATTTTCTTGTTTTGGAAGGGCTCCGGACCAATCTCAAGTGCCAATAGATTATAAAATTAAATTTTAAATGAGATTCATAAAAGAAGATTCAGATCGCGATTTCTGGTTTGCACTCAAGCTTTTCCGAATTTGTAATCGGTAGGAGTTCGATGCAACACATAACAAGAAAATGAAAACAGTTGATGAAAATTGCTTTTCTGGTTAAATCCATTTTGCCGCTACAATCAGGGAATTATGTCCATCGCGATAGTACTCACACTTCGGCGGCCGCAATAAGCAAAATTCACTTTTAATTGAACATCCGCAGTTTTTTTCACCAAACCTGTGGTCATTTGTGTCAATTTCATGATCCTAATCTCAAAGTATGAGTCAGAGTTTTTCATCAAACCGTGGGAGTAGGCCCTAGGTTTAATACGTTCTAACGCAAATATTTAGCAATTCCTGTAACAGCCTAGTATAACAACACAAAAATTGACAGATAATCATAAATAGTCTATAAATACTCAACATTATCTATTTGTACACAAATTATGACTACAGTAGTTAGCGTTCTAAAATTACTATCTCGTTGTATATTTGGTTTGAATATAAAATTTTCCATCCGAATAGAAATTAGGCCAAACGAATAACGCCCATTAATACGAATGGTTTGAAGTTCGGGCCGCCCTGAATTTTGGCTTGCTTTATATGTATCCCCACAACTATACCGAGTGATTTTTTTCTTCACCCCTTCTTGTAGGTGGGGCGATTTCAATTTATCCTACTGAGAATTTAGATATGCATACGATTCGTATCTCGCATTTTTATCGTAACCCAGGAACATGCGATTAAATCTGCTTTCAAATGATTTTTTGTATTTTGTTATAACAATACAAAATGGAGTATTGGACCTCGTTTTTGGAGAGAAGCTGGCCGTGGTCTCATGCTTCATTTTACCAGTATTTGAAATTTTTTAAAACGTCATAAGTATCATCTGTATCATGTGTCTTTCCAAAATCGGGTGAATTCAACAAAATCCCATTTTTTTTCGCTACGTATTGTTCTCGAACGGTTAATCGACACAACATGCATTACTCGAGTGTTGGAAATCCGCACTGGCTTCGCCAAGTTGAACATCAGCGCCCTTGGACTGTCAACGTGTGGTGTGGAATAATTTGCAAAAAAATCATTATTTGAAGACTTGAGTTTAGAACTGCGATAGAATATGTGGTTTCAATACGATGGTTGTCCAGCAAACTATTCGTCGGTAGCACGTGAAGTACTTGATCGTGATTTCAATGGTCGCTGGATCGATACAGCTCCGGTAAATTGGCCTGCCAGGTCACCAGATTTCTTTTTGTGGGGATATCTCAAAGACAAAGTTTTACCAACAAACACCAACAACACGTGAGAATATGATTGAACGAATCACAATTGCCGAAGTTCAAGCAGACACGCTTTGAAGTCGAAGGTCATCATTTTGAGCAGTTAATTTAATTAAAAGGTGATGAGGCGAGGGGACCCATGTAAATCAAGCACCATGGTACTTGAGAGGCGAGGCGACTCAGGTTAATCAAGCACCCCGAAGAGAACAGAAAATTACTACTTCCACGTCGTTGTTCCTGGGTTACGCTGAAAGTAGTTTATTCACCACCAAACTTCATTTGTACAGGTTCCTGGGTTACGATAATAGTAGTTTCTTGACAAGTGTTCTCAGAAGGAGAAATCCTATGTACTAGGTAGTAGAATCTGAATCTGCAATAAAAAATAGGGGTTCCTATTTTAATTTCAAAGTTAACCTCAACCCAATAAATTTATTTTTGTTTTGTTTTTTTTTCGGTTTCATATTTGGCGATTTTTGGAGGATGATGTTTTATCTAGGCAGTCTTAATATTTAAATTTACAAATTGCGTGTTATAAGCAGCATAATAAATGTGCGGGGCATAACAAATTTTGTTGGGTAAACTCTAGGTATTCTGCAAAATACGATCCGATCAAACCAAATTGCAATCATCGAATATCGTCGAGTTTCAAATGCAATATACTTTGTGTAGTTTATACTTTTTCAAAGTTCCGTCTACAAAGAATTTGCCGACATTTTCAAGCATCAAGCGAAGTAACAAAGGAAATGCGCGGTTGGAAACGATTTTTACAAATACATATTCAAAAATAAATCCGATTCGGTAATTAAATTACTGATTGGAGCATCATGAAATATGAGTTTTTTCGGAAAATTTTTGTCAGTAATTTCAAATTAAGCTTTTCCGCTCCATCAACCGATGTTTGTTCTAGGTATTTATGTTTAAAGGAAACTATCAAAAATACAACCGAGCCCGAAAAGAAGCGACAAGCATTAACTGAATTGCACATTCATAAATTAAGAGCGAAAGCCTTTGCCTACATTTTTTACTAAGAGACCAAAATGTTCCAATAAAATTGTATCGGTATTTTATCACCCGCCTTAAATCTCACAAATGTTTGAAGATCTGGTCGAATTCTGTGAACCTTTTTTGCGACGGATGTGGCAGACAAAATAAGAACCGTTCCATGATTGATGTATGATCACGAAATGACTAAGCAATGCCCCACAAAACAAATCAAACTCGTTATCATAACATTTCCGGGAAAATTGTCAAACGTAAAGAAACTATTTTGCAGCCAGGAGAATATATAGAAATTTATTGAAAAATAAAGCATAACGGTTATGACATTTTACGTTTGCTCCATGCAAAAATTTTATATTTCATCGTCTGCAAGACAATATAATTTACATTCAAGGTGAAGCCAACTAATAAGATGGAATTATGTAATCCAAAATCAATTTTTAAAAGATTTCGCTCTCCGAATGAAATTAAGCTAATTGAAATACCCGTAGGAGCAGAAGTGAAAAACTCTAAATTTAATGATGTTGATCTACTTCGAAAAAAAAAACATTTTGGATTAGAATGGAAAAGTAATGAATCACTTGGTAACTACAAGGAAGTGATTGATGAAAACGGTGCAAATGAGAGTGAGATTTTGCCAAACATCCAAAAGCACTTCTTACTGCACCAAAACTCCCTTAAAACTATAAACTTCACACATGCCAATTTTTCTCATTTTATTTTTAGTGGCTTTTCAAAGAAAGCTGCTCGCTGGCTATCGTTATTACTAAACTCCTCTTACTCACCGAAGGTTTTATCAGCGATTAGTAAGTGCCTCTTGGCCGATAATACAATTAACACTAAACCTACCATGAGGGAACAAATGACCCTTCTAAACACTTTTTTCGATTTTCTTGAAAATATTACATTACGAAATCACCATTGATTTCACTATAGTTTTATTGAAATATAGAATCAAATCATTCTTTAATAATTCGTCATTTCCGGACTACTTTTTCCCCGAGAAAAAAATCAAATTTGGCTTAACTACCGCTCATTTGATCCGCAAAGGGTCATTTGGTTAATTTAAAGAAAGTGAAGATTATAATTTGAATAGACGCAGAGGACAAAAGAGAAAGAGACGTCGAAATTGCGGCCGATGGTACAGGTATAGATCTGTACCAGGACAACCGCCTATTCATAATATTTTTGGGAAGGTTGCAGGCCCGACAGGATATACCAAACGACATATTATGAAATGAAAAGTGGGGATGATAAATGATAAATTCGCTCTAATCTCCGAAGTATGGTACGAATTCATCCAGAATAGCCAAAATCGATGAACAGCTTTCCCCAACCAAATTGAGGTGTAGATTTATCCAATATATCCCAAACAAACCGAAGTTTGGAATCAAATTTTGGCTAGCATCTGACGTCAAGACCAAATACATTATTGATGGATTTCCATATTTGGGGAAGGATGAGAACAGAGATTCTTTAGCTCCGCTTGGGCATTTTGTTGTTTTCAAACTATACTAGAACCGTAAACGTTACCACTGATATTTTTTTACGAGCGCATCACTAGCTACAAAATTTAGAAAAAAAAACTATCCGAGCAAATAAAAAAGAATTACTAAAATTCACCAAACAGACAAAAGATTATATGCCACGCTTCTAAGCAAAATTATATTAGATCTGTATCGATCAAACGATCAGATTCTATAACAGTACTAAATTTCGTGTAGACCCATGACGGATCAGATGGCAAGAAAATACTCCGCAGATTTTCTTCAATATTCTGACCTGGCTGAAATTAACTCATGCGGGGGTGTTATATAAAGAAACAATCGGCTAAAAAATTTCTTATCGCAATTAGCTGAACAATTTGCCGTAGATTTTCAACGTTTTTTGTCAGGTAAAACAGATCCTTAATTCCTTTATCATTATTCGTATGGTAGTATATAAAGAAATGCCACATATTCAGCATTGCTCATCACTGAAAAACTACCTAGCTCAAGTAAACCAAATTAAGGAATTTGAAATTGAGACAATTGAAAAAGGATGTGTAACGAAATCTCGGTTTTTTTCTAAATCTCGGTTTTCAAAATCCCGATTTTAAAAATCTCGGTTTTCAATTTGGATTTTTTTGGTTTAAATTTTTAAAAATTTGGCATATGGGAAAATGGGACTCAAATAATTTTTTGACAAAATTCAAAAATTAGTTTGCGATGAAGTTTTAGAAAATGGCTAATAGGGATGGAATTTGGATGGAGGTCTAAATGCCCGTGAGATTTATCGAAGCCGTCAGCCTCTACAATTATTGCATTTCAAAATGTTGCATTAACAAAATATTGCTTTTTTTTATTAATCTTGCAACTACAATGTTGCAATTACAAAATGTTGCAAGTACAAAATCTTACAATTAAAAAACTTTATTAATTATTTTGTGCAATTAGAACTGGAAGAAAAGAAAACCGGGGTTTTAAAAAACCGGGATTTTGAAAACCGGGATTTCGAAAACCGAGATTTTGAAAACCGGGATTTTAAAAACCAAGATCTGGTAGTACACCCTAGAAAAGACATAATTAAAAATTCGGTTCAATTTTTTATAGTAAATCGAAGATGCAATAACACACGTCTAGAATCAAGGAGTTATTTAAATGGATAATTTGGCAGCTCATTCACAAATTTCAAGCAAAGTAAAAAAAAGTGCTACAATAATTCTTATTTTTGAAATTATTGATGTAAATTGGTGGAAAACAATAAAAATCACGGCTTCTGATTTATTTGTTGGTTGAACTTCAACGAATTAAATTTTTATTAAAAGTAAATTTATTAGCCATTATGCATCGAAATCGATATAAATCAAGGCAATAAACCACAATTTAATTACATATAACGATATAAATCATTCATTTATCTATAAATAAGTTCAAATTATATATTTTTCTTATTATAATTTTCTTCTGAGTAATTCATATATAAATACCTCCTCAACTTTTTAAGATTGTCACATTTCGAAGCACAGAGGGCACATTTCGTTTTCGGATTATTTTATTTTATAGTGATTATTTTAACTGGCCCCAAAATGGTTCAAAAATGCTCAGGTGGGCTCTGAACACGTTCAGATTAATCAAGAACTCAACACCGAATTTGGGAATGATTATATTCATTACTTTGACCAACAATTGTGAGAAAACATGAGGCTACTTTTGACTGTATTTTAAATCACAAAATAAAAACAAATGTTGTTCGGCTTGTGTAATGGGGTAGCTGATGGCACACTTTGGGGTATGGTTTGAAAAGTTTAATAAATATAAACTAAAACTTGGTTTGTTAAAATATTTAATTTGCGAGACAAAAACAGGCTAAAAGAAATCTGGGTTAAACCCGGGGAAATCTAGGGAAAATCAGGGAAAACCTGGGAAATCTGGGGAAAATATGGGAGAGACCTGGGAAAATCAGGGGGACTGTGTTTGAAATAACAAGATTTATTATTATCACATCAGTTTTATATCTATAAAGGCATGGAACCACTTAGGCCCGAGGGCAAAACTTGAGCAGCTCCCATACAAATTGTTCTCTAAATTTTTTAGAATGATCAATCTCAATAGAAACCATAGTTGTTTTTACTTGATCAAATAGACTGCTTTAAGACGGTTAACATTTTAATATTTTGAAATGTGGGTGTTATGAGCCGCGATGGTTAGGAATTTACTTAATCAATTTGACCAAATTCCGTTTGTATAATGAAATATAGGATATTATGGAATTTTAAAAAAAATTTAATTTTAATTATCTTCTCTTCAAAAAAATTTTCGAACTCTGCTTAAGCAAAACCAATTCCTTTTCTTCTTCTAGTTTTGCATTTCTATACACATACATATTCAATTTAGTTTGTTTTCGTTCCAAAATTTATTGGTTAATGAAATATCTATCAGTAAGCTGTGAAAATGAAATTTAAGTGCAAAATTGTTTCACAACGGTTTCATTAATGTTTTACTTTTGAGGAGAGATCGAATTAAAAACAAACTGTATTAAAATTGTTTCGCTTTTTCTTCGCAAAGGTGTAACGCGCTTCCATTCCAAGTATTTTTGTTCCCAAAAATTCTCAGCTAATCCTAATCTGGGCGCTTAAGCTACGATTTGTTTTATGTGCTTTAGAACGTCAAAATTTTTAGAAAAGAAGTAATGGGCATTTCGTATGAGCAATGAAATTTCTATTCTACAAATATTTATCGAATTTCCCTTTCGTGTCAGGAGTACATCGCAAATCTGTTGCACAGTATGCTAAACATAATGCTTGATGTAATCAGAGCTCGTGGAGGAAATTCTCGATATCAGAATACCGACCACTTTGATTAATTGTTGATTTTTATTTAAATAAAGATGAAGATGTATTAATATCCACATTTCGGTAATTTTGTTCTTTCATTTGTTTTATTTTGCGCGATTTATTTTTGACGATCTGAAGAGCTGCGTACTCGTCATATAAATATAATTACAAAATCCCACAAAATGGTTTTGTTGTTGTTTCTTTCTAAAATAACCTCAATGGAAATTTTAAAGAGGTCGAGGGGAAAATAAGTTGAAGGTATTTTTTTTGTTTGCTTTTTCAGGATTTAATGTACAAAATTCCGATTTTCATATAAATAATCAATCAGTCAACAAAAGTTTAATGAAATTATATGGATATCCTAAATCAGTTTAAAGAAAATTAAAACAATTATTTTAAACAACTATAATTATCTACTAAATTATTCAATGAAGGCAATCGCATATTTTTTCGCATAAAAAAATAGAATTTATGTAAATGGATTAAATGAAAAAAAAATTATTTTTTTATAAATAACAAACAACAACAACAAAATTATACAATTTTAACGTAAATTTTCGATTTTTGTGTATTACTAATATTAATTTTATTTCCTTTGATCCTGTTGTCGGAAAATTTAAAGTGTTAAATTATTTTTTAGCAAAGGAATCAAACTCGCGATGCTTATAAGATACGGTCACCGAACTACTCCATAAACCACGTTGAAATTCGTTGGAATATATTTGAACGCATCCAAAACCTCCGCTATTTTGGATATAGATATGTAGCTTAGTCATTGCTGTGACTGTTTTCAAATGAAAAAACATGCTGCTCACAACATTCAACTCAACAGTAAAAAAGTGGTTTGCAAGATTTCGTGGTGGCAATTTTAGTGTTGAGGACGATCCACGTCAAAATCATAACGAAAAGTGAATTTTATACGATAACATCAACATCAGCTGCAAAAATGATTATTCATGCCAAGAAAGTGGTACTGGTGTGTCTGGTGGGTTTGGAAAGGAGTCGTTTACTACGAGCTTCTGGAACCTGGTCAAACTGTTACAGTTGAACGTTACTAGGCCCAATTGATAAAGTTTCTACCGCGAAGGCATTCATCATCTACCTGATAAATTACAAAAAACACCTTGCATACCTAATATTTTATAAGACAAAGGATCAGATATCGTTTTAGAAAGTCTCTTGATTGCGAATCCCGAAAATGTTCGTTAAAATAAACTAAAAGATAAGTGATCACTAAAAGGATGAATAAAAAAATATTCAAATTTAAAAATACAACTAGTTTTTGAAATTTAATTAACATACTAGCATTGTGCAAATAATTTTATTATTGATTTTTTAAGATTGAATTTCTATTTTTAGCATTGAGTTACCATAGACAACAGAGGATGAAAATAATTACTGATTTATCGATGGACATTTTCGTTAAACAGAAAAATCGTTAAATTTAAAATGACCCGTTAAATTTGTTGGTACTATAGTGAAATCCCTATAGATTAGGTTGTACACGAAAACTACAAACAATAATAATCCATAATATGTAACAATAATTCTTAGTAGTCAACCAAAATTCTAAACACGCCAGTCGAGGAAATTTTATCAAATTTTGGGTGAGTGAATATTTCGATGCTATTATAGGATTAAAAGGGGATTGTGTTTTAGAGTTACACATAAAAAAATATTTTACCAACTCACTTAAAATTAAAACAAATTGAAATGTAGCGCGATTTATCTATCATCAAGGCCTTTAATATGTTTCAAATGGGATTATTAAATACCAAAAATGGAATCGCCTTGCACCACATATAGAAACGCGTCGCGATATCGAATCACCCTTATATATGCATAAAATCCATTTTAATATTAATTACGAAATGGTAATAAGCGAGACGACTGGTGGTGATAATAAGCTAAATACTTATTAGCCAACTAACTAACTACAAAAATTGCAAAAGAATGATGTCAGACAAAAAACTTAATAGTTTTTGCGCGATGTCATTCGAAACATTTATATATAAAATATGCTATCGATTTTAATTTTTATATTTAAGAGAGAGCGCGTAATTCTGTAATTAGCATCGTCCATGACCACACCTAATTTTTTATTTTATTATTTATTTATTATATTTTTGCGATAGCATAACCATAAAAAAAATTGACGAATAATACATAACGTTATATATATATATATATATATATATATATATATATATATATATATATATATATATATATATATATATATATATATATATATATATATATAAAACCGCGGATGTACAGTACATTGCAACGATTAAAAACTACTATGTATTATTTCAAGTAGGTCAACCATTCTACAACCGCAAAAAAAAAAAAAAAAAAAAAAATCAATAATCAATCGTTATAATATTATTAGAGAGAGAGTATTAAGATAAGAAAATTTTTTGATGCCGCAAATATTGATGGTGTACAATAAACATACATTTTAGAACCGATATATGATTACCATTTTCAATTCGAATGTAAACATAAATATTTATGTTATCTTTATATATAACCAATCAGCTAAGAAACGATAGATATATAATTATGGGTAAGACGCTGATTTTTTTGATTTTTTTCATATATCAAATATCAGTAATTAATTATAATTAAATAAAATTGATGATATAATCAGCCCCCGTTTCGTAATACATAATATATCGTAAATACATATACTTTTAAGATATCGTAAATGATGTACAATATTCTTTTCCATTTAATTAATAAAAAAAATTATTCAATGGCATTACATGTGTAACGCATGTGTGACTTTAGGTTGTACTCGCGGTTCGTATTTTTGTTTAATTAAGACTATATGATACACACGTCATAAGCTAATTATCTCAAAGATTTTAAATCTCAAGTATTTTCAAATTAGAATTCCAACAAAAACTTAAATAAAACACATCAAATATTCAATAGAAACATGTTTTTTTTTATGTTAATTTACACAAACCTGTTATATACGTCGATCCGCGATTCGTCAATCCGCGATTAATTCGCGGTATTTTCTTTTTTTGTTCAGTACACTGAATACGTCATTCCTATTTGGGAAAGCACACACATAAATATAAATAAATAAATGAATTAAGAAGAAGAAATCACGTGAAAAATTTCCCGATAGACTTTCCTGATGTAAAATATATATATATATATATATATATATATATATATATATATATATATATATATATATATATATATATATATATATATATATATATATATATATATATATATATATATATATATATATATATATATATATATATATATATATATATATATATATATATATATATATATATATATATATATATATATATATATATATATATATATATATATATATATATATATATATATTATATATATATATATATATATATATATATATATATATATATATATATATATATACATATATATATATATATATATATATATATATATATATATATATATATATATATATATATATATATATATATATATATATATATATATATATATATATATATATATATATATATATATATATATATATATATATATATATATATATATATATATATATATATATATATATATATATATATATATATATACAATATATATATATATATATATATATATATATATATATATATATATATATATATATATATATACAATATATATATATATATATATATATATATATATATATATATATATATATATATATATATATTATATATATATATATATATATATATATATATATATATATATATATATATATATATATATATATATATATATATATATATATATATATATATATATATATATATATATATATATATATATATATATATATATATATATATATATATATATATATATATATATATATATATATATATATATATATATATATATATATATATATATATATATATATATATATATATATATATATATATATATATATATATATATATATATATATATATATATATATATATATATATATATATATATATATATATATATATATATATATTATCACATATATATTATTTAAATCAAGAACTAGGAACAATTTAAAAAAAAAACACGTGGTCTCGATATGATGTCACACAATTTAAGGAAAATTTAAATCCCTAAAATAGAGCAAACTACGTGTGTGTATGTGTGTGAAAAATAACCTCTGAAATCTCAACAATCAGACACATACAACCACACAGACACAATCACACATTCACACTCTAAATTGCTTGCACTAGGAAAAATTAAAATTAGTTTTCACAAAAACAAAAAAAAATTTAATTTTTTTGTAAATCGATTTTTCCAACTTCAAATGAAAAAAAAAAAAACTATATATAAAATTTAATTCAGTTTCTTTTTTAGAAAATTCTGTGGAAAACTCTTGTACTTTTCATTTATATAAAATATACATACAGCCCAATAAACAAATACAATAAATTTTCTTTTGACCTGGGAAAATTTTAGCACTTTTTTTTCTTAATTTTCCATAAAGAAGATAATACAATATGAGTGTATATAAAAATAATGAAAAATTTATTTTACAATTTTTGTATTTTTCTCACGCGGTCTATTAAACGAATCGCACGCGATTAAAAATACTTGTATATGCTCGCAAATTGGGTAAAAAGTCAGTAAGTTAGAGTACTAGACGGTGTGTAAATATATATTCGCAACTTAAGCTCCTCTATATAAAGCTAAAAAAAAACCTCAAAGAAAATGTATATATACACATATGTATGTACCACTTTTTATGTAGATACACTTTTTTTAATCATGTTACATAATTTTTATTATTTTATTCAAAAAACACGATTCACATACACACACACACTTAAAAGTTAGTATTCGTTCACTTATCATGCGAGTCCTAGTATACTAGGCCCATTTTCGACCAGCCGCAACAATTCTTAATTCTTTCAAATACTGCGCAAGATTATTTGTTCTCATTTTTCGTGCACAAGCTTGACATTCCCCCTTAAACAAAACAAGTGGCTAAACTATTAGTGAACAGGTTGAATAGTAATTAACAAAATAAGAAATATTCTGCGGAATCTGATCATAGCTGCAACCAAGAGAATTATAAGACAAGAGAATTATTAGATATTTTTAACTTTAGAAGTTAAACCTTATGCGTCAACCAATTCAAGTACATACGCAAATCACAGTACTTAAATCGGGATTTGATCAGTAATTAAAAATTTTCAGATTTGGTCAGAAAGAACGACTCTCAAAAGCAGTTTTATCCAATTATTCGTTAACCTAACAACAACGTAATCTTTCTCGGTAAACTGCCGCGTTTTTATCGATTACAAAAAAAATAAAATAAAAAAATAACAATCACAATTAAAGAAATAAAATTGACGGCCAATGATTGGTTCTGTAAATATGAAGTATGATAAATATTAAAGTAATATGCTAACCGATCTTTTGGGAATAGATATAATCACATCAAGCAACATTAACTAGGTCAAAGCAAAAATGCAATTGTATTAATGATGTAAGACATCGATTTATAATAATTATGTTGTTAAAAATAATTAATTAAATCACACATTTTGACACACAAGAAAAACAAACGAAATATTAACTAAAAACTGTATTTCCCAAGACTAAATTAGATTCTATTTCCTTAAAAAAAAAAATAAATAAATTTTCACGGGAAAACAACAGAGGAAAATATATGTATGTTTCTTCCTTCAAAATACTACTTTTAAATTTCTTGTTGGGGCATGAAACAATACATGTTATGTAATTTCATCAAACACCACACCACGCACGGCAGTGAAAAAACTGAGCAGAGAGAATAAATGAAATGAAAAATTATAACGAAACAGGATTTGATGGTAATTTACGAACAGATATCGATATATATACGAAACATGCGATGACAGAGCAAAACGAAAGAGAAAAATCTTTATGTTTCTAGATTTCTACCATCCTATATTGGATTTTTGTTAAGCCATCGTAACAATATTCAGTATATTCTACATTATATATATATATATATATATACTATGGTACTGCTATCTAGCGATGAAATGGATTTGTGTCCCCCCTCCTAGATGGCATAAAATGTTTAATAAAAATTAACTATACAAAACGGTAAAAACCAGTTGTAACCTGTATTTTTTTTTTATACCAACGCCCTAAGCTCAACATAGAAATTTCGGTGTTATTTTCGTCTACCCCCACAAATTACCATAAAATAAAAAGAGACAAGAATTTTGACATTTCTCAACCTGTCAAAATGTTTACTGTCAAACTACAAGGATCGCCATTTTCGATTTTCTTGCTTGGCACATTCCTTTAATTGAAAAATGTCCCCCATTTCTTCAAGGAAAGTACATTAATTACTTAAATATGTTGGATTGCCGGAGTAATAACCAAACGCCAACACGTGGACAACTATATATATATATATATATATATATATATATATATATATATATATATATATATATATATATATATATATATATATATATATATATATATATATATATATATATATATATATATATATATATATATATATATATATATATATATATATATATATATATATATATATATATATATATATATATATATATATATATATATATATATATATATATATATATATATATATATATATATATATATATATATATATATATATATATATATATATATATATATATATATATATATATATATATATATATATATATATATATATATATATATATATATATATATATATATATATATATATATATATATATATATATATATATATATATATATATATATATATATATATATATATATATATATATATATATATATATATATATATATATATAAATATAATTAAAAGAATATTGTAAAACAAATAAAAACACAGTACTAGTATACACATACACACATACACATAAAACTGTTTAAATTTGTAGATATATGTATTCCAATTTTTGTTTAATATTTTAATCAACTTTTCACATGATTTTTTCTTTTTTCACATTAATTAATATAATTTCCAATAATTTTCACAAATTTTTGTGTGTATCAAACACACACACATACACACACCAAAAAAAAAAAATTTAAAAAAAAAATCATCCACCGTTCGATTCGAGCGAGAGCACACAAAAAAGTTACAGTAAATTTATTTATATTCCGTGTGTGTGTAGTTGCATATACATTATACATATACACACAAACATATCATATACTTTATATATATATATATATATATATATATATATATATATATATATATATATATATATATATATATATATATATATATATATATATATATATATATATATATATATATATATATATATATATATATATATATTTACATTTAAATAAGATAATTTACTTATATATCATTAAAACCGAGCGAAAAACAATAAATTAAATATTAAAAAAAACACAAGATCTAAAACCAAAATGTTTCTCTCGCGATTTATTATTTTCTGCTTCTTAAGGTATTTATTCGATATATTATTTTTTTTTTTTTTTTTTTTTTTTTGGTACGGCGACGACGAACACACACACCCTTTGAAATTGATTTGAAAACTGAATGAATAAAAAAAAATAAAAAAAACAAAAAAAAAAAAAAAATTATTTGCCGAAGGTTACATACCGTATACATCGCGCGACCACCGAAACCAACAGAAGTTTCGTTCAATTTTATTTGTTTCTTGTATTGTCTATAACTTCGTTCTGGTCCGTATGACGTACAAATTATTTATATAAAAATGTGGAACAAATGTGGAATTTCTGCATAATAGTTACACATTACATTATTATTATAATTTCACTTGTATTAATATGTTAAGCTTTCTGTTGGTTGATGATATTTTTTTAGTTAGTGACAAGAAGTTATGTGAGCGATGATATTATAACATTTTCTGTCTCTCTCGCAGATTTTATTTTCTGCCTTGAGCCTGTGAGCAGAAAATTTACGAGTACTTATTTACTTTCCGAATTAACGAAAGAAATCAATGCTTAATTTAAATATTTTATAATACGAAAATTATATAGGATCTATTATAAGTTGTGGCTCTGACCTGCGTAACACAAGCCTATGTGTGTGTGTGTGATAACTGTTTGACATTCTAACAAACAATTGTTTAACTTCGTATTTCCATTAGAAATCGCTAGGCATAGGATTAGAATATGCAGATAGTCCATTACGAGCAAATTGTTGCCCGAAACCCGAGGAACCCCAGAAAGAGATATTTCCAATGAATAATCTGTGCCCTAGGCCAAGATAAATGTGGAATTTCGTCTGTAGTGAATCTTGTTACCTATATAGTGCGTGTGTGTGAATTATATTGATTTTTTTTGTAACTTGCCAAAGGCTTTATTCTTGAATCTTTCTTTATAAGAAACTAACAAGAAGTGTAAAATTCTTAAAAACTATAATTTTTTTTAACTTAAGCCTTAACCTATGTTAATACTTAATATTGTTACACATTATTAAATTATAATTAATTACTTAATTTTAGTGTGTTAGGTCAACATGCGCGTAATTATTAGATTATATTTCTCAGTTAATTAAATCTAGAGGATCTGTTCTGCGAAGCCTTCCGTATTTCGGTTGCCTTAGTAGTTCTCTAGCTAATTCGTTTGGGTGTGTTTCAAGCTTCAATTGGTATTTTAGATTGCATGATTTAATTGTCTCTTTAACAGTTTTGATTCCTAGGTTTCTATGGATGTTGTTTCGAATATACCATGGGGCATTTGTAATGCTACGAAGTATCTTTGCTTGCGTTCTTTGTACGATATCCATATTTGATGCACTAGTTGAGCCCATAGTTGGATATCATATGTCCATATGGGGATTAGGATCGCTTTGTATAGTACAACCTTGCAGTCTAAAGAGATTTTAGAAAATTTTATTTTTAATTGATTGCGTTTTGTTTCAATGTGCTTTTTCCATGCCAATCTTCTATCGAGATGAAGACCGACATATTTAACGTTTGTTTATTGAGGAATTGTGATATTGTTTAATTTTACTGCTGGACATGTACGTTTATTCAGTGTGAATGTTACATGTGTTGATTTACATGCATTCGTCCTTATCCGCCAAGCTTTTAACATTTTGTGTTTTGTGTAGATGTCTTGTAATTCTCTCGATACTGTTTGAGAATTTTTGTGTCTTTCTTTTCTTCTAAGGAAACCTTAATTGTACATATTTACAATTCAGTGTACCTGTTCTATTGTGACTTGTTGCTCTCTAAAACCAAATTGGTTATCTGCTATAATGAGACCTTCAGATAATATAGGTATTAGTTTTTGTAGTAGCATCTTTTCAAAAAGCTTTGAAATTATCGGAAGTAGACTTATTGGCCTGTACGACGAGACTTGGGTTTCGTCTTTACCCGGCTTAGGAATCATGACAATTTGAGATATTTTCCATTTTTGGGGAAAGTATCCACATCTCATAATCGCGTTAAAAATATATGTTATATATTTTATGCGTAATTATTTGATCATTTTTCCAGTTATTAGATCATGACCTGGTGTTTTCTTAGGATTTATACTCTTTTTGATGATCGTTTTGACGCATTTCCGTTTAAATTTTACTGGATTTGGGTTCGACTCGTCTCTCGTTGTAGATGGTTAGAGAAAGCGATAGCCTTTTCTAAGTCACTTCTGGCCCAGAGACTATCTGGTTTCTTTGTCGGCGTAATCTGTTTTTTCTGTTGCTGTGAGCTCCTAAATTTTGTTCTTCCCGTATTGCTTCTCTCAACGCTTTAATAGCTCTATTTAATTTCCTTTATTATGCAAAGGAGATTGGTGAAGCTGCCATAGCCGCCGAATTGCCCGCTTCTCTGCCAATAACTTTTGAATGTTACTTGAAAGCCTAATATTTTTTCCAGCCATTTACATTATTTGACTTCTATTTTCTATCGCGGCATCAATGTCTTCTGTTCTGCGAAGTTGAACATCAAGATGACAATTTACATCTACTATGTTTCTATAGAGAATCCATTTCCTTAGTTTGTTTGTTAAACATTGGGGTGGTTCGGTTTTTAATGCTTGGGTACTTAGTGTTACTATTATTGGTGAGTGATCTGATGATAAATCATAACAGTTAACGGCTTGAGCATTGGAGCGTGCTATTACTCGTATTACACAGAAATCTATTAAATCAGGAATTTTCTTTACCTATCTGTAGGCCAATATGTGGGATGTCCAGATGATAAATAATCTAGGTTTTTCTCGTTTATTGCTTCGTAGAGTTGCTTTTCTTTCGGTGACGTCAACCTCGAACCCCATTGCACATGTTCAGCGTTGTAATCACCCCCTGCTAGAAATTTGATTCCCAACTGATTAAAGTAATCGATAAATTGCTGTTTTTAATTGCGTGTTTCGGTGGACAGTAGACAGCTGATATTAAAAATTTCCCACGCCATTCTTCCAAACTGACAGTTGTAGCTTGGATGTGATCTTTAGCATATTTCTGGAGCTCGTAGTGCTTTAATATTTTTTTATTAAGACTGCAGTGCCGCCGTGTGCTTTTCCATCCGGATGTTTGGTGTCATAAACGGAGTAGCCGATATTTTTTTTTAAACAATTTTCTTTATTTATTGAATCTTTCAGTACATGAAAATAACAATAAGCTTTCAAATCTTAATAACTAAGGTAATTATGTAAATCTGCGGGAGCAGAATTTACTTCTTATCAATAAGTAAATTGATAATTTTATAATTTATGTTATTACAACAGCCATCGTTTTCTTCTTCAATCGCGAAGACGTAGGTATATCTTTTAGGTTTCGCGCCAGCAATTTCGGATGAGATACCAGTTTCCCTGCATAGCTGATCCGCATCTTTTGTAATTCGTCTTTGACAGTTAGGATGTTAAGGTCCTTATGTATATTTTTATTTTTTACGAACCAGGGTGCTCCGATAATCATTCTGAGAATTTTTGACTGTGTTCGTTGGATAATGTCGATGTTCGAATTTGAGGTTGATTGCCATAATTGACACCCTACGACCCTACGCCACAATACGACCAAATTGGTTTAATCATTGTGTTATACAGGAGAAGTTTGTATTCTACGTCAATAGTTGAATATTTCCCCATCAACCAGTGCATCTTATCAATTTTTAATTTGATATCTCTTTTCATTTCAATTGTTTTCGCCAAGTTAACCGTCGATCTAGATGGATACCTAAATATTTTGCTCCATTTGATTGGGGGATTTGTATTCCGTTCATTGTGACAGGCGGACAAGTAAGCTTATTTAAAGTGAATGTTACGTGGGTCGATTTCTCTTCATTGACCTTTATCTTCCATTTCTTTAGCCATATTTCGATGTCATAAATATGTTGTTGCAGAATTTCGGACGCCGTTTGTGGGTTTTTATGGCTACATACGATTGCCGTATCATCTGCGAAAGTAGACGTCAGAGTTTGCGAAGACGTTGGTAGATCTGAAGTGAAAATTAAATATAACGTTGGGCCAAGCACACTACCTTGTCGTACTCCAGCCAGAATGTTTTTCTCGTTTGATTTAGGAGTGTTGTATTTGACATAATATCTGCGATTTGTGAAATACGACTGCATGAGTTGGTAAATTTCTGGCAATTTAAGATTAATTTTATGCAGCAGACCCTCGTGCCAAACTTTATCGAATGCTTGGGCCACATCCAAGAATACGGCGGAGCAGTATTTTTTCTCCAAACTGATGACTAGGGATGATATTTCGTAGTTCCGGTTTAATATTTTCGATAACAGTTTTTTCGAACACTTTCGAAACGATTGGTAGTAGGCTTATTGGTCTATATGACGAGACTTTCGTAGGATCCTTGCCAGGCTTTGGGATAATTTTTATAGTTGATAATTTCCAGCACTCAGGGATATATCCTAATTCGTAAATTGAATTAAATATTTGAGCCAGCCGACCAAAGGCACACTCAGGCAGTTGTTTAAGCATTTCACCTGTAATTCGATCATACCCAGGGACTTTCTTTAATTGAATTTGATGTGCGATAATAAACTTTACCTTAGCCAATAATATTAAAAAAATTGTTTTGTGAAGTGTGTGTTTGGTGACTATTGTAATTTTTGGTAACATGGCCCTGTGATTAAATTGCATATTGAGCATCCGTTGCTCAGCTCTCGTCCTAGGGTTTATTTTACATTTTAAGTCCAGATACACTGCGCAACCCCTGTACTTTGCAGTATGACTTTCACTGCAGTTATTTCAACGTCTCACAGATGGGTCATTGCAAGACTTTTCACATTGTTTGGAGTCGTGTAGTTCACCATAAATAACAGAAACTTCATTTAAGGCGCAGTATATTTTCGTGTGTCTGTATTCTTGGCCCTTTATGCATTGAACTGAGACCTCTTCTGGCTCTAGTTCCATACGGAACATTGGTTGAGGTACTTTCTCACGGTTTACTATATTACCAATGGATTTGGCCTATAGAAATAAGTCTACAAATTTGACTTGAAAAATATTATTGTAAGAATCGTTACCAATTCAGCTGGTAACAGAAAATTATAAACGTAAAGGGCTGGCCTATAGCACTTACATGAATTTGTAGTATTAAGAAAGATTATAAACGTAAAATGCTGAAATATTGCATTTTACTGCATTTGAGTTGTTGAATAAAGATCGATTTATATTATCCGTTCATTTCAGTTCCTTCACATATCGTGTCCGACAAAAAAAAAACATTGTTACATGTATTTTTCATAGGAGTATTTATATTATCCATTCCATTCAGATCCTACAAGTACGGAACGGATAATATAAATACTCCTATATAAAATACATGTAACAATGTTTTTTTTGCGTGCGTGCGTAAATGTAATGTAATCGTAATCAGCCTCTTCAGCTACGGAAACTGAACCAAAAGGCGGTTACAGGCGAGAAGTCTCAGAGACCTCCTCCATCCTACAATAGAAGAGTCTCCAAGACCCCCTTTGTGCCTTCCTCAACTTTTTTTTGTACTTTCTTAGGTCCTCCTTATAGGAGTCTCAATCCCGACCCTCCCTTGTGTTCTTAGCTTTATTAAAAGCTGTACTACACACTCTCTGATAGGTTCCTAACTTCTTGGTCCACCATATCGCGGCAATAATTCCTTCTCTCCTCGTTTATAGGGTTCCCCACTCACTACCTGGAGGCCCGGGAGCGCAGGGAGACGTGACGCTCAGTTCACCGTGGTTGTGGTCGATGGTTTTATGGAGCCATCAGTTCGCCTTTCCCTACTGGATATCCAAGGCAATCAGAATTTGGTAAACAGAGGTTAACCAATCCCCCCCGTTCTCTGAGACTCTCCTCCCAGCAGAGCTGCGGTTGGATATGGCTTATTTAATTCACCGCTAACCTACCTATCTATAGGCCGTGCACTATCCATCACCTGTGACCCCTCCTTCCACTCCATATCTGCAGCTCACCACGGGAAATCGACCTTAAGAATGTAAACATAAAATGCTGAAATGCAGTACAGCTAACCCCCCGCTTAACACGGTAGTTTGGTTCCATATAAATGCTTTGTAATGTGAAATCGTGTTAAGCGATACTCAGAATCCATACATTTAATGTGGTTTGGTTCTTAAATATAGCTAAATTCTTCATAAAATATTAAAACATTGATTTTATACTTTAAGTTTTTTATTTTTTAGAAAGTACATAAACCGCTTAATTTATAAAAATTAAATTAAATAAAAACTAAATTTTTTTTTTATTTAAGAAATCTTTATTTCTTTATAATATTACAACTAATCATATAGATTATCTAGTGATTGTTTTATTATTTTAGTTGTCTACTCTTGTGGGATGAGACCCATCGGTTCATCCCAGCTCTGCCAGTCATTTGATTTAAGCGACTCAAGGAACCACTAATTCTAAAGGCTCTGTTCTTTTTAGGCGCTTTGGTCCATTGGTGCGATCCGTAGGTTCCGTAGCTCCACGTTGTCATACTGCTGCAGTCGCAGTACATGACTCCTTACAAATTTTTGTATTTCATCGCTGACGTATTTCCTCGACGGAGGTCTCGATGGAGATTGTCATTTCTAATGTACCAAGGAGCATTCACAATACTATCTAGTACTTTGTTTTGAAATGTTTGAATGATATTCACTGTAGTTTTTCTTGCGCAGCCCCAAAGCTGAATACCATACGTCCAGATAGGTTTTAGGATTTGTTTATATAACAGCAGTTTGTTGTGCGTTGTCAGTTCGGAGTTTCTTCCAATAAGCCAGTGCATTTTTCTGAATTTTAAATTCAGTTCTTGCCTTTTCTTTTTAACATGCGCTTTCAACCTGAGTTTATGCCGAGATACTTAGCATTATCAGAATATGGAATTTGTTGTGAATTCAGACTAATCGGAATATATTCTAATTTCCTATTTGTAAAGTTGATATGTGTTGATTTCGATTCGTTAGGTGTTATTCTCCATTGTTTTGTCTAGCTGTCCACTATATTAATAGCATTTTGTAGTTTCCTGGTGGACTCAACGATACTAGCATCAGTAGTCATAACAGCTGTGTCATCAGCGCCTTGTGGAACCCCTGAATATATTTTCTTCAGTTTAGAGTATTCCCCGTCCTGTCTCGCCCGGAAGTAACGGTCGTTGATGTAAGACTTTAGCAATTCAAAATGTTGTTTTGGCAAATCTCGTTGGAGCTTAAATTCTAGAGCGCGGTGCCAAACCTTATCAAATGCTTGGGCTACGTCTAAAAATATTGCTGAACATACTTCCTTTTTTTCCAGCGCCTCCTCAATTGTATCAGTAATCCTATGTACCTGTTCCTCAACTTGATGTTCTGGTATACGATTTCTGTTCTCTATAATTAGCTTTAATCTCTTGAGAAACAGTCTCTCGAAAATTTTTGATGTTGTTAACAAAGAAATAGGCCTATACGATGTTTTGTCTAGTGATTTATTGAGCTTTGGAATCATTATGATTTCCGTTACTTTCCACTGTCTTGGAACATAACATAGTCTAAAGATAGCATTGAGTAAAGCTTTGATTATTCGCCCCGTTATCGAGTCGTATCCAGGGTTTTTTTTATCTCGGAGGTTGTTTACTTCTTGTTTGATTTCTTTCACAGTAACCTTTAGTACAGATGCCTCATCTACTTTGCTTATAGGTGTTAGATATTCATTATCCGCTTGTCCAGTTGGTGGTTTGAAGGTATTTTCTAGGTGTTCTGCAAACAGATCAGCTTTTTCCTTTTCGCTGCGAGCCTAAGTTCCGTCAACCATTCTAGTGGGTGGCACTTGCATTTTAGGCCTTTTTAAAGCTTTGGTGGCTTTCCACAGGGAATAGTCTGTGTCAGGTTTACCTGTCAGATTACTTAGGAAGCTTGCAACTGACTCATTCTTAATCTCCTTTATAAGTAGTTTAAGTTTGTTGCACAAGTTGTTTAGGATTGTTTTGTCTTTAGGGGCTCTGGTTCTCTGCCAAGTCTATCAACATTTCTTGCTGATCAGTAGTACTTTCCCAGGCCGCTTTTTGCACACTTTCAATGGTTTTCTAGTTTTTATATCGTGTAAGCGTTCGATATCTGCACGTGCAGGTTGATGCTTTCTTCGACTAGCTGTCGAAAGTATTCCGTTGGTTTTGTTATTTGTTCTTGGAGGGCTTGCTTTCCTTATTACCGTTACTTATTGTCATTAAAATTGGAGAATGATCTGACGATAGCCCTGCTTCATTTTCAACTGCTAAGTAGTTTTCGGAGATACCTCTTGATATATAGAAATCCAGAAGGTTATGAATTTTATTTTGGTCCGTAGGCCACTAGGTTGGCTTTCTACTGGAGTGAAACTCAATTTTAATATCCTGTCTGCTCCAAATAGCTCCCTTCCGTTGGGACTAGTTCTATTTGATCCCCAGAATATGTGTTTCGCGTTAAAGTCGCCTCCAATAATAAAATTATTTCCAAGCGATTTAAGAAGTTTGATGTAGTCTTCTTTTTTTGTGTTATATCTGGGTGGACAGTAGATTGCTGATATACTATAGCTCTTGTTATTTTTGGGTTCAAAAGATACAGTAGCTACTTGCATAGCTTCCTCTATTTTTAATTCTTTAATTCTCGTTTTATATTCTCCTTAACGAAGATTGCTGTCCCGCCTCTACCTCTTTATGCTGGATGTAGAGCTTGATAGCACTGATATCCACGTATTTTGGCAGATGAGTTTCTGGTAAAATGACTTTCTAAGATTAGGCATATATCAATTTTTTTTTTGTGTTTAAAAATACTTCTAATTCTGAAATGCGTTGCGCTAGGCCATTTGCATTCCAGGTAGCAATTCTTAAATAGTGTGCCATTATTTTTTCTTGTTAAGTTTGTATGGACTAGAATGAAGGTAGTCAATAACTTCTCTAGTTTTACTTGACGCGCATCCGTTATTCTTTTATCTTGGTTCATCGATGTATTTCCCAGTGTTACTAGTCTCTGTTCTTGTTTTTTCAGTAACTCGCACATAGATTCTAGTCTTTGGTCCTGGCCAGCCAGATGTGAATTGATAGCGTTTAGCTTCTGAAGTATTTCTTGCAGGACATGGCTTTCCTGACTCGGAGCGTTCCTCATATTTTCGTTCTGCTTAGCCATTTGTGCATGTGTTATGCCTTCTTTTACTTTGCCGCTATTTAGTGGGATTCGTTTTGAGTAGGATTGCATCCTAGGTTGAGAACCCTGACTAATTTGATTTCTCTTGTTGTCTCTCATTCTTTGCAGCTCTTTCGCTACCTCGCAGCCTCTGTAATTTGCTGGGTGATGATTACCATAATGTATGCATTTCACTGGTTCGTTCTTACTTTTATTGCATTCTTTTGTTAGATGTTTCCCAGCGCATTTTACGCATCTCGGCTTCCTATAAGAGTACTTGCGTGTGTGATTAAACGCCTGGCAGTTGTAGCACTGTGGCATTCTACTAGGGTTTTTTTTAATGGCTCAATCTTAACTTTCATATTAAGGATTGCTTTGATGCCACATACCCTATCAATGCTCTAAGCGTTGTCAAATGTTAGCATGAAAAGAGGGAGGCCAACTTTGGTTGTTTCTCGTTCACCATTTGCTTTTATAGTGACCTTTTTTTTAATATGTTCACAGCATTTAGAATTTTGAATCCTTTCTGGCTAAGTTCCTCAATTATTTCTTCGTTTGGGCATGTATCATGTAGCCCTCTGACCATGACTTTAATTGGTTGCTCAGCTTTGTTTTCATAGATGAACCTTCCGATGTTTTGAGCGGTGATTGCATTTGATAACATTCTGTAGGTTTCTGGGTCAAGTGCATTCAATTTCCATACGTTATTATTCAGTGCAGTGACTTTATATTTATCGTTTGGAACTAACTTCACTATTTTTTTAATTGTTTCGTATTCACTAACATTAAGTATGTAATGGGTGGAGGTGGTATCTCTGTATGTGTTGGTTGATTTTCCTGCATTTCCCCTTGGATGATTACGTTGGATGTTTTAACTGGTTGCAGTTGCCTCTCTTTCGGTATCAGTGATACGTTCTTACGTACCTTCACTAGGTCCGTAGTTGACTGTTAAGGTCGTTGGGGTTGTGGTTTTCTGACGCTCTGTGTTGATTGTTCCACTTCAAGCGAAGATTCAGCTTTTCTTTTTTTGTTTTGACGTTTAGTTTTAATTTGCCTTCGAATAAAACTCGTTTCATATGCCAATTCGTCTTCATTTGTTTCATAGATAGCTATAGTATTTTCTTTGGCTTGATTATCATTTCTGATTACAGCAATTTCTTCTTTAAGCTGTTGGACCACTTTGAATAGCTGTTTATTGATTGATTTTCATTAAATTTTCTATCGATTTTTTAACTCATCGTTTTCCCTAGTGACATCGTAATGGTTTTCTTGGTTTCCGTTCTGACTGCATTCAGCATTTTCGTTCTCCTTCTGAGTAGCGGGATGCATTTGTATAGTTGGTGATCTACAAATACTTGTGCTTTTTTAAGTTTTTTTTTTTTTTTTAGGTTTCAGTGGTTGACACTTAGGCCATTTTTGATCCATTGTGATACCACGCATTCATGCTACATCACCCATTCACCTATTCACACAACTACAGTATACCACCTGCACATTGCAAGCTCCATGTCAACCTGTACATTGACATGGACGGTGGGTCGGCGCTGAATTCTGCACTCCATCAGAGGATCATAGTTGTGTTTATTAACATCACCGATTTAATCGATGATGAAAATTCGATTTGCATCTAGCTTCTGATGGGATTCGAACCCAGTACCTCCCAGTCCAAGTGCCGATGCTTTAACCACTGCACCACTTGTCCGGTAATACTGTCCGGTAATACTTGTGCTTGGTATAAACTAAAATAAAAAACTTCAAAGAATTCAAATTTCTTATAGAAATGTTTTAGGAATCATAAACTTTATTAAAATACAAAATCTACATATAAAATTCATTTGTTATGTAGTGTTAAAAATTAGCACATTTCACCCCAATCGCTCACACTGCTACTTTCGTCATTTTCATTTTCGATCTTATCTCTGCGAAGGAACTGTGTGATAGTAGCCTGAGTATGTGTCCTTTAAAAATTAAGGTTTTCTGGAGCAACTTTTGAGGTCGTCATTTTGTTTTCGTTTACCGATTTTTATAAATTCCGTAGTCATAGGCTGCATTTTTTGCTGTCCAGTTCTTTCTGAATTTCCTTGTATGGTGTTAAAGAATTTTCCAATTCCCGTTTAACCTTTAAACTCCGCTCCATGGATGGGTTATTCTCTAAAATTTGATTTTTTTTAATTTTTCAGCAAGCTCGAATATTATTTTAATTGCTGTCAATGTTAAATTTGAAGTTGGCGATTCGCTTTCGGAATCAGCTGATTCATCAAGTGTTTTTGCATCAACTATACCCAATAGATCTTGTTCAGTCAAATCATTTTCTTGAGTCATCAGCTCGTGAATATCGTGAATTGTTAAGTCCTCAAATGCTTCTCCTCCTACAGCAATCGTGACAGGTCAACGATTTGTTGATACATCAACGATTTGTTGATTCTTCATTCACTGCTGGAATTTCAACGTCCGTAGACGCAATTTCCGGCCATATTGGTTTCCAGCATCCGTTCAAAGTGGATGATTTTAATTCATTAGCTGCCAAAGAAATGATTTCCACACAATTCTAAATGCTCAATTGCTTCTGTTGTAACAACAACACTTATGCTATAAAATTATGACATTGAATATATCGATTTTTCCATATACATGTACATCCGCTAAATACTGGTGACTTGGAATATATCAGTATTTATGTTGACTAGGGCATTTACATTTGTTTTTGCATAGTCAATAGTTTTACAAATGAATTTTTTTTTGTACAATATATAAATCAAATAAATTACGAATAAAATATTAGTTCTTACACAACAGTCAACGTGTTTCTGTCCAGCCCTGACCAATAGCAAGCGAGAAACATTTTAAGTAATTATCATTTATTGTCAACTATCAAATTTGTGATTTGACCAAAATACGGTCAAACAGCTTCCATACTTGAGAAACTGTAAGGTCAGTATCACTATCCATTAAATCCAAAATATGCTGAAGTTCTTCTGATATAGTAGGCCTTGAAGGTTGAAATTGCCCCCTGATTCAACGGCTGAATGAGCGACGTAGTGTTTGGAGGTAGATAAACTTCCTGAATATTTGGGCGCTGAGGGTGTCCAGGAGCGTTGTCTAAAAGAAGTAACACCTTAAAAGTAAGGTATTTTTTTTGGTAAATATCGTTCCACCTCTGGAGCGAAGCAATCAAAAAACCAATCTCTAAACAGATTAGCTGTTATCCAAGCTTTTCTATTGGCTCGCCATTATACAGGTAGTTTGGTTTTGTCAATTTTTTTCAAGGCTCTGGCTCTCTCTCTGGCTTTCACATCCCATGAAGGGATTTTTCCGTCTGCAGAATGGCCCTCCATCCATCTCGATCCATTGCTCTCGTCCTCCAGTTTCGACATCCTAATGCTCGTGGATCTTGTTCGATATCGTCACGCCAGCGTAGTCGGGGTCTTCCTCTACGACGCACTCCGGCTGGTTATTGGTGAAACACTTTATTTATCATCCGTTGTTGTGGGGACCTTGTAACGTGGCCGAGCCATCTCACTCGATTGGATTTAATGAATCCGATGATATCGCTACCTCCGAGGAGTTGCTTTATTTCGTGATTCATACGAATCCGATATTCGTTGTTCGCAACTTTAATTACAACTACAATCGTTAGAGGTCATGGTACAGCTCTCGCTTCCGAGTCAGCACAGGTCTTATGAGTGCTTTATAAAGTGCGAGCTTGTACGACTGCGATAGATGTTCCGATCGCAATAATCTTGATTGGGCATAGAAAACTCGTTGTCCGGCAGCGATTCGGGCTTTTATTTCTGCCTGCATTTCATTCAGTGATGTCATAACTGACCCGAGGTATTTAAAGTTTTCGGCGCCATCAAAATTGTGGTCGCCAATTCATAGAGATTTGCCATAGAGATGTTCCTAGGTGTTGCTAAATATTTGGTTTTACTGCTGTTCACTTCCAAACCAAGTCTTCTTGCGCAGCGATCGAACGGTATGAAACTGTCTTTGATATCGCTAGGTCTTCGGCCAAGAAGCACGATATCATCTGCATATCCAAGAATTTGGCCGGATTTATTAAATATACAGCGCGAAGTTTCGATTTTGCTTTTCCTCACTACGTACTCAAGCGCCAAGTTGAACAGCACAGGCGCGAGTGTATCACCCTGTCGAACGCTAGATGCTATTTCAAAGGTCTGACACAGTTCCTTCGATTACGATTCTACATACAGGCCCAGACGTTGTTAATTTACACAGAGAAACAAGTTTCTCTGGGATTCCTAGGCATATGAGCGCGGCCCATAGGTTGTCGCGGTTTATACTGTCATATGCCTCTCGGAAGTCTATATATAGTTGATGTAAGGTTATGTTGTACTCCCAACATTTTTCCAAGATCATCCTCATGGTGATACACCACTCAGTGGTTGATCGATTGGGGTAGAAAACCACACAGATAGTCGCCAATGATGTTTTCGGCGAAAGGGATGAGTCTGGCAAGTACAACATTAGCCAACACTTTGTAAGCATCGTTCAATAGAGCTATGCCACGATAGTTTTCACATTTAAGACGGCCGCCTTTTTTATGCAACGGACATATGAGCGCGGTCTTCCAATTCTCAGGCAGCTCTTCTTGGTCCCAAATACAAACGATCAGATCGTATAAACTTGTTGCAAGAGTAGCGCCTCCGACTTTAATCAATTCTGCGGTGATTCCATCGAGACCGGGTGCCTTTCCGTTTTTCAATCGACTAATAGCTGCGTCTACTTCCTCCACTGTGGGATATTCGACAAAAACCTTTTCACCTGGAGGAGCTACTGCTTTAATGGGGGTTACGTCGTTATTCCGATTTGTTTGTTCACGTTTGTTCTCAACCCTCCATTCCCGTCTTTGATGGCTGTACTTCTTGGGTGGAAGTCTTTAGTGAGATTCCTGGCGTTGGCAAAACAGTCCCTTGAGTTTCCTAGTTCCGCTTGGAAGCTGATGTTTTCGATGCATAATCTCATATGTTCGCGCTTTTTTTGTCGAAGGTATTTAGTCGTGGCTTTCCTAGCGCGGAGATATTCTGCTAGAGTGCTTCTTGTGTTGCGAGCCAACCATTTTTCACAAGCGTTCGTTTATTTTCGACGACCCTACGGCGTTGGTCATCGAACCAATCATTGCGAGGCCTCGGAGGTCTTCTCCCGATGGTGTTTTGCGCCGCGGTGGTTATGGCTGACTGTATAGCGTGCCACTCTGCTTATGATTGTTAGAGGGAGCTTCTTCGTTGTTGCTGGGTCGCTCTAAATAGTTAGTGACAGCTGATTGGTAACTCTACAGTGACGCTTGGTCTTTTAGAGCATCTGTAATCACCCGCTTTGCGTTGCTAACTGGACCTACGATCCCGATCACGAAGATAATTAAAACAGGTTAGTCCCGCAAGGTGATTACGTATAGAAAAAAAAAATGTTATCTTCACAGACACTGTATGACGGTATTGTATACTCGGCTAATGCTCTGGGTCATTGGGTGGGTCGTTTACAGGCTGTATAAGATCTGGAGTAACCGTCAAGTAATAATCGAAAACAATATGGTGGTTATAGAAGAAAAGGGGGGGAAAATGAACCAAATGAATTGCAACACCTCCAATCCAAATGGTTCTGGAATCTGGTTTAAATGACACTCTATCTCAAAATGGTGACTAATTAGACAATCATATTAATTAGCACAAAACAACGAAAAAAAAGAAGAAATATAGAACCAAAAAAAAAATGTAAGCAAAGCGTAAATGTTAATAATAATAAAGAGGGGAAAAAATGAAATTTTGAGATATATTATGATTACATTTATTAAATTTATTCATAAATTTCCCAAAAATAAAATAAACGATTATGATTGACATAACCCAAAGATAAATTAAAGGTAACAAAAAAAAAAAAAAATTATACCCAATATTTACAATTAAAAGAAGAAATACGATTGATATTTTATTCGCAGTATTTAGTTAAAATGCAAGTGAGGAAAAAAAATACACCGAATATCGTATAAATATCACTTGTAATAAGGAAATCAAACATACTTAATAATTTGCAAAGAAACTTACCACCGGTAACCAAAAATCCCTGAAGAAGCGCTTCTGCTAGTTATTTGATAAACCTGTAAATTATATAAAAAAAAATATGTTTTCCTCGCGCTCGAATTACGATTGATTTCCCCGAATTAACTAAATGACGGAATGATATATTTATAAACTAGAATCAGAAATTAATAGTTTACTAAATTTTATAAAATTGTACTAAAATAGCAAAAAAAAAAAACAAATAATTAACTAATATCTTAATAATAACATAATAGAGAAAAAAAATAACCGAACATCACTAAAATTTGGCTTTACCGTTGACGTTAGAGTTTCATATCACGAACAAAACTTACGCACGTTTTTAGTGATTGAACAGCAAATTAATTAATTTATTTAAATGCAAAATTAAATATATATTTTTTTATACGAATTCAGAAAGATTCCACTACTACACTACACTGGTAAGAACCCAAAATATCAGCGCACGTTTCCTTTAAATAACGGATGCAGCACACAATATCCCATATAACGGTTGCATATAAATTCTAGATGCCCATCCGCCTGCGGTCGTCCGTTTCCCTTCTTTATATTTTGTTTTTCAAATTCAGTGGAATCTGTTTGATTCCTAATGAAATCAATAGCGAGATAACAAAAAGGAAAAAAAAAACTCAAATAATTGCCACTCAAAGATAGTACGGCAGGAATTTGGATAAAATCACAGTTTTATTACATAAGAATACTAAACACAGTAGTAATTTACACATACCTCTCGAACAATACAAATGCGTTTTCAGCACAATGTCGTTCACGCAATATCGGTAGAACGACCACAAGGTTAAAGCACAAGACACCGCCCTTTTGCCTTTTGTTTTTTTTATAGCGTGCTCGAACCACTCTTAGATTTTTTTTTCTGTTTTTAAACTTTTATATCCGCACCAGAATTATTAACTTTTATATTAAGTTGCACTTTACACAATTAATTTTTTTAAATGAAACGTATACTGTACTCGGCTTAATATTCAGATATTTTTAAGCTGAATGTTTCAATTCGAATAAAAAGATATTACCAAATTCGAAAAGATCTTTAATGTCGTCTGATTAATCTTCGGTGGGTGCATGCGCATTAACGATCGTGGTTAAATTTCTTAGTGCGATGTCTGACCGTGCATATCCGCATGTTGATAGGGCGGAAATCGATGATATGATGCAAAACGCGCCGATGAATGAGAAAGCCAACTCCAAATTGACCTCCGTTCTGATGGCCACTCTAATGAAGTGTAACCATTGGTGGTGTCATGGATCCCACTCCCAGACCATCTAAGCTCTTGTAGTGCAAGTACGTCTAATGTGTAACTTTTTGCTTGGTTCGATAGGTTCTGGAGATCTCCACGTCTTAAAGGGCTAAGCACGTTCCATGTTCCCATTTTTAAAGTGTTGTCCGTGTACAATTTCCGAGGTCGAGTTTGTAATGAATCCGATAACGTAATCCGAGGCCTTTGTTTAGGGTTCATAACTTACCTGTTTTTATGAGGGAAGGTTGTTGGCCTTCCACTCAACCCGCTTGTTACGTGTGTGGGCCACGTACTGCTGAGAATCTTAAGGCATCCACTCCTACCTTGAACAATTTATATAGCGAGCCGCTTGATACAAGACAGACGCCCGCTTCAGCCGCTCCTAACCTGGAAAACAGACACTGGTTTGGTATTGGTTTTGAGGCGCCAATGGGTCGCCCTGACATGTAGTGTCAATGACTATAAACAGGATTTCCCCTGCTCGTCTCCACTACACCGCCTGATTCATTTAGAGTTACCCAGGGAGCACCGGCGAGGAGGTATGAATCTAGGACTTCGCTCCCCAGTATCTTTTGCTATAATTATAAACAAAATCGACAATTTAAATGTCTAAACAACAAAATGTTCATTAAAAATTATTAAATTTTTACGGACAAATTATAAACTAATTCTCACCAGTTTAAATTTTATACATATTTCAACTAAAATAGAAATGCAGTTTCTGTACGTTTAGAACTAAAACTAAATCAGAAATGCAATTTGTATAGATCATGCTAATTGTTCTCTTTAGTACCGCATGTGTCGCTAGTCAAAAGTGCCAATTTGGTTTGTTTACATTTTTTTTATATGGAGTTTACCTGAAAGTAGCTTGAACAAAATTTAAATAAAATGAATGAAAAATCAACTTTTCGATAGTTCAATGTAATGGTATTTATTTGGGAAAGGTGCTTGTTCGTATTTTATTAATAAAATACATTGGTAACCTGCAGGGTTTCAAATAATTAATGGATAAAAATCGACCAATTTTGTAATTATGTGAGGTTATGTGAAACTGTTTGAAAACAATCATAACTCAAATTAGTCGAAATCGTTGAGTCAAGACATGACAACGTATATGGTGTGTTGGATATTTAAAATAAAAATATGGAGAATAAGGAAAATATTGGTAAGTTTTATCGAAATATTTAAATAAGTAGATTTAAAACTAACCTCAGGAAGTTTTAAAATAATTATTCTATGTTATTTAGAAAATCTTAAAACCAAACTAAAACGTAAAGGAGCTAAAACGAACGGAAATAAAAAAGTTTTGTACGAAAGATTGCAGTTATGGGAGCAAAATAAACTAGATCGCAAATTGTATGTGACCAGAAAAATTGCACATGCTTGTAACATACCTTTACCAGTAACGAATAGCACGGAATGGGTTACCTACAACAATTATGCCATAAAAATATATATTTCTTAAACGTCGATGAAATTGATATGTGGTTCAATGAACGATTGGCAAAAGCCAGTAAAATTCGCGGTCGCAATATGGCAGTCAATAAATTTGTTCGAGGAATTTTTTTTATTAAGAGGGATGATTCAAATATTTTCTTAAAAGGAAATTGCAATGCCGAAACCAAAAAAAGTGTTTCTTATCAAATAAAATTACACTTAAACAATTCGATAGGCGTTATAAAGCAGGCACAGTGCAATCGTCCTGCAGGGGTCGGGTTTTCTACTGCATGCAAACATGTAGCAGCATTGTTGTTTGTCTTAGAGCAATATGGTCTAACAGGTATATTTGTTTATGCTTAGAATGAAAAATTAAATTTCAGTGAACATAATAATTTAATTCAATTCTATTCCACTTTTTAGGAATAAGCTTAGAACACCAGTGTGTTACAAGTCAACTTCAAAGGTGGCACCAACCAAGCAATAATAAATCAGGTAAACACATATTTCGGGAAATTATAAATCAGGCTCCCTTGGAGACCATTGAAATTTCAAAATCTAAAACCGAAAAACTAATGAATTTGTTTATCAATTCAAAAATATCAACGAAAATGACTGTGGATAAAAATTTAAATAGTGCAGGCTTCTTAAATGATCATTTATATGATAATAATTTTGTCGTACGCCGCCTAAACGAATTAAACTTTGTTGATCAGAAAACCATTTCTT
Source organism: Nephrotoma flavescens (assembly GCA_932526605.1). Classification (NCBI taxonomy): domain Eukaryota; kingdom Metazoa; phylum Arthropoda; class Insecta; order Diptera; family Tipulidae; genus Nephrotoma; species Nephrotoma flavescens. Next base: position 9,563,274 of record OW052223.1, read on the forward strand.
ATATAGAAAAAAATACGAGAGATCAATCAAAGTCGAAGCTTTGGTTGAAACATAGGAAATCTCGTCTCACGGCATCAAATATTGGTGATATAGTTTCGACCGTCAAATCTAAAAAAATGTCAGTTAAATTAGCTCGACGGATAATCGAAGCTAAACCGATAAACACATCGTGTATTCGACATGGAAAGGCTATGGAGAAAACCGCCATATTGACTTATTCTAATATAACAGGCAACAAAGTAGAGAAATATGGCCTTTTCATTGATAAGCAGATTCATTATTTAGCAGCAACACCAAATGGAATTATAAAAAATGAGATTGTGTTGGAGGTCAAATGTCCGTACAAAGAAAATTTGCAAGGCGTATCGTACGTTACAATTGACTCCAAATTTAAAGAAAACCACAAATATTATTACCAAGTGCAATTTCAAATGTACATAACAGGTTTGAACGCGTGCCACTTCTTTCTATATACTGAACAAGAGTATTTATTGATAAATATTGCGATAATTGTTTAGGACTTATTGATAAATATTATACGAGAGTTTTCGCTTATGAATATTTTTTATTAAACTCTGTTAAATAATTGTATATATTTTAAATATTTTATGTAAAAATGAATTCCTTTTTTAGTGTTAAGATTAATTTGAATTCGTTAATATTAATTATTTGAATTTTTGTGATAGCCTTGTAATAATTGAAGACATATAACTAGTCAAACTATGAAATTTATTAAATCTAACTTATTCACTATAAAGTTAGTATGCTTTTATTTCAGTGGTTCTGAAAAAACAAATAAATTAAAAAAATAAATTATCACTTTGGACGGCAGTCCAAACGAGTGACGAAAGCACCTACTGTGCTGGAAGTCGAACGAAGTATATTATACAGCAAGTTTCGAACTTTTTCCCTTTGAGACCGCCAGGATCATGTTATATACCATTGGAAAGGCCTTGAAAAATAAACCTAAATAATATATAAAAACATGAATTTCTACCAACATTGAGTGGAGATATGACCTTCCGAAAATTTCCCCAAAAAATCAGTTTTTCGGGTATAACTGCCCCAAAAAAGGCCAAAATTATTTTCTAACTGGCAAATTATGATTGTAGACGTCAATACCAATTCAACGACACCTCAAACGTCCAAAACGGATGATTTTGACCAAAGTTATGACAATTTTAAATTTTTCTATGACGTCACCATATAATCTTGCTTTGGTATATATGTTTGTTTGTCCGTACCTCTTTTATTTGATCTCATATTTTCAGGGGTTGTAGTACTTACAAAACTAAGTAACTTTTGACCTACAACTTTTTGATGTGGCCGCCATGTTGGCCGCGGCTGGCCTCTGAACGGCCATTTTTGGCCATTTTGGCACGTCCACAGTGCTGAATCTATTCGACATATCTTAGACATATGCATATCGTTGGAAAGGTATTGACGCCAGCTATCAAACAGAAAAAAAAAAGAATTCAAAAAATTAGGTTGGAGGGTCATTTTGGCCAAAAAACTGAAAAATGCGAAATCGGCCGGCCACATTCGGCCAAATTGCTAAAAAATGAGCCCAAGACTTTTGGTTCATATTTTCAGGATTATTAGCCACAAATCTCACCTACAATATGACATCAACCGTTTGTCCCAGAAAACTCCTATATTTTAGATATTGACCTCCATAACTTAAAAGCCACCTTAATTTTTTGCAAAATTTCATTTTTTGGCTCAAATGCACTCAAATGAATATCGGTCCGTTGCGGTTCATAATGATAGTGAATCAACGTATTACAATGAAACAAATATAAATACATCATATTATTATCATTGCTAAGAAAATTTTTACTAGTGACTCTTTTTTTCATAACAAAAAAAAATGAAAAACTGACAAATTGATGTGATCTAAAAAATCACCAAAAACATTGAACAATCTCCTTGCATAAAATCGATACTTTTTAAATTATGATGGTTTCTTTAAAAAAAATAGATCTTACCACTCCTCCCATGCAGGAAACATGTAAAAAAATTGTTGAATTATCCCGGATTTTATCCGTCGTATGAATATGACTTAAGGCACAAAAACACGTAGCGGCCACTTGTGTGCTATATTGTGTGTGTATGAACTGTTTTGACTGACAACAATAAAACGAATCGCAATTCAATTCATTTTCAATTTGCCGTGCCAAAATCATTGATATCAAATAAAAAACCTCTTAACGAGGTAAATGTTCGAGTGACGAAAGCCGAATTCAATTCACAAAATTTCTGATATCAAATTTGTGCCGAAAAAAACAATTGCATTCGATTTGTCAACGATTTTTCGGAATGTTAGTGCATTCGGCGCGTTTGTTTACATTTTGCTTTCTAGCTGTCAAGAATAACGATTGCTAACGATTTTTCGGAATGTTCAACAACATCGCGCTGAATGCATTAACATTCCGAAAAATCGTTGACAAATCGAATGCAATTGTTTTTTTCGGCACAAATTTGATATCAGAAATTTTGTGAATTGAATTCGGCTTTCGTCACTCGAACATTTACCTCGTTAAGAGGTTTTTTATTTGATTTTGTTTTACAGGTGTTTTATTTTTATACTTATAAATATAAAATCATTTAATGTTAACGAATGACACTGCTTTTAAAATTACATAACATATTAACACTGTATACTATATAGTCAGCTAAATTAGATAAACGTGCAGGAAAAGTATCAGTTAAAATGGCAAATTTTTTAGTAAGGCCAATTACTCTTTCAATGTGAATCCTTCTATTCGCAATAATACGTGTTTCCATAACTTCGTCTTCTGTAAGTTGACTTTTTCCTCTCATAAATGGTGGTATATTAAGTACCACCATTTTCTTTTCTAATAAATCAGAGATTTCGAAACCTCGATCGGCAAGGATGATATCATGTTTCTTTAATTTTTCTAAGAATCCACTCTCTACTATAGTACTTCTATCACTTGTTGAACCGCCAAACAAATGAGAACAAAAAATAACTAGTCCTGATTTATCAATAGCTACAAGATATTTGAAAGTGTATGTGTTTTTGTAGTGAGAAAACATATCTTGGTTTATTTGAGGATTGCTGTTTTTTTTCTGTTTTTATTTCCGTGCAGTCTATGATTGCAGTGTAGGCACTTAATTTGGTATATTTTTTACTCCAAAAATCAATTGATTTCAAATATCGATAAAGGTTTCTTATCACAAGTTCAAAAATTTTTGATACGGTTAACCTATTTATATGATACATAAAGCCAATTAATATGTAATCCAAATTGTGCCTCAGTTTAAATAAGCACAAAATTAATTGATCAGGCATTGTTAGAACCATATTAAACTCATTTGAAACTAGATCATCTTTCAATGCGCAAAGTAATAATTTAAACCGTGGAAAATCAAATCCAATTATATATTTGATATTGTCCTCATCTAAAGTATCGTTAAAAATTGAGCAAATGTGGTGTCCCCTTAACATCGTTTGGCTTCCAATGGAAACATTTCTAGTTTCGGTTTGCGATTCCTGAAAATGTTATCATATTATATTTAATTTTATATATTAAAAAATAAATTTATATGCGTACCCTGTTTATTTGCCAAGTATGAACTGTTATTTCTTGGTCGATATGTAATGGTGATATATTATCATTCAAATTTTCTGATATTATTATTCGGTTTAGTGACTCGTCCGCTTTTTTTTATTGACTCTGCTAACCGAAATTTCGGTTCTTTTCTTGCCTTTGCAATTTTATCATGCTTTCGAATCGGAATGCAAACGCTAGGAATTGCGTCTTTATTTAAGTTTGAAATATATCCTGCGTGAACATGAATGTTCCATAAAAAAAAATTGGTATAAGTACTCATTTTTGATGTATAAAAATTTGAATTACCTGTAGAAGTTATTTTATAGTCCGTTGGTAAGAAATGATCACTACACACTAATAAATGCTTAACTTCACTAGGAAATTTTGATATCCTAAGAATCGCTAACCAAGCTTTACATTTTTTCTTGTTTTTGGGAAAAATGTGAAAGTGTAAACTACCACCTTTCACGAATTTGTTTTTGCACTGTGCTACACAACAATATTTTCCCATTTTAATTTCAATAAATTTAATTAGATAGTTAAAATTGTTAATTTAAATTAGCACTAAAATTTTTATATGGAAAAAGACATTGAATTGAAAGTTAGGTTAGCTTATTGACACTACTGACTAGTGACACCTACCCTAGAATTGAGATACTAAATAGTATTAAACATGATCTATAAGTTTAATGTGAAACTATATACATATGTTGTTGTAGTTGTACACATTGATTTTGAAAATATGTATTGTGCGTTCAAATTATTTTGTTTACTTTTTATCACCAACAACACATTACATTACATTCGTAAAATAGACAGCATAATTAAATAAAATTCAGTTATTCACCGAAAATTTGTTAGTATACATATAAGTACGTTAAAGGTATTAATTGATTGAGGATTTTATGTTAAAATTGAAATCGTGTTAAACGAGTCACTTTAACGACCGTGTTAAAGCGAAACCCACATTTTCATAACTTGCACATTGGTTTGCACATTTGCATAACTGTGCTATAGCGAAACCGTGTGTAATGAGAGTACTGTGTAAAGCGAGGATTAGCTGTATTTACTTGAATCGATTAATTTTACTATATAAGCTGTAAAATTTTTATAATAAACTTAGAAGTTGTAATACCAGTGAACATATCGCTTCTTATTGATTAAAATATATTGTTTTGAATTAGTGGACTAGCTCCGACCCACGGTTCTTCGAAACATCACATGGTCCTTCGAAATAAAAACCAACCAGCGACAACACAAGTTAATTAAAATTAATTAATTAAGCAACCGGGTAAAATTAATTTCAAAGCCAAACACCAACCGGCCAAACAGTTATATTATCGTTCGCTCTGTTGTGTGATACAACGTTAAATGGTATTTAGGTGTAGTATCGCACAAAATGAATGCTATCAGATCGTAATGGAACGAGACCTTATTGTTAATATTGTAATAGATTAATTTGTTGCTTTTTATTAAGTAAAGAAAATAAGAATTCTTTGAATGATGGGATTGGATGATCAGAGTAAATTTGGCGATTGATCTTTAACCAATAAATAAATATCAAATAAGGTTATTCTATGTGAAATAATAATAAAATACAATATAAATAAAATGAAAATAATTATTTGGTTTATAATAAAATAACTTAAATCTTTTGGATGAGTTGCTCGACAAATACCTCAAAATTCGAATAATCCACATCGATATAATTTCAATCCGAATGGACCACCGAGATTCCAACCAAGGGAGCTATATAATATCTGCACCAATCCATATGATCATGAAAGCGATCATTATTACGAACCATATGAAGAGAATATATATATAACACAGATTCCGAGGAAACGTACGACCCACAGAAAATACACCAGAAGAAGAATCTCCTATCGTCGAAATAGAAGATACGGATTTTTGCCTTGCTACCACCAGGAATTCGGATACCTGAGCCTTTCAAATCACCAACACCAACATCAAAAAGTTTCCAACTCCCTTACATAGAATTAATCCTCAACAGAAAAATACAAAAATTTCTTATAGACACAGGCTCTACTAAATCGTTTATCAACCCAGAAAATATTCATGACAAGTTCAAACAAGAAATTAAACCTGTAACCATATCCACTCTGTTTAACAATACTACTGTAAATCAAATGGTTAAACTAAATGGCATAAAAGAATTTAGAGTCACTGAACCCTTAGAGTTCATTCTCTTTAAATTTCACACGTATTTCGATGGACACGGACAAAGGCATGTAAACAATGAAAAAACTTAACGTTTCATTAGATCTAACTAACTCATTAGTAAAAACTCCTCTAACAGAAATCCCCATTAAATATAAACTAAACTTTATGTCGAAACAATATAACATTTCTCCGAGAAGTAAATTAATTATCGAAATTCCTGTAACGATTACAAACGGAGAGATATATTTAAAACCTCAAGTGATTAAAGAAAATTTAATTATACCCGAGGGTGTATATACATGCAAGAACAATTACGCAATTGTTGAAATAATTAACTATGGAGCTCAATCAAAACAATTTATAATTGAACACCCCATTGAATGCGAAAAATTGACGGGAACTCATATCGAGTTAAATAACACAGAGCCCATAGAAAATTATGAAAACCAGACAGACAATATTAAACACTTAATTCGAACAGAACATCTAAACTCCGAAGAAAGGAGGAGGCGATCCAGACACCACACCTGACCTGCCGTTTACGTCAATAGTGAAGAACTTATGCCCTCTTTGGAGAACTTTAAACGGTCCTGAATAAGGTGGTTGTAAAAATTTCCTCACAAAATCCGACCTTAAAAATACGTGTGAACACTTTGAAAGTTCTCTGCTTACGAAAGTTTTTACATTGGAGTGCCTGGTTGCTGGAGACGGTCTAATTTCATCAAAATGTTTTTTAAGATTATTTACAAAATCTGTCTGAAGAATTTTATCGGTCGAAAAAGAATTTAGAAATTGACCAGGCACCCTCAACGTACTTCCGTAAACAAGTTCAGCAGGAGAAGTTTTAAGTTCCTCACTATATAGTAAACCTAACAGTACGGTTGGCAAGAACGTTACCCAATCAGTTCACTCGTGACACATGATTGCGGTCTTTAACGTTCTGTGCCATCTCTCAATCATACCGTTGGACTTTGGGTTATAAGCCGTCGTTCTTACTCGAATGAATCCGATTAACGCTGACAATTCATTAAAAAGACAAGACTCAAACTGCGAACCTTGGTCGATGACTATAACGTTTGGTATCCCGAAGCGTAAAATCCATGTGGAGTATACCGCAGAAGCGACAGTAGTTGCAGTAATATCAGGAACTGGAACTGCCTCAGCCCACCTCGTATACCTGCCGATTAATGTAACGCAATACCGCTGATTGTCAGAAATAGGCAAAGGACCAATGATGTCTAAGTGAATTTCTGCGAAGCGTTGCGAATTTAATTGATAAGATCCGAGAGGTGAAACGGTGTGTCTTGAAATTTTGGATTTCTGACAAGCTAAACAGGATTGTGCCATAGTTTTTGAATCTTTCGTGATGGAGGGCCAGATGACATTTTTCGTCAATAATTTAGTTGTTGCTTTAATTCTAGGGTGTGAAAGATTATGAAAGGCTTCAAAAACTTTTTTCCGAAATTCAATTGGAATAAAAGGTCTTTGATTAGCTGTCGAAATATCACAATATATAGTTTTGTTAGAGTTAAAACTCAACGGAACTTGGACAAACTTTAAAGTTAAATAATCGCGTATAAGATCTTTAAGCTCGACATCATTGGTTTGGGCATCCGCAATTTGTGCATAATCTATACTTTCAGGAATAGAAATTAGATTAATGCGGGAAAGTGTATCTGCGACGACATTATCTATGCCTGATATGTGTTGGATGTCGATTGTGAACTGCCCGATGAAATCCAAATGTCGGAATTGACGCGGTGACGCCTTTTCCGGATTCTGACAAAAAGCGTAGACAAGTGGTTTATGATCCGTAAACAACGTAAACTGTCGTCCTTCCAAAAGATATCTGAAATGCTTGATGCCAGAGTACGCTGCTAACAACTCTCTGTCATAAGCACTATATCTTTGTTGCGTTTCATTAAGACGAACCGAGAAGAAGCTGAGTGGTTGCCAAATATCGCCGATATACTGTTGAACTACTGCGCCGATAGCTGTGTCCGAAGCGTCTACCATGATAGCGAGCTTAGCCGTAGGTGAAGGGTGTGCAAGAAGAGTAGCTTTACACAATTTCTCCTTACAATTGTCGAAGGCATCAATGGACTCTGCTGACCAATTAATTGGAATTTTACTATTTTTCTTATAACCTTTAAGAAAATCATTAAGTAAAATTTGATCAGCCGCGGCGTTTGGAATGAAACGTCTGTAGAAATTAATCATCCCCAAAAATCTTTTGAGTTGATTAACCGTCAACGGACGTTCAAAATTTTTGATGACTTCAACACGTTCTGGAACAGGTAAAATGCCATTTGCATTAACAAAATGTCCTAAGAATTTAACTTCAGGTGAAGTGAAGACACATTTTCCAGGATTGATTATTAAACCGTTGTCTGATAATTTTTGGAAAACTAGTTCGAGATGCGCGTGATGTTCCTCGAAAGTTTTAGACGCTATCAGAATATCATCTAAAATCTCTGAAAAGTTTGTGCTGCATTCCTGAGACCAAAAGTCATTTTAGTGAATTCAAATAAACCGAAGGGAGTCGCAATAGCGGTTTTTGGAATATCAGACGGCTTGGACAAGATCAAGAGTCGAAAAAACTGTACATCCTTCAAGCTGGTACGAAAAATCTTGAAGATGTGGAATAGGATAACGATCTGGCATAGTAACACGATTCAGACTTCGGTGATCTCCACATGACCTCCAATCTCCATTTTTCTTCAAGACAAGATGCAAAGGACTAGACCATGCACTATTACTCGGACAACAAATTCCTAGTGCCATCAGATTCTCGAATTCCTGTTTTGCAATCGTTAATTTATCAGGTGCCAAACGTCTAGTTTTACAAGAAACCGGTGGTCCAAAAGTTTCTAGCCGATGAGTGATCATATGCTTAACTGGTTTGACGTGTAGAGAGTTTGTCATAATTTCTGAGAATTTAGAGAGAAGTTGCTGGATTTGATTATTCACCTGGGATTTGTCTAGTTGAGACAGTGTTGACTCGGCTGTGAGAGAGATAGAACCAACAGTAAACAATGATGTCGTTGGATCTAGAAGACGATGTTTGCCAAGATCAACTATCAATCCAGAACTTTTAAGGAAATCAGCTCCAATAATGGGCAGCGAGACATCTGCCACTATAAATTCCCACTTGAAATTACGCCGTAACCCAAAATTTAAATTTAGAATTTTTGTTCCATAAGCTTTAATTGGCGTTCCATTCGCAGCGAATAATTTGGAAGTAGTTAATGCCTGTGGAATGTGACAAATTTTGAGTGGAACAACCGATACGTCAGCACCAGTGTCTATTAGAAATGCAACTATTGAATTGGCATCATGAATTAATAGACGACTAGTAGTAGTAGGTTCATCAGTAACTTTTTTATTTAATTTTTTAAATAAAATTTTATTATTGAATTTGAGGCAATGAACTCGATAAAATTAAGGAAGAAAAACTTACCCCCGATCTACTCACGTTTACAAATTTGTTGTGAATTTGTTTTCCTGATGTCCAGATGATTTGATGCCACCTGATGTCCAGATGATTGACTGTGCCGCCAACTGCTGTTGACACACCTGTTGTGCTCTGCTTGTAGTACTCCAAAGAGAAAACGCCTGTGATGTGCTGCCGTATCCTTGCGCATTCGTATTCACGACGGTGGTCACCAATTTAAAGGAGTTATATTTTACTATCCTTTATTTCGTTTATATGACTGCACATATACTTTTGATGTGCCCAGGTGTACTTTTCGACGAAACCTTGTTATTTGGCAATTTAAACGATATCAATTAAATTTGATTCGTTTTAGGTTAATTTCTCTACGAGATTATACGCACAAATTACAATTCACTGCACAATATGCAACACGAGTTGAAATTCGTATTTTTTTATTTTCAAAAATCAAAGCTTCACACTACGGATTTTCTTCTTGTGTGTAAAAAAAATTGAACATTTTTTTTATTTTTATTAATCACAACCTACGATGGTAGACCGGGTTTTTTCTTGTCTCTTCCACAATTTTAGAGAGTTCATTTGTACTTTATAAATTTGACAACTAAATTTGACATTATAGTTTATAAACATCGCCACACATAAAACAGAAGTCGAAACTCAAATTAACGAAATGCTTAATCAAGGCATAATACGACCTAGCTACTCGCCATGGTCGTCCCCAATTTGGATTGTCCCAAAAAAACAAGACGCCTCTGGAAAAGTTAAGTGGAGAATGGTCATTGACTATAGAAAGCTTAACGAGAAAACGGTCGACGACAAATACCCGCTTCCCAATATAATCGACATTTTGGACAAATTGGGAAAGTGTATATATTAAAGAGTACATACGCTCGACCTTGCGTCGAGATTCCACCAAATAGAGGTGAGCCCAAAAGACATTCCAGTAGAATATTGATCGGGGGTGGAACTTGTTTCTTTTTTGACTCATACATTTTTGATGCATTAGTTGCATTGTCAGTTTTAATGTGGGTTTAAATTGGCTCAACTTCTGGTGATGATTCAGCTTTCCTCTTGCTTGGTTGGTTTCTTGTTTGCTCTGTCTGGGATTTCTGTAGGCTCCAATTGGTTTCCCTTTCAAGCTCATCTTCATCAATGCGATATTCGTGTTTTGTGTGAATACTTGAAATTGGTTGTTCATTAATACTGAGCTTCTTGGGTTGTTATTTTTATTTACTGTTTCCTTTAGCATAAGGTTTTCTTTCTTTAGCACGGCAACTTCATTGTTCAGCTGTGCGATTAATTTTAACTGTTTGCACACTGGGCTTAGCTTCAGAAGTTGGCTTGAAGTTTTTATGATTGATAGAAGAGGTATTTTCCTTCTCATTGTTAAGTTCACACAGTGTGGTGCTTTCTGACTATGGAGTTGTTGGTGGTGTTCTATGAATTGACGTACTTCTTCTACCAAGGGGCCCTTCATTTATCGCTTGTTTCGTGCTTCCAGAATCCGTGGAGCAGCCAGATAAATCGGGGTGGGATTTAGTTTATAGGCAGGGGAGAAAGAAAAAAAGAAAGTTTTGGTTGAATCACAACTCGTGTAAACTGGAGGAATAGTTGTAATTGTTTTTGAATTGCCTTTGTTGTCACCGTGGCTGTTTGTGGTGTTCGTCCTTTATGATATTGTTCGTAAAGGATAATAATCCGCCCGTTAGTCTCAAGGAGCTGTTGTTTGAGTTTGTCAAATACCAAAGCATAGAAAAGTCTCTAGAAAATCTATGCCCGCAATATTTACGTAGGTTTTCCTTTACTTAGCATTCAATAGGGTGGCAATTTTTGATGATATTAAGGTGGCTTGGGACCCTGAATCTATCAAGGCCCGTAAAGTATTGAGCTGTCCAGTATGCAGTTACTTACATAAATCACTGCGATGGGTAGCAACACAGTTTAAGTTGTAACCGCCCATTGCAAACAATACACTATGCCGATCTACACTGACCTTTTTTATGCAGATATCCACTAGCCTTGCTCTATCTAATGATGACATTTTTCGGAATCGCTTGCATTTTTCTAAGCCTTGACGTTTTCTACAATCCTACGTTAAATTATTCGGTGCTGACCATGGCAACATATATATGTCTTAGTAGTGGCATGCATGGTGCCACTACTAAGACAATATTCCCAAATATATCTAAGTTAAATGTCTGGCATGTCAATTCTCCCACATTGTGTTTGCGCTGAACTTATTTACGTGAGATTATAATGTATGTTATAATTTTTCAGGTCAAAAACCTCTCTTTTTGCGTATGCTATATGCAACCATAGTAAACGACCTGAAAACATAATGTTACGTTTGTAGGTGCGTAACATATTTTATTTTACCGTGAAATTTGAATACCTCTTTGATGCATGAGTGCAAGTGTAACGGAATTTTACCATATTTCATATTCCGTTGTCAACCCATTCTACATAATACTTTTGTTATGATAGTAATTCCGTCACGACCTTTAAATATATTATTAGTCATGCCGGAATTACATATTCTTCTTTATGCAAGTTATTGCAGTTATATACCGGGTTTGTATTTTAATACGAATGCACCCTTGAATGCTTTTCATAGTCTACCAACGTCAGTCAAGGTTAACATTGTAATCATGGTCAAGTTCACGAAGTTTGGAAATTATTAAAAATTACTACCGCAATTCTGAGTCGGTGGGCGCAAGTTTAAGAGCGCTTACTAAAACTTTCGGTCGTGAAAATCGTCCGTCCTATACAGTGATAAACATTCGTATAAACGCACTTTCTAATTAAATTAAATTGTCTATTTCATCTAAGATAAGTAGTTAAGATAACAAATTAATGACAATTATAATATTTGACTTTAATTAAATTTGAAAAATCTAAAATTTAGGTAGACATTCATGTTATTACACCAGTAAAAAAAAATTTGGTTTTTATTTATTTAATATTTTGTATGACCTCCACCATTTTGTATTACATCGAAAACTCGATTTAGCATTGATTCTATTAATTTTTTCAGTTTTTTTTTCATTTATTTGTTAGTTTTTAGTTGTTAATTTTTAAACTATTTAAAATTATACATTTTATATTATTTCATAATTAAAAATTAAACATTATCCACAAAACAAAACTATTCTTCTTTTACATATTTTACAACTTCTTGTTTAAATCTATATAAATTTGCTTCTTTTTTTATGTTATCAGGCAATTCATTGATTAATTTCAACCCATTATACATTAACATATTTTTTGTTTTCTCATTCTTAAACAATTGTAGCCGAAAATTTGACATGTTTCTCAAATTATAGTTATGTATGTCATTATTATACACTAATCTATCACACAAATATTCAGGATATAAATTATGTTTCATTTTGAAAATTATTATTAAGACATTTACTTTAATTCTTTGCCTAACGTTTAACCATTCTAGTACATCTAACATACACTTTATTGAAGTACATCTGTTTACCCTTAAAATAATTCTCATGCCCTTATTTTGCAGTTTTTGCAATCTATGTAACATTTCTTGATTTGACATAAATAAGATCGATGAACAATATTCCAAATGAAGTTTAATCATAACGTTATAAATTTTTATTGAATTTGAGAATGACAGTTTTTTCCTAATTTTTGAGAAAAAAAAAATCTTAGCAACTTTTTTACAAACATAATCAATATGATTCTTAAAGTCTAGCTCCTAAATAATTAATTTCGTCAATAATCTCTATTTTTTTTGCTGTCTATCATTATATCATGATTGGTTCTACATTTGTTTTCCGTAGTGCTTGTGCATTTTCATTTCCTCAAAATTTTAGTATATAAGACATTTTAGTTTTAAGATATAGATATATTTATAAATTATTAGTCGGAGCAGTAATCAAAAAAAATTATTTTAAGTGTAACTATAATGTGAAGTTAATTTTAATAAATAAAATGTAGTCGCAACAGTGAAGAAGATGATGTTTTTTAAAACACCCTATCCACAACCCGCTTTGCACAATATTGGCGCTGCCGACAGGATCCTGCGGGCGAAAACATATCTTCACAATCGTTCTTTCACAATCCAACCATGCTGTACAAAAACTAAGATGTCAACAATGCACAATGAGCCTTACCAACTTTCAATATCAAAAATATCAATATCAACTCTTCAACAGTGAAAAATATTAAAATTTTCAAATGTACATCATTTTAAAATCTAATCAACGTCATATCAACTTCAACCAAACATAATAAAATGAAAACAGAACCATCGATAGCATAACGCGCATTCTTATCAAAACCGAACTTCGACACGCCGCAAAATCCTACAAAATGGACCAGCTACAAATATTAAAATGTATCGCTCTTATTCCAGAATTCAGCGGAGCTGACACAAAAGACAGACCAATTGAACTCAAGCGTTTTGTGGCCATAGCACAGTATTTATAAAACACTTGGCAATATAGAAAAGCAATTATTCGCACAAATTAATAAAACTCCGATTAACAGAAGAAGCATTCACGCGAATTTATCACAGAGAGATACACGACTATCCAACATTGCGAAAAACACTTATTGAAATTTATTCACCATAAACTATTGTATGACGGAACTGGAACGAAAATTTTTGACAACGAAACAAAATTATGAAGAAACAACCATAAATTATGGGTATAGACTTTATGATGCACTCGATCAATACAAGGCCAGTTTTAAAAACAAATACGGATATATTGACCAGATTTACAACAAACATCTAGAATTACAAGCTGTGGAAACATTCAAACGAGGGCTATACAATACCATAATCAAAAATAAAATAATAACTAGCAAAGCCGAAGGTATCATCGAAATTATAAACGAAACAGAAGAAACTGAGCACATGTTTAACTCGGTAATAGACATACCAACAACACAACTAAATGAAACATCAGCACTCGCCCTACCAACGATCGAAAGTCAACAACCATACCCAAGATCATACCAAATCAGATGTAGCTACTGTCGAAAATTTAATCATACTTGGGGCATTTGCCGTACATGAATAAACACAGAGAGAAAAAATCAAATATATCAACAACCGCAGTATACCTGGAGCCATTTTGGCAATCCTGCTATACCAGAGCAACGTAGATGTTACAACGAAACGCCAAGTTGTAACCAACATCAACACTCAAACTTAAAATTAAATAAATTTCAAACAAATGCCTCAACCGCGAAATTACAAGTTCGAGCCCGAAAGACGCATTTACAAGTCCAAAGAAACCCAAAAGGATATTCCACAAAGAAGTAATAGATTTCCAATCAGCAAAAAATCCAATATGGATACACAAATCAGCAATAACAACCAACCATCAATCCTGTTAAATAAAAAACTGAGCGAGGATACTCTGTTGGTGAAACTGTACAATTGGTGTACTCTTACACTTGGTGAAACCAAACAAAACAATTATTTTATATTTCACATACTTACCAACTTTGTTAAATTAAATCAAATAGTTTGTATCTGAAATTAAGAAACTAATTAATAATTTTATATTGTCAAAACATTTATTTTATATAATTTATACTTATCTTTTGACATTCTTGTAAAAGTCCACTTTGTAAACACAACTTGTCGACTTAACTGTCATTATTTTCATTATGTCATGCTGTAGTACTAGAGTAGTAGCACGATGGGTGCGTTTTATAATATAATTAGTACTTTATTTAATACATTTTTATATTCAAGTTAGTTACATTCTACATTAATTATACAATTCAAACGTGACAGTTATAGATTAACGATAATGTGTAAAATATATATATTGTAAAATTTTATTATAACATTCGATTACAAACCAGCGACAAATTAAGATTAAAAACTAAATATACAGTGTGTTAGTTCGTTTATTAAAATTATAAATTTGGCTTTCCTTAATTTAATAAAGTAGTGTTCAATAGTTCAATAGTGTGGCTTTTATTTTCCTGGATCATCTTTAATTCAATTCATCAACATATTTACAACTTCACCACCATCTCATTTCGAATAACTGGAGCAATAGCTCTTTTCAACATTTCATTTTATTGGAACATCACCCTCATCATCATCGTTACAAACATACTCATCAAGTAAACGGAAACATCCAGTTCAAACAATTATACAACATAAACACAAATCAAGCAATTCCTGACATTCACAACACTGTTTTATGTCAAATCCAGTCATCACAACATTACAGTGATCACGAGGATCAAAATTTACTGACGAGAACTAAACCATTTAAAACTAACAATTTAAAACAAACACAAATCCAAACCAACGACATAAATCGATTAAATTCAGAAGATCTTTCGTCAGATATAATTAAGAAGCCAACGAATCCATTTATTCATCAATCAACCAAACTAAGTCAAATCGTAAATATAACCAATCAATTATCAAATCTACCGCAAAACAATCATTCAAACTCAGAACAGAACCCCTTTTAGTAAATAAGCCAACGAGCCCAGACTCTCAAATTACAAATAAGTCACATAACAATTATCCAAACTTAGAAACCTTTTCAACATATTTAGATATTAAGCCAAGGAGCCCAAATGCTCAAATTACAATCAATCAATCATAAAATAAGTTACATAACAGTTATTCAAACCCAGAAAACCTTTTAGTTAATAAGCAAACGAGCCCAGACGCCCAAAACCAATTTTATATTAAACAAATCAATGAATTGCCAAATCAAACATACAATCTTACGAATCCAGGCACAACCTCAACCAATTTAGTTAATAAACAAAGAAGTCCAAATACTCATAATCTAATTTATAATACAAAAATCAAACATTTATCAAATCAATCATCAAAAAATCTCATGAGCCCAAACTTTTATAGCCCATTGAACAACCCACAAATTAATCAGCTATCAAATCCAACGAACAATCATACGAGCCAGAATGCTCCATCACAAGATTCAGTTAACAGTCCAATAGAAATAAGCACATACACTCATCGAATGGTAAACGTTAGGTTAGGTTAGGTTAGAGTGGCTGCTATCGCACACTTAGGCCAATTATGGCCCATTGTGATACCACAGGATCCAATCTCCCCTTACTCCCGCTGAAACCAACCAGAGCTACTGATGTAGCGTAAAAAATCTCGCACCCCAAAGTCCGCGAGTTCAGAAAGGCTGTCCACGTTGTACACACCCAAGTACCTATGTCTTTTGTATGATAGTGCTGGACACGAGCATAGGAAGTGAACTAACGTCTCTTCCTCCTCTTCGTCCATACAACTTCTACAAAAGTCATTCGTCTCTAGACCCAGCCTTCTCGCATGTTCCCCAAAAAGGCAGTGTCCTGTCAGTATCCCTACGACCAATCCTAAATCTCGTTTTCCCAGGGATATAAGTGCCTTGGAGCGCCGCAGGTCCAGTTATGGTAAATGTTAAGAAAATTAGAAATTTTAACTGCAATTGCATAAAGAACTCTTATATCGAAAGGAGAGTGACAAGAAGAGGAATAGGATAGACAAACAATATTACATAATTCACTACAATTTGCCATAAAACAAAATTATATTTATGCAATTTACCAAAATCAGATATTAGATTATTCAATAACACCCTTCTTCTTTCAAATGACATTATCAAAACCTAACTAATTTATTTAATTATTTTCAGTTAAATAAAAATAATAATTAGGCATATTAAATTAAATTTAAGATCATTTTGTTTAAAGACGATAAATCATATAGAAATAATTTTTTAAAAGTTTAAATTTAACATTACATAGACCATAATTAAAATATTAATCACAAAACAATTTCATTCATAAGCAACTTTTGTGACGTAACATAATTTTACTTAATATTTAAAACTACTAAATTTCTGCATATGATACAAAATATATTTTCAATAGAATCCAAATCAAAATACATATAACATTGAAAACCCTAACCTTTAACAATTATGAAGTGTAACATTTTAGTAGCAATGTCAATGTACATAAACAAAAACAACAATATTTGAAAAAAAAATTATATGTACATTATAAGTAATCTAGGTTAAAATTGAACTTTAATATTAAAAGACACCCGATATACTATTAACCATATTCCATAAAGAAAAACCTTCTTCCAGAAAATTTTTCTTCTCTCAAACGGGGAGGAATGTTGTGTTTGTGTTTTATACCGGAAAAGTCGATTCATTTATTTGTTTTCCGCATTGTTAATAAAATAGTAAGTTCGTTCAATTTTAACAAAATAAACACATTTGCGTACAAGAAATGAAAATGCAATCTTGCAACCTCGGAAAATGTACATTTGTTTTCCGTAGTGCTTGTGCATTTTCATTTCCTCAAAATTTTAGTATATAAGACATTTAAGTTTTAAGATATAGATATAGTTATAAAGTATTAGTCAGAGCAGTAATTAAAAAAAATATTTCAAGTGTAACTATAATGTGAAGTTAATTTTAATAAATAAAATGTAGTCGCAACAGTGAAGAAGATGATGTTTTTTAAAACACCCTATCCACAACCCGCTCTGCACAACATTACTAAACATTTCGTTATTAGCATTTACTTTCAATTTATTCATTTTGAACCAATTATCTAAATTATTTAAGTCATTGTTTATTTTTTCAGCTGCTTCCTCAACCGTATCTGCAATAACATATACCAATGCATCATCAGCAAATAGAACCAAGTTAACTAATTGTATAGCATTTTCCATATCATTTATATAAATCATAAACAATAATACTCCTACAACTGATCCTTGCGGTACTCCTAACTGCACGTTAATAGTGTCCGATAGCATACCATTCACTTTGGTTTTGTGCTTCCTATTCTTAAGGTACGAATTAATCCACTTTAACTCTATTCCTCTAATACCATACTCTTCCAACTTTTGAACCAGTATATGACTATCGTTTCAAAAGCACGTGTTAGGTCAAAAAAACAGCAATTACCACTTTCTTATCATGGCATGCCATTTTCCAGTTTGTTATAACCAATTTTTATATTTTTATTGTAATATTCATAACTTTTTTTTCATAATTTTTCTTGTTAAAGGGTAGATCAATACTGCCGTTAAATCGGTGATGATTACCCTACTCATTTATTTTCATTTTCTATATTATTATTATTATATGTAAAAAAAAATTGTTTTGAAAATAAATGATAAGCCTGCGTGCTTTAAGAAAAAAAAAAAAAAATTAGCTGTGTTGTTTCCTAAAACCTGATTGGTACTTTGATATTAATTTATTGGTTTCAAAAAAATTTACTATTTGTGTTATAACAACAACACTTATATCAAATTATGACATTGAATATATCAATTTTTCCATATACATATACATCCGTTAAATACTGATGACACGGAATATGTATATCGGTTTTCATATTGACTAGGGCATTTACATTTAATTTTACATTTATTTTGCATAATCAATAGTTTTATAAATGATCTTTTTTGTATATAAATCAAATAAATTATAGAATAAATATTAGTTCTTACACAACAGTCAACGTGTTTCTGTCCAGCCCTGACCAACAGCAAGCGAGAAACATTTAAAGTAATTGTCAATTATCAAATTTGTGGAAAAAGAATCACGCTAGGTGAGACGCTCCACAACAACAACAATAACAAAAATTTATTATGGAGAAATTATTAAAACAACAAAATGATCTGGGCGAACAAATACAAAAACTAATCTCAAATATAAGGAAGGATCCACCTCTCCGGAAAACAAAGGCCCACCTGGAAAAAAGAAGAGAAGAAGTCGCGGATATCTACAAAAGATATAAAGAAAACGACAAGTTATTAATTAAATACGAAGGCATAGACAACTTGCCTTACATAGAAGAACGCAAACATATAAAACATGCTTGTGATAGCATAACAGCTGACATCAACTATAAGCTGGAAACTGCTGCAACAACTCCAACTACAAAAGCAGCAGCTGACAACGCAATTGAAAAACTGCCGATAGCAACAACAACTAAGCTAGCAGAACTGAATGACTTGGATATCGAAAGCACTCATACAGCCAGCACAACTACGGCACAACAAAAAGTAGTATCCAAGTTGGTAATCCCGACGATTCAAGCTAACAGCGATGATCCCAAGGAAAGGCTGCTCAGAAAGCAGTTAATAAAAATAAATCACTTGGAGAATATCATCATTCAAGCATACGGCCTCATAAACGGAAGAAAAGAAGCTGAATACCTGAGACAAAAAAGTAAACAACTAAATACGACGATGGAAAAAATAGATGTGCTGCACGAAGAAATACTGCTAGAAACAACTGAAGAAGACTTTAGAACATCAAGAATATTTTAAAAACAACATTTACTTCGAGCAGCCGTGCAGAAGAATGTACTGCTAAGCTACAACAAGCGGTACATAAGACGCTTGAAACAAGTGAAACACAGACCAACAATCAGCAATCAAAATATTACAGGTTAAAGAAAATCGAGATACCAAAGTTCAATGGGAACTATCAAGATTGGGTTGGGTTCCATGAACAGTTCTCAAAATTGGTAGATCAAAACGTTAGTCTAACAGATACACACAAAATCATGTATCTCAAAAAGCACATTTGGAGGGAGCAGCGAGCAAAATCATCCAACATTTGCAGCCAATAGGAGACAATTATAAGAGCGCTATGGAAATACTAGGCAACAAATATCAAAACAAAAGGTTGCTATTAAACAACCATATTAACGCCATTTTTGCTAGTAAACAACCATATTAACGCTATTTACGCTATTTTGCCTACACAATACAACAAGAAGCAACATCTGCAATTAGAATATTACATGACACCGTTAGGGAAAATCTACATGCAATAAAGAATTTAGGAGTCGACATTGCGACCTGGGGTGCTTGGCTAGTTCCATTTCTAACGAAAAAACTTGACAACGAGACTCTTAAATCATATGAGATGTCATTAGAAAATCCAAAGGAGATTCAATCTACCAACGGACTTCTCAAGTTTCCGGAACAGCGATATCAACTGCTTGAAACCTTACGACTACCCATAAACAACAAGCATTCAGCGCAACAATAGTAAAAAACCAATCGTGTATCTTGTGTTCAGGCAATCATAATTTAGAATGCTGTCACAAGTTTAACAAAATGAGTCACATCGAACGAATACAGCTTGTCAACTTACATGATCTATGCAGAAGGTGCCTAGTTACATATGCCACAATGTAGCGAGTCTTCAACAGCAGCAACAACAACATCAGTATTTAGCTGAAGTTACATATTCCACGATAATTTAGCTGACTACACATAATGTAACATCATGCCATACACCAACAGTAACAACATAATAATCTAGCTGATGAGACATAATACAACAACATGCCATAATGCATCAAATAGCATATCACGTTGTATGTCGTCTTCTTCATTTTAGCTGATACTGCCAAACAAGCAATTCCAAGAAACGCCACGAGCAACATGATACCACATTGTCTACATTAAATTATCTTTTTAAATTACTTTAAGATTCATTATTATTCGTGTACTCATTCAACAAACATTATAGTTTTTTTTATAAATAAAATTGTTTTATATAACTTGAAAATAAAATATTAATATTGCTCTGGATAAATTCCAGAGCTATAAAAAATAAAGAGTTTTCGGCGTGAAAACTATAATTGGCGCAGTTGGTAGTGGATATTTTCTAATATCTGTCCACAACGTAAAACCACATACTGCAAGTGAATAAAAAACAGTGTTCTAAGTGTTCATAATAAAGCTAAAGTTAAAGTGAAATACTGACGGCTAATCAGTAAATTGTGCTTAGAATCAAACTTTTATTCTCGAACATTACAAAGAGTGTATATGTTGTTTAACGGTTAATCAAACATAGTTAAGTGAAAGTATAATATTGTGAATTAATCTAAAATTAGACGACTAGGCGTCAATACCTAAAGAGTGAAACAAAAAAGTAAAAATTATTCAAGTAACAATCAAAAAGGCGGAATCAACAAAGAAGAATCGGAAAGTATTGACATTGTTATTGATAAATGATGTTTTATCAGGTATTCGTGACAATCTTAATAATTAATTTGTGGTGAGTACACATTTTGGTAATAATCCCTTACTTTTCCTTTAAAATTCTTGGTTATTCCTAAAACTATAAAAAAATAAAAAATAAAAATTGCCAAATTAAAAAATTATTGCGATAAATATAACATAAATAGGGATGTGTATTAGGGAAGTTGAACAAAATATGGAAAACGAAGAACAGATTAAACGAATGGAGCAAACTCTCAAGTTATTAAGAATACCAGACGCGATTAAAGACATACCTCCATATGACGGTAACTGGACCGACTTAAACGAATTTATTAAACATGTAGACGATATTGTAACGATTTTAAGACCTGAATTTGACAAAAAGGTGCACGGCAATATATTAATCCGATCAATTCGGAACAAAATAATAGGAAATGCCGACAAAGCACTAGAAATGTACAAAACAAAAAATGAATGGGGAGAAATCAAGCAAAATTTAATTCTACACTTCGCTGATAAGAGAGACGAGACCAGTCTCATCAGAGATCTGCACAACTTACACCAAAGGGATGATCCAGTAGAAGTATATTTTTCCCGAATTTTGGAAATAATTAACGCACTCAAAAACTGGGCAGCTCTAAACACAGCAGACAACAACGAAATTGGGTTCAAATCAAAATGGTACGACGAAATGGGATTGGCCGTATTTGTCTCCAACTTAAGAGATCCACTTGGATCAATGGTCAGAGCCATGAAGCCAGCCGATCTACCGACAGCAAGAATATATTGCCTAAAAGAGCAAAATACAGTATATATGAGGAACAAAGTATTAGGTACAGGACATTCTCTACAAAATACTACAAAACCAGTAATACCACCTCGGATACAAATATCTAAACCTAGTTACGATAGAAATCCGCATAGACAGATATACAATAATCAATTTTATAATCCAAACCATAATTTCCATCCACCGCGTAATAACAATCAATATTTTAATCATCGCCCATTTACAAACAACAATCAATTTGCTAATGTTCGCGGTTTGCCACCAAAACCCGATCAAAGAAAATTTGAACCTATGGACATAAGTTCATATACTAATAAAGATAAACAACTAACATTCGCTCGACAAATACCTAAAAATTCGAATAATCCACATCGATATAATTTCAACCCGAATGGCCCACCGAGATTCCAATCAAGGGAGCTATATAATATCTGCACCAATCCATATGATCACGAAAGCGATCATTATTACGAACCATATGAAGAGAACATATATAACGAAGATTCCGAGGAAACGTACGACCAGTATACAGAAAATACACCAGAAGAAGAATCTCCTATCGTCGAAATCGAAGATACGGATTTTTCCCTTGCTACCACCAGGAATTCGGATACCTAAGCCTTTCAAATTCAAATCATCAACACCAACATCAAAAAGGTTTCCAACTCCCTTACATAGAATGAATCCTGAACGGAAAAATACAAAAATTTCTTATAGACACAGGCTCTACTAAATCGTTTATCAACCCAGAAAACATTCATGACAAGTTCAAACAAGAAATTAAACCTGTAACCATATCCACTCTGTTTAACAATACTACTGTAAATCAAATGGTTAAACTAAATGGCATAAAATAATTTAGAGTCACTAAACCCTTAGAGTTCATTCTCTTTAAATTTCACACGTATTTCGATGGACTTATAGGCATGGAAACAATGAAAAAACTTAACGTTTCATTAGATCTAACTAAGTCATTAGTAAAAACTCCTCTTACAGAAATCCCCATTAAATATAAACTGAACTTTATGTCGAAACAATATAACATTTCTCCTAGAAGTAAATTAATAATCGAAATTCCTGTAACGGTAACAAACGGAGAAATATATTTAAAACCTCAAGTGATTAAAGAAAATTTAATTATACCCGAGGGTGTATATACATGCAAGAACAATTACGCAATTGTTGAAATAATTAACTATGGGCCTCAATCAAAACAATTTATAATTGAACACTAATTGAATAATTCGATAATCAATTCAATAATTGAGTTAAATAACGCAGAGCCCGCACCATACGGACAATATTAAACACTTAATTCGAACAGAACATCTAAACTCCGAAGAAAGGAGAAGTATCGAAAAATTATGCGAAAAATTTGAACAAATATTTCAAAAGGAAGGTGACAAACTAACTTTTGCAAACTCAGTCAAACATGAGATAGAGCTAACAGACAACAAGCCTATCTTTACGAAAAGCTACCGTTATCCTTACATACATAAAACAGAAGTCGAAACTCAAATTAACCAAATGCTTAATCAAGGCATAATACGACCTAGCTACTCGCCATGGTCGTCCCCAATTTGGATTGTCCCGAAAAAACAAGACGCCTCTGGAAAAGTTAAGTGGAGAATGGTCATTGACTCAACGACAAATATCCGCTCCCCAATATAACCGACATTTTGGACAAATTGGGAAAGTGTATATATTTCACGACGCTTGACCTTGCGTCGGGATTCCACTAAATAGAGGTGAGCCCAAAAGACATTCCAAAAACAGCCTTTAGTGTCGAGTTCGGACACTACGAGTACGTTCGAATGCCCTTCGTACTCAAAAACGCACCATCCACGTTCCAGAGGGTCATGGATAACGTGCTAGGAGAACTACAGGGAAAGATATGTCTGTGTTACATGGACGATATCATCGTGTTCTCGACATCCTTGCAAGAACATATTAACAGCCTACAAAAAGTTTTCGAAAAGCTTCAGAAAGGCAACTTAAAAATCCAATTGGACAAGTCAGAATTTCTACATAAAGAAATTGCTATTCTTTGCCATATTGTGACATCTGAAGGTGTAAGACCTAACCCGGACAAAATTCGAGCAATACAAAAATTTCCGCCACCGAAAACAGAAAAGCAAATAAAAAGCTTTCTAGGACTGTTGGGCTATTACCGCAAATTTATCAACAATTTTGCACAAAAAACGAAGCAACTAACAGAATGTTTACGAAAGGATAAAGAAATAGCAATAACAGAAGACTATGTTAAATGCTTTGAACAGTGCAAATTGTTACTATGTAACAAACCTATTCTCCAATACCCTGATTTTAACCGACCATTTTTAGTCACTACCGATGCAAGCAACGTTGCTATCGGAGCAATACTCTCGCAAGGACCGATTGGACAAAATCTGCCGATCAGTTACGCCTCAAGAACTTTGACCAAAACAGAACAGAACTACAGCACAATAGAGAAAGAGCTCTTAGCTATTGTGTGGGCCACAAAATATTTTAGGCCATATCTGTTTGGAAGACAGTTTACCATCTGTAACGGAATTTTATCATATTCCGTTACCAACTCATTCCCAATTATCTGTTCGTTGATCAGAATAATTTCAGCATGACTTTGAAGATATTTTTCCTTCACAACATTTTCTCAAACACTTAGTCATGCTGGAATTATTTATTTTTCTTTATGTTTGTTGTTGCATTCATATACACAAAAATGGTATGAGATGCAATACGGCAAACATAAAATTATTTCTGGTTTACGTTATCGAGTTGCAGCTTTATGTGTTTCAAAGGTCTTTATAATGTAGTTATTATAAATACTAATGAATGTACGTAAAGATAAGATTTGTAATTGGATGATGTACCCATAGTGTTGTGTTGTGCACACGAAAACAAAACAAACGTTCTGAATATAGTTTATTTAAATGACCTATATATGGACTTTTTAAAACGTTGCAGTTTTCGTGTGCATATAATTTCCCATGAGTGAACATAAATTAGATTTATGTCACGTTAGCAGTAATGTGCGGTCTTTGTACTAAGATTTCGCTGATCGTGGAAAAATTGAATTTTCTGGTTGAGAGAGAAGAACATTTCCCATAACAAATTTTCCCCCTCCTTCTCTGTCAGTCAGTTAATTTCGTATAAATACCGCGACATTGTTTTGGATCGAGGAGTCAAGTTTTGTGAGACCATCGTGGTAGTCGGTATTTTTGACACTAGACGCGTTTTTGGTTAAAAATTTTATAACAGTGAGAGATCATAATAATTTATTATCGAACGAAATAAAAGTGTGAATTTAACGAGTTTCTTTAATAAAAGGGATATTCATTCCCTTTATTTTATTTTTTTATTATCCGAGTTGTAATATTAAGAGTATACAGTGTGTTTGAATTTAGTTTGTTAAAGTTAAAATATTAAAGTTCTTATTATTTAAATATTATTGATCGCCAGAAAGAAGCGAATAAATTTTGTAATTTCTTACATTTTTTACAAAAGAAGAAAATAAAAAGTGAATTTTGAAGTTGATTTTGGTTTTAATCTACTTTTTTTTTTTGTTTGTGTAGTTTGGTTTTATTTTTTTTTGTTGCAAGAATTGGAGAGAAGGGAAAAAGGCGCAATAAGTTTTTGTTGCTTTTGGCTGGTTTTATAATTTTTGTTTGTTGGTAAGTACGTTTACTTAATAATAAAAATCAACATACTAATTATTCGGGCCCATTTGGTAAAGCGTCCACCAGCTGCTTCATTAGAAGCGGAGATCTCGCATGTGCGTTAGCACGCGGGTTTCCTTCAGCTGGAACGCTTTACCAAATTATATTAACGTACTAACATTTGGGGCTTTCAGCCCATGGAAAAAAATAATTTTTTTTTGTTAATTTAGAGTAACTATGTTACTCTAAATTTTTATATTTCACAACCACGGTGGACCTGCTTGATGTGAGGCATGAGACCCACCGATGCGGTCTTTCACCAGCCTCACCTTTTCAAACTCCCCATTTGATGGCATACCATCTTTCTTTCCCTCTTTATATATATATATATATATATATATATATATATATATATATATATATATATATATATATGCGGTAATCTAGGCCGTGACCTGTGTACCCAAAACCCACGCCGTTCCCTCCACCGGCTTGAGCTACGGGAACAACGCCGCATAAGGTACAAGGCAGGTTACGGCAAATTCTATGTGATAGGGGTGCTTCTACGCAAGTAGAGGTGTCCCATTACACATCATCACGGATCACAAACCGTTAACGTGGCTGTTTTCCTTAAAAGAGCCAAATTCCAAACTAGTCCGTTGGCGGTTAAGGCTAGAAGAGTTTGACTATAAGATATTCTATAAAAAAGGAGTTCAAAACTCAAATGCCGATGCTCTCTCTAGAGTTCAAATTAACAACATCGACATTTATAACTCCGAAGATTCATCGCCAATAGAGGATACAACTAGTATGCTCTCTATACCAGATGACTTAATACCAACCACAAAAAATTCAATTAACACCTTTGACAAACAACTCATAATTTACCTCTCAGACACGTTAAAAAATCCCTTAATTAAACACGAAACCTATTTTGGAACACGAAAACGTGTAACGCTAACCTTGCCCAGAAAGCTCGGGATTAAAACTGCTATAAGCGAGACTTATAACTTTGCACTTAACTTGATTTAAAAAAAAAAGATATCTTTATCTTTTTTTTTAATTAATCTTTTTTTTATTTGATTTTATTTTATTTATTTAATTAATATTTTATTTACTGAACTTTATTTAACAGAACAATTTATATTTTAGATGTGATCTCTTACACGCTAACTTAACAATTAACTTACAATAATTATTTAGTTTAACAGATTGACATCTGATCCTACAATATGCATAGATATCATTTATGTGAATCTTGCACTTTTTTGTTGCGCGATGAAAATATGCATAAATGTATTGACTTGCATTTATGCGAATCTTGCGCTTTTTGTTGCGCGTCGTTTTCGATGTAATACTCCGCGTGTGTTTGAAAAGTAGATCCCATCATACGCGTTGTTGTTGTTGTATAACAATGTTATGTTGTTGTATTGTCATGTGTAGAGGATCGTAACTCCTCCCGCCGAAGAGAAGGCCATAAGGATTTATTTCGTATGGCCAGTTGTGAGTTTGATGATGGTGTCTCGTCGAATGATGTGTTGACTTTCGTTGAATTGTAGAATCTCTTCCAGATGTAATAAACCACGATTACTACGATGATGATTGTAGCAATCCCAGTTGTGCTATGGCTTATAATTGAATTAGAAAAAATTCTTTCTTGTAAAAGTTGGATTTGGTCTCTATTTTTTAGCGTCCAATTTATCATTTTTGGTATGGACAACGATGGTATACTGTGTTGACTCTCGACATCATGGTATGGTAATATAATGGTTAAGTCTTCCTCGTAAACATATTTGTTGCTGTTATATGTGATTCCTAGGATGGTAACTTTACAGTTATCGAATTCCATTAGAGATTGTCCTTGGATGGATTTTATTCTTTGATGGCATGTAGATGTAAATTGTAGCTCTTCTGTTGTAGCTAGGTCTGGTATAGCGACTGCTTATTGCAATAGTATTTTCCACCTCGTTGCATGGTTCATGTATGAATTGATAATTTTGTTCATTTAGGATGATGTTGGATGAGGCAATAGGGGTGATCATTAGGTTTTTGGAGCGGATAGGTTTGATATTATAATAACTAAATATTGATTCTAAAAACTTTGGTACTTGTATACTGAGTACGATTTTGGATTGGTTATAGTATCCTTGTAGAATCAGTAAGTCGTAAATATTGTTAGGGTTTAAAATTTCTACTTTATCATGGGATAGTATATCGTTTATGAAATGAATTTCAATAGTCGTCAGTAGATGCCTTGAAATTCGTCGATGTTTGGCCGAACTGAGTGCGTCTAATATGTCGTCGATATGCTGGGAGAGCGTGTCTATTGTGTTTATTAATTTGAATATATATTGGTCTATTTTAAACATGTGTAGTCCTATTTCGGTTACGTTTGCTAGTCGGTTTAGTTCGGTTGTAATTTTGTCGTTGCTATGTTTTTATTGTAGTTGTTATACGAGAGGATGCAATTGTGCATCAGATTTTTGATACTTTCTTTAGGCGTTTGAATATGAGCTATTTTAATGAGTTCCTGCAAGGTTGAGTGCAGCCGCTCTACGGGGAATTTTCTGTTGATAAATATGACGACGTGTGATGTAATTGGATGTCGTATTCTTGTAGAAAGGCTCTAAGAGATGGTGTATTCAGGTTTCCTTCGTTATCTGATATAATTTTTGAAGGTTTACCATGGGCACTAAAGAATTGAATCAGTCTTTTTCGAACCTCCTTACTGGTTCGCGGCTTTATGTAGAAGGCTGCAGCAAATTTGGAGAATTTGTCTAAGACTGTAAGAAACACATGGTTTTCAAAGAAACAGAAATCTATATGCAGGATTTCCATTGGTCTTTTTGGCGTTTCCGTAATTTCATACTCAATCTTTAATGGGTGCCTGTGCAATATGTTGCAATTATTGATGTAAGTTGTTATGAGGTTTTTCATATTTGGGAAATAATGGGTTCTTTTGATAAACTCATAATTCTCCAATATTCCTCGGTGGTGATTTTCTTCATGCCTTTTCCTGATCATCGCGTTTTGATCTTCAGGGTCTAACACATCCGTTAAAAGGACGTGTGTTCTTACCAAATAATTTTTTGAAGGGGTTCCGTATTTTTCTATGTAGGCTTCTTTAGCTATCTTGAACACTATATCATCACACATGATGCCTGTAACTCGATATTTTGTTACTAGTGTTCTTATGTTAAGTCTTATTGTTGGTAAGTGGTAATTAGGCATATAAATTATTACTCTATTTTTCCCAAATGGATGTTCATGAAGGATATTTGATCCTAACATTTCAGGATCAATTGTTATTATCAGCTGTGAACTGAAATGATTTATTGGGGAACTTGTTGTTGGTACAATGTCTTCGGATTCGCTTCCTCTTTCTGGTTCCGTGGAGGATTCAGATATGTCGGAAGTATTAATATTATTAACGGTGAGAGGTTCGGGTTGTATCCGCGATAATGCGTCCGCATTAGTGTTTTTTACACCTTTCTTATACACGATTTCATAATCGCTTCAATCTCCAACGAATCAATTTTGAGTTTGGTTCCTTGAGATTGAAAAGCCAAGTCAACGGCTTGTGATCCGTCACAATTTTGAATTTTTGACCGAATAGATATGGTCTAAAGTATTTTGTGGACCAGACAATAGCCAGAAGCTCTTTTTCTATGGTGGAGTAGTTTTGCTCCGTGACCGTTAAGGTTCTAGAGGCATAGCAGATCGGTTTATCTTTCCCTATTAGACCTTGTGAAAGGACGGCGCCAATAGCTACGTTGCTTGCATCTGTAGTAAGGATAAATTCCTTAGTAAAATCTGGGTATTGTGTAACATTACCGATAGCTACTACCGGGTGTTAACAGAATTTGTTACCCACTTAGAGGCTTCGAGGCGGTCATCTTGGCTCCAGCTAGGGCTCAGGGTAATGGGCGTGGGGTTTCTCGAAGCATAGGTGGATCTTGTTTGACCGCAAGGAACAGATAGAAAATTTATGAAGTTAGGAAAGGAAATAGGATAGGAAAATACACCAGACAATAATATACCCACCAGCATCTACTTACGTGCTTCCGTCACATCCTCCAGGCGAAACTCCCGATTTATTCCATTTTACAGTCCATAATCACACTTTTCACTGAATAATCACTTTAAACGAGAGAGAAAGAACAAACACGACCAACAACGACATGAGAAAATGTAGAAAATTAACAGTTAGAATTTTGAACAATAAGATAACTAATTTTTGTTTTATTTAACATTGGAAAAAAAAATATAATAAAAATATATAGAAATATAATAAGGGGTTAGTAATACTAAGCTAGGTGAAATATAAGATAATAGAAAATTTATCTAAGGCTAGAATTATTATAGTTACTTGGATAATTCATATTTTACAACCACCCAAACGGGAGAAAAAAAAAATAATAATTAGCTTAAATGAGTTTACTGTTACCTAAAACTAACAATAAGAAATTTATAAACTTTTAAATTTTTATATAGAAAAAGAAAATAATTAAATAAAATTTAATCTAACTTTATCAGGCGTATCATTTTAAATTATTATTACGTCGATTTAAGTATTGGATCCATTTAATTGCGAGAAAACTTGTATAAAAACCTGTGCTAGCATTTATCCTTGCGGTGCATGAATTTCGGGAACTTGCGGTTATCCATGGTACCGTCGACACCTCATGTACATGATTTTATAGCGCACGTTTTACACACATTTTATTTTTAGTTTTCAGATAGTTATTTAATTCATTAATTTGTATGTTTGTAATTACTAAGTTTTATAAGATAGTTTATATAGAATTATAAATAAAACACTTAACCAATTTTCGGTGGTACAGTATTAGCACACATGATCAAGGTCCATGCAATTTTTGTCTACCGTTTCGTAGATCACACTGTACACATCCACAATTAACTTAACTTGTGAGGTTCAATATCATGCCACAGTCTATGATTTATTTCTCAAACGAATTTTTGTTGATGCACTCACACAATACTATGCATATTATTATTGGCTATATGCACGCCTTTATGGACACAATCACTTATTTTATTTGTGTTATTTGTAAATTTAGTTTATAGTAATGCCAAATTATTCCACAGTTATTTATTCTTAATCTAAAGCACATTTTTGTCTTACACAATATTTTATTAGTACAATGCAAGTAGAAAATGATAATGTACATAAATTGTTGTAATATTGAACAATTTATTTAATTACACGATGAAAATATTTAGGTTTTATAATTATAGTTTCGGTTTTAATTAATTATATTATTATTTATATTACTTATGTATATTTAGGCATTTATATTTTAAATTATTATATAGTAATTTGTTTATATGTTTCTATTTTAAGTTCTAAATTATAATTTTAAGTTTAAACAAACAATTTCACATCTTTAAACTTTACATTTTTATCTCACCAGCAATCGGCTATTTAATATGGTCAAAATTCTAAACTTAACTCCCCGCGTCGTACCAAATTAATCTTTTTATATCAATCACAACCCCCGTTAAACACAATTTCTCTCTCGTTTGAGACAAGTGATCATCATCAAACCCATACACATTTATATATATATATATACCGCAAAGCAATCGATGCAAAATTAATAATCAGTGCTGGGTAGACTATGGACAAATTGGAGCGAGAAAATCTCGTTACAAATCGTGGGGACGACTCACACCCAGGAGATGTCTCACAGCCGGGCTATCATATCATTGAGAACGACGCTGGTCGATTTAGGATTTCAAATCTTTAAAATGATATATGCCCATAGAGTTACCTAGACCATCAGCAACCTCGCACATTACATTTCCCATCAGCTTAATAATGGTACCCTTAATAAATTTAGGGGCTAGCTTCGCTGCGTACTTATCTATGGCTTTGCTTTGGGTGAAAATGTCGAACATAAATAGATTGTCCCACTTTAAATTTAGGGATTCGGCTGCGCAAATTATACCGCTCTTTATTCCGTTCTGCGGCTTCTTTTAAGCGGCTTTGAACCAATAAGTAAAGGTTATTCAATTTATCAGGCCGATCTTCAAACTGTAGCCAAATACCCCCAAACTGATTTATATCTTTTAACATTTTGTAAACGGATCCATGTAAGATAGCATGCTGACCAAAAACAATATAATGTGGAGAAAATTTGGTACTGTCATGAATGGTATTTCGCAGCGCATAAGTGACGGCACTTAAGTTTTCATCCCAGACTCGATGGTCCTCTTTTATATAAGAGCGCAATGCAGCCAATAAGGTGCGATTAACCCGTTCCGATAAGTTTCCTTGAGGAGAATATTTGGCAGTAAACAAGTGCTCGACACCATATTTTAGACATAAATTCGCTAGTTGCTTGGAGGTAAATTGAACGCCATTATCAGTTAAAACAGTTTCTGGTACTCCGAACATTAGAAAAACATGGTCTTCTAGGAATTTAACTACTTCGGCCGAAGTTGCTTGCCTTACCGCTTTCGTTAGCACAAATTTCGAAAAATGGTCAAGTATTATTAAAATGGAGGTGTTTCCATTACGGGTTCGAGGATACGGGCCCAGAAAATCGATGTAAATTCTCTGCCAAGGTCGAATTGTGGTTGGAAGACTTGTTAATGGAGGACGGCTGCAATAATTCATTGGTTTATTTGATTTACACGAATGACACAACCTGATATAATTTTTGACATCCGTCTGAAGAGTAGGCCAAAAGAAATAACGTTGTGCCACTTCAATAGTCTTTTTGGTTCCAAGATGGGCGGATGTGGGGGAACAATGAGCAGATTCAATAAGAGGAAGTCTCAGAGCCTGCGGGACGATCAGCTTCCAAGCAGGTATATCATTTGATACATAAGCACCGGACTGGGGGGTCAAATTTATGTACGCTTTCCCTGACGAAACTTTTAAGTTGGTTTTGTGATGTCGTTTTTGCAAATCTTGAATGAAAGCTACATATTCAACGGATTGAAACTCCGGTGAATCGAGATCAATTCCCATGGGTGACAAATTGATTGAATCCATGTTCTTCTAGATAGTGCATCCGGAACGGCATTTTGTGTCCCTTTCCGATATTCAATCTGGAAGTCGAAACTTTGTAGTTTTAGGCTCCAACGAGCTAGACGTCCAGACAAGTCCTTTAACGACATCAACCAAGTTAAACTGGCATGGTCGGTTATCACCGTAAAAGGGAGACCTTCAACATAGGACCGAAACTTTTTGATTGCGATGACCGCAGCCAAGCACTCTTGCTCGGTAACGCTATAATTGCGTTGAGCACCATTCAATTTTTGTGAGCAATACGCAATTGGCCGATCACATCCCTCTTCGTCTTTTTGAAACAGGACAGCCCCGATCCCAGTAGAACTTGCATCACATTGAATGTAAAACCGTTTAGTGAAATCGGGGCTTGCTAGTACGGGTGATGAAACGAGTGCCTGTTTGAGAGCGTCAAACGATTGTTGTGCTTCTTCAGTCCATACAAATTTCCGCTGTTTTTTCAGTAAGTCGGTAAGGGGTGAAGAAAGATCTGAGTACCCACT
Organism: Nephrotoma flavescens; assembly: GCA_932526605.1. Lineage (NCBI taxonomy): Eukaryota > Metazoa > Arthropoda > Insecta > Diptera > Tipulidae > Nephrotoma > Nephrotoma flavescens. The sequence continues at coordinate 9,596,494 of OW052223.1, forward strand.
GATAAACCGACGATACCAACCCGAAACGCCCAGAAACCGTCTTACTTGCCGAATGTTTTTTGGAATTGGGAATTCTGCAATGGCTCTTACCTTGTCCATATTAGGGCGTAATCCTCCCTCACCAACCACATAACCGAGATATTCGATCTCTTTCAGTAAAAACTTACATTTGTCCACATTTATGGTTAATCCAGCTTTCGCAAGCCGTTCGGAAACGTCTTCTAGAAGAGACATGTGTTCCTCAAATGTGGCAGTAGTGATTAACAAATCATCAAGATATACGAATACTCGGTCATGGAGATGATGGGGAATCACTTTATGCATTAATCGGCACAAGGTTTGAGGCGCATTGCAGAGTCCAAAGGGCATGACTTTAAACTGGTATAATGGACGCCCCGGGACGGTAAACGCGGTCTTATCCCTCGATTCTGGATCCAAAGGAATTTGCCAAAAGGCATCCTTTAAATCCAAACTCGAGGTGTACTTAGTTCGATCCAGCCTGCTTAGCAATCCTTCAATTAAGGGCAGTGGATACGCATCTTTTTTGGTTACGTTATTTAATTTCCTGGCATCCAGGCACAGACGAAATTTCCCACTTTATTTTTAACAACCGCCATCGGGGAACTCCATGAGCTTTGGCTTTCCTCTATGATGTCGAGTTGCAGCATCCGATCAATTTCTGCATATATTTGTTTTTGAACCGCCGGAGAAACTGCGTAATGACGTTGTTTGATCGGAGCGGCATCCCCATCAATGGAATGACACAATAACGTAGTTCTGCCAAGGCCATTTGTCTCGTAATTAGGAATAGTCTTAATGATGGCCTGGAGTTTATTTTGTTGAGCGTCAGTTAAACTATGGTGTTTTGTCGGATATTGAGGTTCAGACTGAATTGAAGGGGTGGATATTTCAGAAATGGATGGTTTAATCCCAAAAGCCTGCCAAAAGTCACAACCTAGATATAATTCTTGATGTAAAGTTGGAACCAAAAATAATCTCATCTGAATGGTTTTATCTTGAAATTTTATGCTCGCTCTGACATAACCTAGTACTCGTTCGGAGGATCCATTGGCGGTCTGAACCACAGCCGGTAGGGGATGTAAAGGTAAATTATTTCGAACGATAAAATCTTCCCCATGCTTACCTAAAGCGCTAATGGTTGCTCCGCTGTCGAGGAGACCATGTAACGGAACCCCTTCTATTTCGATTAATGCGTAAGGACGAACATCACTGGGAGAGTTTAGGGAAGATGTGATTACTGACTCCGAAATCTGAGCGAAAATTTGCTTCCGGTTTCGAAAGTACATGATTGAACGCAACTTATGTGCACTTATACTTTTAGGAGAAATAGTACCAGAGTTTGTTATAGGGGTTTGTTCGGGTAAGTGGCAAACATTTAAGATTTGCGTGGGTGAGGTGGGGGATGGGGCGATGGGTTCTGTTCCACTAAATTTGAATTGGGTCGATTTACAATCTGATTGGGATTTCGGAGATGGGATGACCCATTTGTTCTCATCTCCGTCAATCGGTTTCCCCATTTATTATTACAAGAGAGGCAATGAGGTTTTAAAACGTCAATGGCTCCGCACCCGTAGCAGAAAATTTTTTGTGGTGGAATGTCGCAATCTGTAAATGAATGTCCCAGCCGGTTACAATTCCAACATTTAATATGAGTGGAAGGTCGAACCTCCGTGTTATGGTACTCTCGAGTTGGTGCAGTATTAGTTTTGAAGGCTTCGATGTGATCAAAATTTGAAGACCACTCGGGCGGGCTAAACATTTCATGGATCGGGGCAAATCTACGGCCCATATTTATTTCTGGGATATGACCCACACTTCTCCAGGCGTCCTCCGTTGCTACACATATACTGACTAAATCCGGCACTGAAAATATCGGCCGCCCAGCTACATGTATTCGCAATCCTGCCCGCATGTTTTTCTTTAAAATCTCCAATAATTCCATTTCGGAGAACGGTGCTCTTAACGGGAGTGCCAGGTTTAAAATGTCATAATAAAAATCCATAAAGGATTCTGTCGGCTTCTGTTTTCGGTCTCTAATAAATTCTTTTATATCTACATCGGTTCGCCTATCTTGAAAGCGATGCATAAAAGAATTTCGAAGTCCGTTCCAATTAAGGTTTGGGTTCTGTCGGATCGTTAGCCAATAGTGTTCACTGGCTTGTTTGGCTAAAATAAGGTGCATGTCATTCACCAACTTTTCCGGTGTAACATTATTAGCCTGAGCCAAGTGTTCGGCGCCGAAGATAAAGTGTTCCACAGGCATCCCTAAAGAAGAGCCATCGAAAACTAGGTTCCATTTATGTACCGGCGTATATCTTGGTTTATTATCTTGAACCGGGGTATTAGTCCGATTTCCTGAACCAGAGTTATCAAATGGAGGTGGAAATCGTGAGGCAGCACCTGATTGGTGTGAATAAGCCCTAGATTGTGGAGGCTGGGTATGGTTGTAACTGCCATAATGGGGAACTGCCTGTGGTGTGTTTTGATAACTAGGCTGGTTTCCCCCTACTGGTACCAGACCATAAGGAGGATTTGTCACTGCTGGAGAAGGATAAGCCAAGATGTTAGTTGGTTCTAAGGGTTGGCTCGCACTGAATTCGTTATTGAACCGTACATTAGTTTTAAATTTTGGTGGTGGATGTGCTAATGACCCCGAGGTTGAAGGGGCATTTGTCTCTTCTGATGATCTTTCTGGCTTCTTGTGCAGTCCTAAATTCAATGGAACCTGTGGTGAAGAGGAATCAATTGAATGAATGGTTGAAACAGCGTTTGCAAAAACTGATTTGAAAGAAGCTGTCGGAAATTTAGTACTAAAGTCTGTAGAGCTGTCATTATGCTCAGGAGGTACTTCAGGATCCTCAGGACTCTGATTATGTTCACGGGTTTTCACGCTTAGGTTGTGCTCAGTGTCAGATTCGGATTCTTCAATGTCCTCAATGTTAAGGGTCGCCAAAGGCTCTAACGAATCACTATGAGGAGATTCTGTAGTACTAATCTTTTTTACTAAGTCTATAAGCTTTTCACACGATAAAATAAGTTTGGTTGCCGCTAATTGCACGGTTTTCGATAACGAAATTCTACGCAATCGATGATATATATGTAGCAACCGGGAAAAGATAACATCATAATCGATTTGATCCACGCTGCTTGAAAGACTTTCCTGCAACAGCTCTTGCACTTGCTTTAGTTTACTGGAGCAATTGGATACCTCTCGTCGAGGGGATTTTGCAGCCGCTTGATGAGGGCGTTTGGGAGCCTCAGTTGCATCGTCCAGTTCGTTCTTAATATGATTGTCCAGCTGGGTCATTTGTGAGTGAAGTGGTCCTTTGATATTACGAATTTCACATTCGATGAGAAACTCATCGGATTCTAAATATCGGCTTTGCACAAAGAAATTCATCGTAAGGATGTATATATCGAAAATTTACACTTTAGAGAGTACTACGAAAAAAAACTACGAATTTGCCGCCGTTTGGTTTAATAATGAATGATAACTTTAGATTAATACTAATAAGTTTAATTAAAAATAATTAGAAAATAATTAAGGATTTCCCGAATTTCCGAATCAATTATTTATAATATCTATGAAAACAAATTTATTTCAAAAATGAGGATGAGTTTAGATGTAGTTCACAGGAATCATTGATGAGAGTTGGTCCTCTCCCCTTTTATAAGCAATAAAAAAAATGGGGGAAAAAATTGAAAATGGACTTTTAAACAGGGTATAATTACAAAATTAAATTTATATTTTAAGAACCCGACCAAAAATTATAATAATTATAAAAAAAATTTGTATTGAAGATTAAACAATACTTTCCTGTACCAAAATAATTTTAATCTATCCACTTTAGGATAATAATTTACAAATGGTTTAAATGGTTTAAATAATAAAGATTACAATATCACAATTAATTGTGTATCGATTGCTAGTTTTTGCTGGATTATGTGCTGAATGTAGATACGCTCTGGAGGATGCGCAGGAAACGTTCTGCAAGTAAAAGTTAGTAAAACCCGAACAGGTTTATATCATTGCCTGGGCCGGATATTTCTAAGGGAAAGGGAGCGAAAGGAGCGAAAACAAAATCTACTAAGGAAAGGAAAAGGATTGGTTTCATCTACACGGATAATATAAGGTCAACATCAATGTCGATGGAAATATTTCTTTATAAACCCGCATAGTTGAATATTAAAATACTTTAATAATAAAGAAAAATTCTAACATTGGAGTCGACATGAAACATAAATTTCGGAATCAATGCGTTTTATTATTAAATACAGTTGAAATCTTTAACTTCAGCTTTGAAATCTGCTACTAAGATCGACATTATAGAAAATGGAATTTAGAGCATGGTCAAAATTGAGTGTAAGGAAAGGATATGAGAAAATTAGGGGAAAAAAAATAAAATTTTAAAGGTTGAAAGTCTATACATTAACACTAACCTCCGGGGTCGACATTTAGATAAAAAAATGGAATCGGAAGGCGAATGTATATGACCACCATATAATAATAATAATAATAATAAAAAAAAATACTGAATAAGTCAGCCAGTACCGATTGGGCGCCACTGTAACATTACCGATAGCTACTACCGGGTGTTAACAGAATTTGTTACCCACTTAGAGGCTTCGAGGCGGTCATCTTGGCTCCAGCTAGGGCTCAGGGTAATGGGCGTGGGGTTTCTCGAAGCATAGGTGGATCTTGTTTGACCGCAAGGAACAGATAGAAAATTTATGAAGTTAGGAAAGGAAATAGGATAGGAAAATACACCAGACAATAATATACCCACCAGCATCTACTTACGTGCTTCCGTCACATCCTCCAGGCGAAACTCCCGATTTATTCCATTTTACAGTCCATAATCACACTTTTCACTGAATAATCACTTTAAACGAGAGAGAAAGAACAAACACGACCAACAACGACATGAGAAAATGTAGAAAATTAACAGTTAGAATTTTGAACAATAAGATAACTAATTTTTGTTTTATTTAAGATTGGAAAAAAAAATATAATAAAAATATATAGAAATATAATAAGGGGTTAGTAATACTAAGCTAGGTGAAATATAAGATAATAGAAAATTTATCTAAGGCTAGAATTATTATAGTTACTTGGATAATTCATATTTTACAACCACCCAAACGGGAGAAAAAAAAATAATAATTAGCTTAAATGAGTTTACTGTTACCTAAAACTAACAATAAGAAATTTATAAACTTTTAAATTTTTATATAGAAAAAGAAAATAATTAAATAAAATTTAATCTAACTTTATCAGGCGTATCATTTTAAATTATTATTACGTCGATTTAAGTATTGGATCCATTTAATTGCGAGAAAACTTGTATAAAAACCTGTGCTAGCATTTATCCTTGCGGTGCATGAATTTCGGGAACTTGCGGTTATCCATGGTACCGTCGACACCTCATGTACATGATTTTATAGCGCACGTTTTACACACATTTTATTTTTAGTTTTCAGATAGTTATTTAATTCATTAATTTGTATGTTTGTAATTACTAAGTTTTATAAGATAGTTTATATAGAATTATAAATAAAACACTTAACCAATTTTCGGTGGTACAGTATTAGCACACATGATCAAGGTCCATGCAATTTTTGTCTACCGTTTCGTAGATCACACTGTACACATCCACAATTAACTTAACTTGTGAGGTTCAATATCATGCCACAGTCTATGATTTATTTCTCAAACGAATTTTTGTTGATGCACTCACACAATACTATGCATATTATTATTGGCTATATGCACGCCTTTATGGACACAATCACTTATTTTATTTGTGTTATTTGTAAATTTAGTTTATAGTAATGCCAAATTATTCCACAGTTATTTATTCTTAATCTAAAGCACATTTTTGTCTTACACAATATTTTATTAGTACAATGCAAGTAGAAAATGATAATGTACATAAATTGTTGTAATATTGAACAATTTATTTAATTACACGATGAAAATATTTAGGTTTTATAATTATAGTTTCGGTTTTAATTAATTATATTATTATTTATATTACTTATGTATATTTAGGCATTTATATTTTAAATTATTATATAGTAATTTGTTTATATGTTTCTATTTTAAGTTCTAAATTATAATTTTAAGTTTAAACAAACAATTTCACATCTTTAAACTTTACATTTTTATCTCACCAGCAATCGGCTATTTAATATGGTCAAAATTCTAAACTTAACTCCCCGCGTCGTACCAAATTAATCTTTTTATATCAATCACAACCCCCGTTAAACACAATTTCTCTCTCGTTTGAGACAAGTGATCATCATCAAACCCATACACATTTATATATATATATATATATATATACCGCAAAGCAATCGATGCAAAATTAATAATCAGTGCTGGGTAGACTATGGACAAATTGGAGCGAGAAAATCTCGTTACAATTGCAAGATTGGTTCATCACACAATAACTCCTTGCAATACTCGAAACATTGTAAGTACCTTGCGTTCAAGATTATGCTTTTATCTTTCCTTAAGCATTCCGTTAAAGGTTTTGTGATGTCGGAGAAGTTTTTGATAAACTTTCGATAGTAGCCCAGAAGACCCAAAAAGCTTTTAATTTGTTTCTCCGTTTTTGGAACGGGAAATTCTTTAATCGCTTTGATTTTGTCGGGGTTGGGTTTAACTCCGTCACAGGTGACAATATGGCCCAAAAAGGCAATTTCTCGATGTAGAAATTCCGATTTGTCCATTTGAACCTTTAAATTGGCTTTTCGTAATTTATTAAACACTTGCTTTAGGTTCTCAATGTGTTCTTGGAGTGACGTCGAAAATACTATGATGTCATCCATATAACACAAGCAAGATTTGCCTTGGATATCGCCTAACACATTATCCATGACCCTTTGAAATGTTGAAGGGGCATTCTTTAGACCAAACGGCATTCTTATGTATTCATAATGTCCGTGGTCGACGGAAAATTCGGTTTTGGGGATGTCTTGCTTTCTTACCTCTATCTGGTGGTGGAAGCCAGATGCAAGATCCAAGATGGAGAAGTACATACACTTCCCTAATTTATCGAGTATATCGGTTATGTTCGGTAGAGGGTACCGATCTTCGATAGTCTTCTCATTTAGCTTGCGGTAGTCTATTACTAACCGCCATTTAACCTTTCCGCTGGCGTCTGCTTTTTTTGGTACAATCCAAATTGGAGATGACCAGGGTGAGAAGCTCGGACGTATGATTCCATCTTGTAACATTTTATCAATTTGGCGTTTTACATGAGGATATCGATAACTTTTGGTAAAGACAGGTTTGTCATCCGTAAGATTTATTTCGTGTTTTACGGCGTTTGTAAAGGTCAAACGTTGTTCCGTTCAGAAATAACTCCTCGTATTGGTGACACAATTTGAAAATTGCTGTCTTTTCCTCTGCGTTAAGGTGTTCTGTTCTAATTAAATTAGAAATAGTTTCACCTTGAATAGGAAAATCGCAGTTTTGAATGTTACAATGGTATTCAGCTCGATATGCTTTCTTGAAAAGTTCGGCTTTTATTGGTTGTTCGATTACGAAAGTTTGAGATTGGTTGCCGTAGTTTACAACTTCTAAGACCGCATACCAGTTTTTGCAGTGATAGAGACCTTCAGGAATAATTAGATTATCGTTGATTGTTGTCGGGGTGATATATATATATCCCCATTTTCGACATCAACTGGAAGCTCAGCTGTAAGCTTGCTTCTAGGCAAGATCGTGTAAACTTTTGATGCATAATTCGGTTTAAATAGGAGTGGGATCTCGACCTTGTCGGTTTTAAGAATAGATTTCCCAAGGTTTAACGTTACTCCTAGTTGTTGCATTGTCTCCAATCCGATTAAACCGTCAAAATATTTATGAAACTTAAATAGAAGGAATTCTATTGGTTCCCTTGTTTTAAACTCCATAAGTCCTTTAACAATGACTTTCTGGTTTATTTGATGGTTATTGAACATAGTTTTAACATCAATCGGGGGTATGGAGCGTATCCGTGAAGGATGGATGAACTCGGGGTTCAGGAAGGATTTGTTTGATCCCGTATCTATTAGAATTTTTAAGACTTTAGTTTTATTAAGATGGATATGTATATAGGGAAGGGAATACGTTTGGTGTTTGTTAACATCTACGTATCCGATTCCAGATGCGAGGCTTCTGGTAGAAAATTTTCATCGTCAACCTCACCTTCGTCGAGGTCAGGGAAGTATAGCGGAGGCTCTTCTTCACAGCACTCTTCTGTTATTTCCTGTTGTTGATCCTCGGTAGTGTACAATTCTTGCGATCAGATCTTTGGAGGACCCATCGGCTGGAATTGATAATTTTGCCTGGGTAACTGGTTACCGTTCGAATATTGTTTAAATTGATCATGGTTAGGGTTAATACTTGAATACTGTTTATAATGGTTATAGTTGGAGGTGGTGTCCATTGGTTCTGCTCTTCTTGGAGGAACCATTGGTGGCTTGAAATTAAATCTGTTATTTTGAACGTTTCCGCTTGCCATTGGATTTTGCTTTGTGAATGGCCTGTGGTTGTAATACTGCGGTGTTGGTTTATAATTATAATTTGGTGAATATCGCATCTGTTGGAGAATTGGCGGACCACTGGGATAAGAATTCCGTGTAGGATTTCCGTTCAGGAATTTTGGGGTTGTTCTCTGCGGAACAGGTAATACGTTAACATTATTACTTTTTTTCATATAGGACATATTCTGTTCCTTGAGGCAATTTGTAAATGCCTCAGTGAGCGAGGTAGGCTGCATAGCCCGAATCATGGAGCCCATTGGCTCCCTTAGACCGGCCAAGAATGTGTTGAGACACATTTCTTGATATAGGTCTCGTTTAGCCCTAATTACGATAGCACTGCTTTCGTTTAATTTGACATGGTTGATTATAGTACTCTGTATGTCTATAATTCTAGCAAAGCACTTTTCTAGGCTATCACTGCCTTGTGAGGTGCTGTATAAATCCCTCACCAGGTTCGTTTCATTACGCTTGTCCGCGTAATGAGTGATAAGATTATCTTTTATTGCCTCCCATTTCAGAGGTGTTCCATACATCGTGAGCACTCCTTTAGCCTCACCCGTAATTTTATTTCAAATTGCTCTGAGGTAGATTTTAGAGCATGGATGTCCATCTATCGCGTTACATAAGGACAGGATTTCTTCGACATTCTCTATGAACTCATAGAGCGTATGTCTGCTACCTTCGTACCGCGGAAGGTCTTTCACCGCATCGGGGATCCTAAGACTTTTGAAAAAGTCAGTAACGCAATTTTCAGAATCTGAATTTTCTGATTGATTCATTTTTTGAGTATTTTGTTATCACTCATAGACTCTATAAGTCGATAAGTTTTATGTATAAATTTTAAAAATTAGTTTGTTTAAAATCAATATTATGATTTAAAAAAAATATTTTTTATTGAAATAATTTTTCACTCTACACTTAAGGAAATATGTAGCATCATAAAATTACAACGACCGGATGAGTCACTAGATAAAATCATGATGTCAGCAATACTCGCCTATAATAACACCATTCATTGTACAACACAAATGACTCCATTTAATCTAAAAACGGGAAATGTCAAAAGTTACAAAAACTATAGGAAAATGATACACATTATACAACTTCAGCCCTATGAAGAATTAATCAATGAAATCGAAAATCAAATAACACAAATAACTAAGGAATCATCAAAAGGCGAATATCTAAACATACTAGACAATAAAAAGATAATAATCCAATACAAACTCGACAATTTGAAAAGGTAATACAAGGAATTACTACCAAAAAGGACAAAAAGAGGTCTTCTTAACGGATCAGGATCATTAGTCAAAGACCTAACGGGAAACTTAGACAACCAAGATCTTTTAGACATACAGAATGCTATCAACGAAGTGAATAGAAATGAAGACATACTCAACAACCAAATAAACAAACAAATCTTTATAAATGATCAACTAATCACAAGAATGCAAGACATCCAAGAATTCGTTAATATGACATTAGTTCGACTACAAATTGAAAACAGAAAAATAAACGACAAAATAAGTAGCTTAGCACTATTATTAATATACGATCAACATTTTTACAAAATAAATCACATTATAGACATCCTACACAGAAACCTGGATGAAATTTTAGACATAATAACATTTTCACAACAACAACTATTCTCGAAACACTTACTGACATAAAACGAAACGACATACATACTAAAGTTATTCAGAAAGACGAAATACGCATACAAAACGACAACCTCATCTATAGCCTATTAGAACTAAAAGGTTTCTACGATAGCAATAAACAACTAATATTTATTATCAGAATACCCATCTTTCATAAAGAAAGTTTTGAGATGTATCAAATAAAAACCATACCATTTCACAACAAAATCCTGAATCCTATCCCTCCAAAATCTATTATCCTAAACGACCTGTATTACCAATCACACACCACAAATTGTAAACGAATATACAACACACATTATTGCAAAGAAACAAGAATGGAACAAATAAAAGGATCATGTTCACCGGCAATTATTAAACAACAACCAGCTAACTGTGAAAGCCAAAATATATCCCTCCAAGAGGAAATAGACTACTTCAGCTACGGGAAATTATTCATTCAACCCAAATCAACAAGTATATCATACGACTCCAATTGCAAACAAGTAACGAATAAAATCACCGAACCAACATTAATCGAGTTCTCAAATTGTACAATAAAAATAAAAAATCAAGAATTTTCGACAGTAGAAAACGAATTTATAAACCAACTAGAAATCGAACTACCCTACCATACAACGATGTATTCATTAATCATACCTCACCTGAAATTAACCTACACATCCTGCACAATAAAACGATCGCAAACATGGAGCAAGTGAATAAATTACATGAACGAGTCAAACTACACGCAACATCTGGACATGTCTGACTAATACTTATAAATACTAATGATTATCTCCCTCACAGTTATTTTTTGTATTAACAGACACAAACAATGCTATATAACCACTCCAGGACCACTATCGCAGCCTGCCGTTATTCTTAGGGGGAAGGAGTTACATATGCCACAATGTATCGAGTCTTGAAATAAAAGTTAATGGATATATTCCAGAGCTATAAAAAATAAAGAGTTTTCGGCGTGAAAACTATAATTGCCTAGCCACTGGACACAATTTTCAACAATGTTATATTCAATCAAGATGTAAAGAATGCAATGGCAAGCACCACAGTTTACTTGATACAAAGCAGTCTACAACTACAACTTCAAGAAGCATTTCAACCAACAGTGCGATGAAAACGCATGAGACAACACTTTTAGCAACCGCCCTTGTCAAAACCACAAGGTTTGATGGAAGGGAAGAGCTTTTAAGATTGCTGATCGACATCGGCTCACAAACATCATTTATAACAACAGAAGCCAAACAACGTTTAAATCTAGTAGGTCGTAAAATCAGTGCAGAGGTCCATGGTGTAGGCGGACAAGTTGCTGGCAGAGTCAATAGTATTGTAAATATCAACCTACAACCAAGATATCCGTCAACATTTTGAATAGAAATTGAAGCTCTAGTACTAACCAAAATAAGCAAAAATCTGCCAGAAAAACCGTTTATGTTTGAAAAATCGAAACATTTGAATGAGCTGCTATTGGCCGATCCGAACTACAACATTCCCGCACCGATTGATATACTACTGGGTGCAGATTATTACACGCAGATCTTGAAGCCACAGTGCATCAAAGGAAATAAAAACGAACCAGCAGAACAGCTCACGGAATTCGGATGGGTAATTTTAGGAAGAATATCTACACCCAACAAGACAACAGAGCTAAAATACAACTCACACGTCTCATCGACTGAGATAGATGAACAACTAAAAAAATTTTGGGAGTTAAAAGAAATGCATCCCCCACGCACTCACACAAAGCCAGAGAAGGAGTGTGAAGAATTCTTGCGTGACACGCACAGGCGACTGAAAAATTTACGCTACGAATTACGTATCCCATTTCAGAAGGATCCAGCTATACATTTGGGAGATTCTAAACGCATGGCAATAGCAAGGTTCCTTCAAGTCGAAAGAAGGTTGTCAAGAGAACCAAATCTCAGAAAAAGCTATACAGACTTTATGCGTGAATATGAACAACTTGGTCAAATGGAGATTCTAAAAGATGAGGAAGACTCAACTGTAGCATATTATCTTCCACATCACGCAGTGATGAAATCAAACAGCACGACTACAAAGCTTAGAGTCGCGTTCGATGGTGCGGCAAAAACAACATCCGGTGCATCATTGAATGACTTAATGCTAAACGGTCCAACGTTACAACAGGATCTAATATCAATTCTAATGCGATGGAGAAAACATAAATTCGTTATCAAAGCCGACATAGAGAAGATGTTCCGCCAGATCATAATCAATGAGCAATCGTTGTTGAGCAATCGTTTTTTTCCACCCTATTGACGATCTTGAAGTTTCTAAAGCAATTACTTCTTTAAAATCAAGCAACTCTTACGATATGTTCAGTTTTACCAATAACTTAATTAAAAATTCCATTAGTCTTATATGTCCTCCTTTATGTCATATTTTTAATTGTTCTTTTGAAACCGGTATTGTTCCTGAAATTTTGAAGTCAGCAATTGTACTACCTCTTCATAAAAATGGTTCCAGATGCGATTTAAATAATTACCGGCCGATCGCACTACAACCAGTTTTGTTAAAAATAATGGAGAAAATTATTAAATTTAGAATCGTGGTATTTTTAGAGAGGCATGGTATTATAAGTTGTTATCAGCACGGTTTTCGTAATGGGTTTTCCACTGAGTCTGCTTTAATTGAATTTTTAAATGGCGTGCATGCATCGCTAAATAATTCCGACTCTTGCGCTGGCCTTTTTGTAGACATAAAAAGCCTTTGACATGGTTGATCATAATCTTCTATTACATAAGCTTTCTAAAATCGGTTTCAGAGGAAACATTAATAATTGGTTTAAATCATATCTTGCAAATCGTAATCATGTTGTTAAGGTGAATGGAACTATGAGCTGTCCTTATGTTTTAAACATTGGTGGTGTTCCTCAAGGTTCCGTCTTGGGACCCCTTTTATTTTTGATTTACATAAACTCAATTTTTAGTACAAATTTGGCAGGCACGATTGCTGCCTTTGCAGACGATATGAGCTTATGTTATCGTGGGTACTCACAAACTGACGTTTGCCGTAAAATTGCAGCGGACCTTTTAGTTTTAAGGAAATGGTTTGACCAGCATTTCTTAATTTTAAGTGACAAAACTAAGATTATGCATTTTAGTTTGAGTGGCAGAATTTTACATTCACCGTTGAGAAAATAACAAGCTTACCTTTACAAATGTAATTAAACATGAAATAAACACAGATGATAAACCAGTATTCACAAAAAGTTATCGTTATCATTATGTTCACAAACAAGAAGTAGAAGAACAAATATTAAAAATGTTAGACCAAGGTATAATACGACCTAGCTATTCTCCTTCGAGTAGCCCAATTTGGATCGTACCCAAAAAGAAAGATGCCTCTGGTAAAACAAAATGGCAATTAGTGATCGACTATGGAAAGTAAATGCTAAAACAATTTCAGATCGCTATCCATTACCCAATATTACGGATATACTTGATAAACTAGGTAAATGCACTTATTTTACAACATTAGATCTTGCCTCAGGCTTTCATCAAATTGAAGTATCTCCTAAAGACATTGCTAAAACAGCATTTTCCGTAGAGTTTGGCCATTACGAATATATACGAATGCCATTTGGACAAAAAAAATGCTCCTAGCATATTTCAACGAGTAATGGATAATGTACTCGGTGAACTTCAAGGGAAAATATGTCTCTGTTATATGGATGACATTATAATATTTTCCACGCCTTTACAGGAATACATAGAAAGTTTAACAAAAGTATTTAATAAATTAAAATTAGCTAACCTTAAAATTCAACTAGATAAGTCAGAGTTTCTTCATAAAGAAATTGCTTTTCTAGGACATTTAGTCACACCACAAGGTGTTCAACCAAACCCAGAAAAAATTAAAGCAATCGAAAACTTCCCTATTCCTAGGACCGAAAAACAAATTAAGTTTTTTGGGACTTATGGGTTATTATCGCAAATTTATACCCAATTTTGCCAATATAACTAAACCTTTTACGGAATGCCTCAGAAAAGATAAAACGATAAAAAATAATGAACAATATCAAGAATGCTTTGAAAAATGTAAAAAACTCCTATGTCATATTCCAATCCTTCAATATCCAGATTTTGAAAAACCCTTCTTAGTTACCACAGATGATAGTAACGTCGCACTAGGTGCAGTACTTTCTCAAGGACCAGTAGGTGAAGACCTTCCAATCTGTTATGCTTCACGCAGACTTTCTAAAACTGAACAAAACTATTCTACGATAGAAAAAGAATTATTAGCCATCGTATGGGCTACAAAACATTTTAGGCCTTATCTTTTTGGTAAACCTTTTACTATTATAACAGATCACAAGCCACTTACTTGGTTGTTCTCTCTAAAGGAACCCAATAGTAAACTAGTAAGATGGAGATTAAAATTAGAAGAATTCGACTACAAAATTCAATATAAAACAGGTATACAAAACTCAAACGCAGATGCATTATCACGTATTGAACCAGAAGTTATTACAACGGTAGAAATCAACAATTTTGATTCTAGTTCAAGTGAAGATACTAGACTCTCTCTCTCTCTCTGGCACTATATCCCATCAAGGGATTTAGCCGCCTCAAATGAGGTTTCATAATCATATTTTCATTTCGGATGAGTGATTAATTCATTGATCCTAAACCAGCCGTGAATTGTTTTCCTTGTCACCACTGGGAATCGAACCCGGGACCTCCGGGTCGCTGGAGCAAGCATTCTGACCACTTTGCCACAGGGGCGGCAGATACTAGACTCACAACACGTGAAATTCCCATTCCCGTAACAGACAGTCCAATTAATCATTTCAATAAACAACTTATAATAATTATAGAAAATGCAACTACATTACCTAACCCAGTTATCAAACGAGAAACAATACTCGAGAAAAGAAACGCGTCACCATTCGAATTCCAGATTCTCCCAGGCCGCAAACAGAAATACAAAACATTATGAAAGAAATGTCAAAAGACAGGAACTTAACATACATTTCAGAGGAATATTACCCCATTTTTTATAAAGCTTTTCAAGAAAACTTTAGGTCATATAGAAAACAAATAAGAAAAGCATATTTCATTAGATCTCTCATTCTGTTACAAGACATTCTAGAGGAAAATGACCAAAATTTAGAAATTAAAAAGCAGCATGAAATAACTGATCATAAAGGAGTAATCGAGAACTATTAACATATTAAAAGAAATTACTATTTTCCGTACATGAAGGATAAAATCAATAAGGATATTAATAATTGCACATTATGCCAAAAAGTCAAATACGATCGTCAACCTCTTCAACTAAATTTAGAAATAACCGAAAACCCAAGCAAGCCAATGGATATAATACATATGGATATCTTTCAAATGTTGAGCCACAAATTCTTAACTATAATTGAAAAATTTTCGAAATTCGCCACTGCTTATCATATACAAGATAGAACTGAGAAAACCATTGTAGGCAAAATAATAAAATACTTTAGTAGACATGGATTACCCAAGAAAATAATAATGGATAATGAATCCAGCTTTCTCAGTATTACTTTCAAGCAATTAGCTCAAAAATATAATATCACACTACATTACACCACACCTTATAATTCTACAGGTAATTCTCCAGTCGAAAGACTCCATTCCACACTAATAAAGAAACCTTTGGTGTATTACATGTAAAACACCCGAAAGCTACAATGAAAGAATTAATGCAACAAATTATACTATCCTATAATAGTTCTATACATTCTTCTACGTAACCTCTTTCGAATTATTATCTGGTCACATAGGTAATAAAAACCTTCAATACATATCAATACACGAGTATATTAGTAAACATAAAAGATCCTTCACGGAACTATGTAACCATATTTATGCTTTAACTAAACAAAAGAAACAGAGTTAAATAAATAAACTAAATATCACTAGAAAAAGTCCCGTGTCTATTAAAACAGGACAAGTTATATTCGCCAAAAGATAGGAAAAATAACAAGTTAACTCTACTTACTGACTTAGGTAGAGTTCATAAAGCTAAAGTTAAACGACTATTTCAGGTTCCACATGACCAACGGACAATCAATCAAACTAACACCAATGAAAACCAACAACGGAGTAATCCCAGTCAAACTAGGACCTGCATATATGATACAAGGTTATCAAAAACTAATTCATGTTATTTAATTAAAAACCTATTTTGACCTAATACATAATATAACCCTCCAAGAAACTGATGTATCTCAAATAATATCCAACCATACAGAATATAAATACATCCTAAATGATAAAAAGATAATTACATCGACTAAATTAGCTTTGTTAAAAGACACATTTCATTTCCTTCTGCCCAGACGCACAAGAAGAGGAATTATTGACGGATTAGGATCTCTAATAAAAGACATTACAGGTAACCTAGACAACCAAGACTTAATAGACATACAGAATGCATTGCATGACATACATAGAAACGAAAACTCTTTAAATAAACAGATTAACGAACAAATTCATTTAAATGCTAAAATGATAAACCGAATAAAAGAAATACAGAACTTTGTAACAGTACACACTGACAGGCTTCGATATGAAATCAATAGAACCATTACTCAAACCAACCTAAATACAAATGTTCTACTATTCGATCAACATTTTTACAAAATTAATCACATAATTGACGTTTTACATAACCATTTAAAGGATATAACAGAAATAATACAATTATCAAAATATCAAATAATATCAAGACACTTACTTAATAATGAAGAGATAGAGTATATATCAAGAATATTTAGTCAATCCAATGTTAGATTTGACAACAATAACTTTATATATAGCCTAATAAATCTAAAAGGATATTATAATAACACGGATATTATATTCAGTATCGAGATACCAATCTTTTCAAAAGAATCTTTTAACTATTTTAAATTCAAAATTATTCCAATGTCCAACAAAGTAATTACTCCTATCCCTTCCTATGAATTACTTCTAAATCCCCAAAATTACCAATTTACATAAAAACCACGTAACAACGTAAACAATCAATATTTCTGCGACAATATGAAATTAAAAACGACACTGGAATCATGTATACCAGCAATCATCATGCAGCTACCAGCTAAATGTACGTTTCAAGAAACAACGAATTTACAAGACATCGACTATATTACGTATGGACAACTTTATGTTCAACCAACTCAACCACTATCATACACATCATCATGCAACCAGCAAACAACGGAAATCACAATTCCAACACTAATAACATTCGATAATTGCTCTATAAATATAGGAGACTACACCTTCACTGCAGAAACCTCCGTGTTTTACCAGAAACCTATAATCACGCTACCGTGTAATAGAATAACAACACTAGATGTAAAACCAAATATCAACCTGTGAGGTCATTTTGTGGTGTTTTATCACATTTGGTGATAAAAAGTGTGATAAAAAGAAATTGTCGTAGCTTAATTCATGAATGAATCGGATGAATTATGTCACGTCGTATATTGATGCGTTTAGAAAAAGAGCGCAATATTTTCTATCTCGTTTTCACAAATAAAAAAAAAATATTTTAATGTTTGTGTCAAAATCAATTTTTATTTGATGTGCATAAATTTTAAAAAATGTAAATTAAATTAAACCATTTAATTGAAATATATTTTAATTAAAATTTTTAAATTTAATTGAAATATATTTTAATCGTTCATTAATAAATATGTGAAGATTATTCGTTCGGAAATATATGCATTAAATTTCTTATAGTGAGGTGGACAATTCGTGTTGTTTTGACGTTACATTTTTAAACTTTAAAATCTTATTTGAAATTCGATTTACTTTTCTAAATCAATGTAAAATGTTTGGTTCAAATAGAACAAAAAATCAAAATTGATGTGGTTGTATGTATGCATTGGACATATTAAATAGGATTTTGTATACAAAATTGTATGTGCACATACTATATCACTACATAAAAAGTACTTCATAAAAAACATTCATATGACTAAAACACAAATGTCAAATTGTCACTTTTAGTTCATCATTTCCCCTCAAAATTCATTTTGCAGGGTTGTGTTTGTAGACTTTTATGTTTTGAATTTTATCACAAAAAAAGTCTCCACTAATGATAAAAATTGGTGATAAAGCACCACAAAATGACCGTCCTGGACCAGTTACACAACAGAACACTAAATGTGAAAGAAATAAAAATGCTACAACAAAAACAACTTCTACACACCTCCACGGGGCATACCGCCCTCACAATAATAATCATTTCATTTATTATTTTTATAGCCTACAAAATATTTAAACAATGGGGAAGTAAATTATTCAACAAAAACCATATCGCCTCCAGTTCTGCTGACATCCCGAAGGCTCTACTTAGAGGGGAGGAGTTACATTGCCCGATGCGTCCCGCACCCACCAATGTCACGAAACCAGCAACAACACCAGTGGCAATACCAGATGCAATCCGTATAAAATAAACAAATATGCATTGTATCATTTTATTATGTTTAGCACTCTAATTCTTATCATACATTGTATTTTTGTCATTCCATCATACATTGTATTTTTGTTATGTCTAAGACCTTTTATTCCCATCATACATTGTATCGAAAAGACATTAACGGTTTGTTATGTCTACAGATTTAAATTATTGCATTATATAAAACACATTTTTGTCTTCATACATTCAGTTCTTAATTATACACCATATAGAGTACATCTCTCCAAGTTATTAAAATTGTATTAATTAAAATATATTAAAAAAATAAAAATAAAAGTTACTCAATAGATCCGTCTATTGAATTTTAAAAAATATAAATAAATTAAGTCACCCGACATAATTCCCGCCATCACAACCGTGTGGGCCACGAAAAAGAATCATGTCAAAAATCCATCTCTGCACGCACCCCGGACCAACACACACACACACACTCGTGCACTTCATAAAAATCGCCCTCATCCGAAAAACAACAGTACAACTACTAACAACAGCAAAAACAATCAATATGCTATCAAAAACAAATAACCGACATGCTACACAACTTATATATCATCAAATTACAATGTTTTATAATAATTAAACAGTTTGTAGACAACAAACATATGATTTCGGTTTTTTTATAATTTTCTTAAACAAATGGACAATAAACACACTTGTATTTTAACCCTCGTCCGGCGGCATAATTTTACTACGCTGAAAGGCGGCAGACGTACAATTGTACTTTCATATATTTTGTATGAATATCGTCACTGTAGTCATAATTTTTGTTAAAAGATAATATTTGGAATTTCCACATTATTAAAATGTAGAGATCTCACAAAGCTACTAACTCTCTTTGGCTTCTACAAGAAGACTTATTAGTATTTAAAAACAGAAAAGGTACAATTGTACCTATGCCGCCTTACAAGGGTTAAATAAAAAGCTTATTTGAGTTTGATAAGTATAGTTGAAGAATGTATAATTATTTTCTGATTTTCAGTTAAAATCAAACGTGTTTTACTTAAATAAATCATTTATGTCTTGATGTAGAATTGACTGATAACAAATTATAATTTTTTAATTGTATTGACGAATCATCATCCAGGGGCGTGATGTTGTAACATCCCTTTTTTCGATACTATCGAAATTTACACCTCTTTCATCGTAAATTAAATTTATCGTTTTTTCATTTTTCAATTACGTTGTGTCTGTTGCGATCTCTACCTATTCGAATAAAACATTATGTCGTTCTACTCTTATTGTATCATCTACTTATTTTAAGAGTGATACTTTATCGAAAAACAAGAAAGAGATAAATAAGCAATTTTTTCTAGTAGTGTGCGATCGCAATAT
The DNA here is from genome assembly GCA_932526605.1 of Nephrotoma flavescens. Classification (NCBI taxonomy): domain Eukaryota; kingdom Metazoa; phylum Arthropoda; class Insecta; order Diptera; family Tipulidae; genus Nephrotoma; species Nephrotoma flavescens. Next base: position 9,616,539 of record OW052223.1, read on the forward strand.
AGAAAGCAAAATTGAAAAATGAAACGACAAGCAATTTTAGTTTAGAAAAAAGAGGTATAATATAATTTTCACGCCGAAAACTCTTTATTTTTTATAGCTCTGGAATTTATCCAGAGCAATTAATAATTTATTTTAAACTAATTTTTTAAAACAATTTTATTTATGAAAAACTATAATTTTAGTGGAACGAGTACACGAATAATAATGAACTTAAAAATAATTTATAAACATAATTTAATATTGGCGATGTGGTATCATGTTGCTCGTTGCGTTTCTAAGAATTGTTTGGGTGGCAGTATCAGCTAAAATGAAGACGACATAAAATGTGATATGCTTGTTGATGCATTATGGCATGTTGTTGTATTATGCCTTATCAGCTAGATTATCGTGGGATACGTAACTTTAGTTAAATACTGATGTTGTTGTTGTTGCTGTTGATGACCCGCTACATTGTGGCATATGTAACTCCTCCCCACTAAGAATAACGGCAGGCTGCGATAGTCGTCCTGGAGTGGTTATATAGCATTGTTTGTGTATGTTAATACAAAAAATAACTGTGAGGGAGATAATCATTAGTATAAGTATTAGTGAGACATGTCCAGATGTTGTGTGTAGTTTGACTCGTTCATGTAATATATTCACTTGCTCCATGTTTGCGATCGTTTTATTATGCAGGATGTGTAGGTTAATTTCAGGTGAGGTATGATTAATGAATACATCGTTGTATGGTAGTTCAATTTCTCGGTTGGTTTATAAATTCGTTTTCTACTGTCGAAAATCCTTGATTTTTTATTTTTATTGTGCAATTTGAGAATTCGATTAATGTTGGTTCGGTGATTTTATTCGTTACTTGTTTGCAATTGGAGTCGTATGATATACTTGTTGATTTGGGTTGAATGAATAATTTCCCGTAGCTGAAGTAGTCTATTTCCTCTTGGAGGGATATATTTTGGCTTTCACAGTTAGCTGGTTGTTGTTTAATAATTGCCGGTGAACATGATCCTTTTACTTGTTCCATTCTGGTTTCTTTGCAATAATGTGTGTTGTATATTCGTTTACAATTTGTGGTGTGCGATTGGTAATACAGATCGTTTAGGATAATAGATTTTGGAGGGATAGGATTCAGGATTTTGTTGTGAAATGGTATGGTTTTTATTTGATACATCTCAAAACTTTCTTTATGAAAGATGGGTATTCTGATAATAAATATTAGTTGTTTATTGCTATCGTAGAAACCTTTTAGTTCTAATAGGCTATAGATGAGGTTGTCGTTTTGTATGCGTATTTCGTCTTGTCTGAATAACGTTAGTATGTATGTCGTTTCGTTTTATGTCAGTAAGTGTTTCGAGAATAGTTGTTGTTGTGAGAATGTTATTATGTCTAAAATTTCATCGAGATTTCTGTGTAAGATGTCTATAATGTGATTTATTTTGTAAAAATGTTGATCGTATATTAATAATAGTGCCAAGCTATTTATTTTGTCGTTTATTTTTCTGTTTTCAATTTGTAGTCGAACTAATGTCATATTCACGAATTCTTGGATGTCTTGCATTCTTGTGATTAGTTGATCATTTATAAAGATTTGTTTGTTTATGTGGTTGTTATGTCTTTATTTCTATTCACTTCGTTGATAGCATTCTGTATGTCTAAAAGATCTTGGTTGTCTAAGTTTCCCGTTAAGTGTTTGACTAATGATCCCAATCCGTTAAGAAGACCCCTTTTTGTCCTTTTTGGTAGTAATTCCTTGTATAACCTTTTCAAATTGTCGAGTTTGTATTGGATTATTATCTTTTTATTGTCTAGTATGTTTAGATATTCGCTTTTTGATGATTTCTTAGTTATTTGTGTTATTTGATATTCGATTTCATTGATTAATTCTTCGTAGGGCTGAAGTTCTATAATGTGTATCATTTTCCTATAGTTTTTGTAAATTTTGACATCTCCCGTTTTTAGAGGTATGATCCCTTTGTTGTCCTTTAATGAGGTTAGCTTGATTTCTTGTGTGTACATCATGGGGTACCTGAAAAGAGTTTTTTGATTTTAGTTTTATGAACTCTTCCTTCGTTTGTATCAACGGTTATCCCATTATACTTAATAATTTTTAATTTTTTATAGTTTGCTCTTAATTTACCGCGTTTCTTATATTGGTACTGATGGTTTTAATCTTTTATTCCGATTTTGTATTACATTTTTCTTTGTTCTTAATGATTTTTCATATATGTCGTTACATAAATGCTCGAATAATTCTTTCCTTTGGGCCGCATAATCTAGTTCGTTGTCAAAATTGATCGTTCTTCCAATGTAGTGTCCCTTTAGGAGATTAAACGGAGTCATTTGTACTGTTTACGCTATTTGCCGTAGGCACTTGGCGAAACACACTTATACTTAATAAACACATTTTTATTAATCACTTGTTTTTGTTTCGCAGAATATTTTGAATATTTTTCAAAAAGTTTAAAAAATCACTCGATCGATTTCGACTTGTTAGGTCATCATCAGGAGTATCTACAGATACTCCTGATCATGATACTCCTGATGATGACCTAACAAGTCGAAATCGATCGAGTGATTTTTTAAACTTTTTGAAAAATATTCAAAATATTCTGCGAAACAAAAACAAGTGATTAATAAAAATGTGTTTATTAAGGAGTCATTTGTGTTGTAGAATGAATGGTGTTATTATAGGCGAGTATTGCTGACATCATGATTTTATCTAGTAACTCATCCGGTCTTTGTAATTTTATGATGCTACATATTTCCTTAAGTGTAGAGTGAAGTCTCTCCACTGGCGAATTTCCCGTTGAATTGTACGGCGTTGTGACGTTTAATTCAATGTTGTGTTTTTCTGATAAATTTTTGGTTTCCTTTCCGGTGCCTATTTCTGAACCGGCTACTAATTTTTCTGGTAATCCGTGTTGACTGAAAAAATGTGTAAGGTTTTCTGAAATTTCTTTATTGGTTTTTCCTATTGATGGGTAAGCTGCTGAAAATTTGCTAAATTTGTCAATTATGGTTAGAAACACTTTTCCATCCATTAATAATAAATCTGTGTGGATAATTTGCATTGCCTTTTTTGGGGTCTCGCTCAAAGTTAATTGTAATTGTGGTGGTTGTCTATCATATTTCGTGCGTTGACAGATATCACATTTATTTATGAATTCTCTAATCAATTCCTTAGAGTGTGGAAAATAATACTTCTGCTTTATCTTTTCGTAATTTTCAATTATTCTCTTCAATTTCTAAATGTGTATCTTGTATTATCTTCATCTGTTCCTCCTTTTGTTCTACATCAGTCAAAAATGTTTTCGATCTTACTAAGTTTACTTTTGGAGTTGTGCTTCGTGGCTTAGTAGATATCATGGTTTTGTATGCCTCCATTACATATTGAAAACATTCTGTGGTTGTGTAAAAACAAGTAAGGTTTCGGGTTCTACTAAACATTTTTCTTAATTCCTCGCTTATAGCAGTTTTAATCCCACGCTTTCTGGGCAAGGTTAGCGTTACACGTTTTCGTGTTCCAAAATAGGTTTCGTGTTTAATCAAGGGATTTTTTAAGGTGTCTGAGAGGTAAATTATGAGTTGTTTGTCAAAGGTGTTAATTGAATTTTTTGTGGTTGGTATTAAGTCATCTGGAATAGAGAGCATACTAGTTGTATCCTCTATTGATGATGAATCTTCTGAGTTATAAATGTCGATGTTGTTAATTTGAACTCTAGAGAGAGCATCGGCATTCGAGTTTTGAACTCCTTTTTTATAGAATATCTTATAGTCAAACTCTTCTAGCCTTAACCGCCAACGGTGCCTTCTTTTAAGGAAAACAGCCACGTTAACGGTTTGTGATCCGTGATGATGAAAAAAAAAATCCAAACAGATATGGCCTAAAATATTTTGTGGCCCACACAATAGCTAAGAGCTCTTTCTCTATTGTGCTGTAGTTCTGTTCTGTTTTGGTCAAAGTTCTTGAGGCGTAACTGATTGGCAGATCTTGTCCAATCGGTCCTTGCGAGAGTAAAGCATTTAACATAGTCTTTTGTTATTGCTATTTCTTTGTCCTGTCGTAAACATTCTGTTAGTGGTTTCGTTATTTGCGCAAAATTGTTGATAAATTTGCAGTAATAGCCCAACAGTCCTAAAAAGCTTTTTATTTGCTTTTCTGTTTTCGGTAACGGAAATTTTTGTATTGCTCGAATTTTGTCCGGGTTCGGTCTTACACCTTCAGATGTCACAATATGGCCAAGAAAAGCAATTTCTTTATGTTGAAATTCTGATTTGTCCAATTGGATTTTTAAGTTGCCTTTCTGAAGCTTTTCGAAAACTTTTTGTAGGCTGTTAATATGTTCTTGCAAGGATGTCGAGAACACGATGATATCGTCCATATAACACAGACATATCTTGCCCTGTAGTTCTCCTAGCACGTTATCCATGACCCTCTGGAACGTGGATGGTGCGTTTTTGAGGCCGAAGGGCATTCGAACGTACTCGTAGTGTCCGAACTCGACACTAAAGGCTGTTTTTTGAATGTCTTTTGGGCTCACCTCTATTTGGTGGAATCCCGACGCAAAGTCGAGCGTCGTGAAATATATACACACTTTCCCAATTTGTCCAAAATGTCGGTTATATTGGGAAGCGGGTATTTGTCATCGACCGTTTTCTCGTTAAGCTTTCTACAGTCAATGACCATTCTCCACTTAACTTTTCCAGAGGCGTCTTGTTTTTTTTGGGACAATCCAAATTGGGGACGACCATGGCGAGTAGCTAGGTCGTATTATGCCTTGATTAAGCATTTGGTTAATTTGAGTTTCGACTTCTGTTTTATGTATGTAGGGGTAACGGTAGCTTTTCGTAAAGATAGGCTTGTTGTCTGTTAGCTCTATCTCATGTTTGATTGAGTTTGCAAAAGTTAGTTTATCATTTTCTTTTTGAAATATTTGTTCAAATTTTTCGCATAATTTTTCGATACTCCTCTTCGGAGTTTAGATGTTCTGTTCGAATTAAGTGTTTAATATTGTCTGTCTGGTTTTCATAATTTTCTATGGGCTCTGTGTTATTTAACTCGATATGAGTTTCCTTCAATTTTTCGCATTCAATGGGGTGTTCAATTATAAATTGTTTTGATTGAGGTCCATAGTTAATTATTTCAACAATTGCGTAATTGTTCTTGCATGTATATACACCCTCGGGTATAATTAAATTTTCTTTAATCACTTGAGGTTTTAAATATATCTCTCCGTTTGTAATCGTTACAGGGATTTCGATAATTAATTTACTTCTCGGAGAAATGTTATATTGTTTCGACATAAAGTTTAGTTTATATTTAATGGGGATTTCTGTTAGAGGAGTTTTTACTAATGAGTTAGTTAGATCTAATGAAACGTTAAGTTTTTTCATTGTTTACATGCCTTTGTCCGTGTCCATCGAAATACGTGTGAAATTTAAAGAGAATGAACTCTAAGGGTTCGGTGACTCTAAATTCTTTTATGCCATTTAGTTTAACCATTTGATTTACAGTAGTATTGTTAAACAGAGTGGATATGGTTACAGGTTTAATTTCTTGTTTGAACTTGTCATGAATATTTTCTGGATTGATAAACGATTTAGTAGAACCTGTGTCTATAAGAAATTTTTGTATTTTTCTGTTGAGGATTAATTCTATGTAAGGGAGTTGGAAACCTTTTTGATGTTGGTGTTGGTGATTTGAAAGGCTCAGGTATCCGAATTCCTGGTGGTAGCAAGGCAAAAATCCGTATCTTCTATTTCGACGATAGGAGATTCTTCTTCTGGTGTATTTTCTGTATATTGGTCGTACGTTTCCTCGGAATCTGTGTTATATATATTCTCTTAATATGGTTCGTAATAATGATCGCTTTCATGATCATATGGATTGGTGCAGATATTATATAGCTCCCTTGATTGGAATCTCGGTGGTTCATTCGGATTGAAATTATATCGATGTGGATTATTCGAATTTTGAGGTATTTGTCGAGCGGATGTTGGTTGTTTATTTTCATTAGTATTTGAATTTATGTCCATAGGTTCAAATTTTTTTTGATCGGGTTTTGGAAGCGGTGGATGGAAATTATGGTTTGGATTATAAAATTGATTATTGTATATCTGTCTATGAGGGTTTCAATCGTAACTAGGTTTAGGCATTTGTATCCGGGGTGGTATTACTGGTTTTGTAGTATTTTGTAGAGAATGTCCTGTACCGAATACTTTGTTCCTCATGTATACTGTATTTTGTTCTTTTAGGCAATATATTCTTGCTGTCGGTAGATCGGCTGGCTTCATGGCTCTGACCATTGATCCAAGTGGATCTCTTAAGTTGGACACAAATACGGCCAATCCCATTTCGTCGTACCATTTTGATTTGAACCCAATTTCGTTGTTGTCTGCTGTATTTAGAGCTGCCTAGTTTTTGAGTGCGTTAATTATTTCCAAAATTCGGGAAAAATATACTTCTACTGGATCATCCCTTTGGTGTAAGTTGTGCAGATCTCTGATGAGACTGGTCTCGTCTCTCTTATCAGCGAAGTGTAGAATTAAATTTTGCTTGATTTCTCCCCATTCATTTTTTGTATTGTACATATCTAGTGCTTTGTCGGCATTTCCTATTATTTTGTTCCGAGTTGCTCGGATTAATATATTACCGTGCACTTTTTGTCAAATTCAGGTCTTAAAATCGTTACAATATCGTCTACATGTTTAATAAATTCGTTTAAGTCGGTCCGGTTACCGTCATATGGAGGTATGTCTTTAATCGCGTCTGGTATTCTTAATAACTTGAGAGTTTGCTCCATTCGTTTAATCTGTTCTTCGTCTTCCATATTTTGTTCAACTTCCCTAATACACTGTCTATTTAAGTTATATTTATCGCAATAATTTTTTAATTTGGCAATTTTTATTTTTTTATTTTTTTATAGTTTTAGGAATAACCAAGAATTTTAAAGGAAAAGTAAGGGATTATTACCAAAATGTGTACTCACCACAAATTAATTATTAAGATTGTCACGAATACCTGATAAACCATCATTTATCAATAACAATGTCAATACTTTCCAATTCTTCTGGGTTGATTCCGCCTTTTTGATTGTTACTTGAATAATTTTTTCTTTTTTGTTTCACTGTTTAGGTATTGACGCCTAGTCGTCTAATTTTAGATTAATTCACAATATTATACTTTCACTTAACTATGTTTGATTAACCGTCAAACAACATATACACTCTTTGTAATGTTCGAGAATAAAAGTTCGATTCTAAGCACTATTTACTGATTAGCCGTCAGTATTTCACTTTAACATTAGATTTATTATGAACACTTAGAACACTGTTTTTTATTCACTTGCAGTATGTGGTTTTACGTAGTGGACAGATATTAAAAAATATCCGCTACCAAACTGCGCCAATTATAGTTTTCACGCCGAAAACTCTTTATTTTTTATAGCTTTGGAATTTATCCAGAGCAATTAATAATTTATTTTAAACTTATTTTTTAAAACAATTTTATTTATGAAAAACTATAATGTTAGTGGAACGAGTACACGAATAATAATGAACTTAAAAATAATTTATAAAGATAATTTAATATTGGCGATGTGGTATCATGTTGCTCGTTGCGTTTCTAAGAATTGTTTGGGTGGCAGTATCAGCTAAAATGAAGACGACATACAATGTGATATGCTTGTTGATGCATTATGGCATGTTGTTGTATTCCTGATCAGCTAGATTATCGTGGGATACGTAACTTTAGTTAAATACTGATGTTATTGTTGTTGCTGTTGATGACCCACTACATTGTGGCATATGTAACTCTCCTCCTGCCCACCATCACGACCGTGTGGGCCACGGAAAAGAATCATGTCAAAAATCCATCTCTGCACGCATCCCGGACCAACACACACACACTCGTGCACTCCATCCAAATCGCCCTCATCCGAAAAACAACAGTACAACTACAACAGCAAAAACAATCAATATGCTATCAAAAACAAATAACCGACATGCTACACAACTTATATATCATCAAATTACAATGTTTTAAAATAATTAAACAGTTTGTAGACAACAAACATATGATTTCGGTTTTTTTATAATTTTCTTAAACAAATGGACAATAAACACACTTCTATTTTAAATAAAAAGCTTATTTGAGTTTGATAAGTGTATAGTTAAAGAATGTTTAATTATTTTCTGATTTTCAGTTAAAATCAAACGATTTTTACTTAAATAAATCATTTATGTCTTGATGTAGAATTGACTGATAACAAATTATAATTATTTAATTGTATTGACGAATCATCATCCAGGGGTGGGATGTTGTAACATCACTTTTTTCGATACTATCGAAATTTACATCTCTTTCATCGTAAATTAAATTTATCGTTTTTCCATTTTTCAATTACGTTGCGTCTGTTGCGATCTCTACCTATTCGAATAAAACATTATGTCGTTCTACTCTTATTGTATCATCTACTTTTTTAAAGAGTGATACTTTATCGAAAAACAAAAGAGATAAATAAACAATTTTTTTCTAGTAGTGTGCGATCGCAATATAGAAAGCAAAATAGAAAAATGAAACGACAAGCAATTTTAGTTTAGGAAAAAGAGGTATAATATACGATAAATATCGAAAAAAGTGATGTTACAACATCCCACCCCTCAGATCTGTTAAGTGTGTTTCCGTTAAACATATCAGTTCAAAATTTTTGTCTAATAACAACACTTCGAGTTCATTAAAGATAGACACAATTTATTAAATTTGATTCATTATGAGTGTCATTTGATAGTTGCTAAAAGAATTTTCTCTTTTCAATTTCAAGTTTTCTTTTATACACCCTACATTTTACTATATCTAGAGCACTATGATTAGTTTCCAAGTTCATTTTTAGTTCATTTTTCACTTTTTCACAATTGCAGCATTTCTTTTCCTCAGTATTACATTGATGATTAGCGGTACGCTCATCACCACAATCAGCACACATATTTTACATTCCGTACTTCTATGCCCAAATGACAAACACTTAAAACACCTTCTAATAAATAAGCCCTCATAAACCTCACATTTTTCCCATTCTAGGTTTATTTTATCAACACTCAAAATTTTATTATAAGTTTCAGTATCCACCTCAATAACCGCATTAAAGGGCCTATACCTTTTCTTCGTTTTATAGATCACTTTTAAAGTTAAAGACAGTGACTTTCAAAAATTTTTAAACAACAGCTTTTTTAAACAATTTACTAAAACCTCTTCAATGTATTGGTCAGTTATAATGACAATTTTTACTCTTAATTTCCTTTCATTGGTTAGTTCAATTTTATAGTCCTTGTTCAATTTTTTCTTGTGCCATATTTTTTAATTTATTAACCGACTCAATATTGTTACACGAAACTATTACCGCACCATTTTTTACTTTTGCCACACTTGATATTTTTAACTCACTCGTTGATGGAGCAATATTATCTTTTAAAATTTTTTCCGTTACCAAACCATCTTGCGTTTTTTTTTCGGTTTTACCACCACACTAGGTATTTTTTTTACCACCTCAGCAAAAGATTGTTTTGTCTATACATTTTCAACAACCACTTTTTTAAGTTCCTTCACTATATTATTTTTGTTGGTTTTTAAATTTTCAACCAACTGATCAACTGCAAATTTCTGCTGATCGAATTTTGCGTTCATTTCCAACTTAGCTTTTTTTAAATTGAAGTCGTTGACTTCAATTTGTTCCGACCTCGATTTTTCAATAGCTTCACATAATATTTTTTGTAATACGAATACTGAATTAATTACACTGTCCATTTTTTTTGTCTATATTTATAATGTTAGTATTATTAACTTGCAACAAGTGCGTAAAACGTTCTAATATTCTTTTTTATAAAATCAAATTTACTTTTGCATTCTAAGCATAAAAAATTCAAAATTTGGTTTTTAAGCATAAGGCCTACGTCATAATCCGTTAAATTAACACACTTTTTATGCCACCTCTTGCTACAGAATCCACTACAACACACTTCCACCAGTTCTCCCCTATTAGACTTTCCACACTTATCACATTCCATAGCTAACACCAATCATGAACGTATTCTAATTTAACTGCTAAATTTATGATTTATGAATTTTATGATTTTTAAGAGGCATTCAAAAACACGTCTGCACTCTTTGAATGTCTTTAACTGTATTTTTCTAGATCAATTTTCGCCCAACAATCAAGGATTGTACTTTTCAAGTCATTAACATTATCAAATTGCCGACCATTTGCATAGACTTTGCAAGCCAGGATACCCCAAAGGTTCTCGATAGGATTGCAGTCAGGACTGCAAGCTGGCCATTCAAGGAGAGGGATGTTTTGTTTTTCTCGCAAAACCACTGTTTGGATTCATTTGACATATGGATAGACGCATTATCCTGCTGGAATATGCAATTTTCGTGATCAATACCATCAAGGTAACTAAGTAAAACACATTATGAAGCAGATGGGAAGCCTTGCGTAGTAAGAAAAGGCTCCCCATATCATTACGCTCCCTCCAGTAGCAACTGTAGCAGTCAGGACCATCGAGGTTAAATTTTTTCTCGTCAGAAAAAATCACCTTCTGCCAATCTGTTGTCCACGACATGTATTTACGAGCAAATTTAAGACGGCTCTCCTTATGCACGGCAGTTAAACGCGGTTAACTTCCCAATTTATTCCATTTAATGTTTGGTGAACTTCTCAAAATACGGGCAATGTGTCGAGTCGTCATAGAAAGGTCCAATTTCTCCTTTATCTCTTTGCTTAACAGCCAATTTCGTGTAGCCTCATGCCGAATTTGACCAGTTTGACGTACTGAGATCTTGGTTCGGCCTTTTGTTGGGGCTTTTACGCCATAATTTGGGCCTTTTTTTTTAATTGCGGATGACGCCTTCAGATCGCTCAATTTTTGTTGCAGTTTGCCGGTTGGAATATCCATTCTCGTTAGTTATATCTTTATCGATAACTGCTCCGCCTCAGTTAAACGATTACCTAACTAATGCTGAATACATAGTTACGGATACAACGATTGTCGCAATCGTTCCCGCAGTTTAAACCAACCAAATTGTGTAAAATGCTTTATGCCCCGCCTACTCTTGCCGCAATCGAATTGAAATATTTTTTATTTTGAGCTATGGTTTTCTCAAGATTGTCAACCACAAACTACAAAAGGAACTAAATTTTGTGCTCATTGTAAGCCGCCATTTTTATTTTGCTATATATTTGACAGAAAATATAGATGTATTTGACAGTTATATATTTGTGATGTAAAACCAAAAATTTTAATAATACATATTATTAATTTTATATAATACTATTATATAATAATTATACTAATAAATAATAATATTATAAATAATAATATTATTATATTTAATAATATTATTATTATTTATTAATATTTTTAGTATTATGTTTATGTGTAAAACAGTGTGATATATATGTTTGTAAAACAGCATGAATATTACAATAAAACTAAATTACTTTTAAAAGAGGTGGTAAAATTAAAAGTGGATTTTGATAAGGTTGTGAATCATGTGCGGCAACTATTCGAAGTCAGTAACTGTAACAAATGAGATGCTAACGCGAGAATTGCAAAATGCCAATAGAAATAATCGATGTCCGTGCGGAACCCGAGCAAAAGAAAATTCGAAAACCGCAATTGAGCGATTACGTGATTCCTGGCAACATTTACTTCGTCATCGGGCTACTCGTTCACTAACTTATAACGATGAACAATTCCATGCTTTGGAAAAAATAAAAATTTCTGAAATTGGGAAACGGTTGAAATCATTATTGGTTGAAGATGTTAAACCAGCTATCGATACGGTAGCAGAAAGTGTTGCGGACTGGTATATAATGGGCCAAGTAAATTTCGTTCAAGCTCAAATACTGGAGAAGGATGTAGTCAACTTTGAGAATAATTTGTATGAAATCTAGAAAACTGTCCCGAATCAAGAATGATTTAAAAACTGATATTAATAATCGAAGATCAATATGAAGACTGCAAAAGATAATTGTAATTGTGGTGGTTTTTTAAATAATTATTTTAGTAACAGTTTAATGTATAATTTTATAATTATAGACAATGTTTGCTCTTCAAACGCATTTACAAGTATTCTTAGGTCAAAATACACTGGCCGATCCAGAGAACAAAACAGTGCTAGGAAATTTACGGAAGCAACGTAAAAGCGAAACGAAAATTACAATAATTCCGAATGGAACAGATGTTTGCTGACACCTTGACAATCCTCATCAACTAGACTAGCCACCATCGGTTAATATACAAATTCAATCAACTCCATCGTCGTCATTCGTCGAATACAGTATGCCTGAACGGAATTTTCTATAGGTTTAGATAAACCGATCACGGCAAGCATATTTGGCAAATACGCCACTATTTTGTATTGCTGCATGTGATTCGGGGTTACCATTAGTTGTGTCCGGTAAAGATAGTCGAATGTTACCCGAATGTTACACAGTGATTACAATTCAATAAGGAGCACGTCATCTAGATTCATCATCACGGGGTATCAACAATAGTTATGAAGGGGCTGTAGTTGATATGAAATAACAAATAAAAACTCAAAACTTTTTGTTAAAAAATCAAATTTTTTATTAAATTTTAAGAGGATAAAAATTTCCTGGATTTAATACATAATATAGTTGTAAAAAATAAGGTAGGAAACAAAATGTCGGTCTACGCAATGGCGGTCCTGGTTATATCTATTGGTGCCTAAACCACCAACTAGACAAGCGCACATCACTCAAAATGTCACCATAATGTCAATTTGGCATAACAAGCACATCATATTCACGTGGATGCTGCACCATGTTTAAGCACACGTTATCCAAATACTTCAAATTTCACTTCGGAATATTTAAAGGCCATGTCACGATAGCAGCACAAAAAAACACTCAGACATTCGCATAATATGGGCCTTATGTACCGCAGTCACTTTCGTGCGATTGTCTTTGGCATATTGAAACGCGAATTCTGCGACAGGTTAAGCCTCTTCCGTCATCAATTTTATAATCTGAACCACAGCATCGACAATTTCGTGCTCAATACCCGAGTATTTGCCTTCTATGTTCTCACGAATTGTAACTACGCACTGGTCATTAAGCAGTTTCAATTTCTTCCTCTGTAAATTTAATTGACTTCGTCCCACCTAAGGTTAAATATTTATATATAGTTATAGAAATCAAGAATTCAGGTGAATTTATAGAAAAATTACCTGTAACAATATTCGCCATAATCACTTTTAACTTTTTCTCTCCATTCCGACATGTTAATCAGCCAGTCGCTTGATCAATCACTTTTACCTATCTCTCTCCATTCCGACATGATTATGAACCGCAGTCGTTTGAATTATAATAAAAAAAAATTTAAAAATGTTACTCAGACAAAATTTTTCACTCCGAAAATTGAAACGTCAAACTAATAAAAAAATTTACACCTACTGAGAAATATGGCGTGTTCACTGTCCAAGCGGAAATTATAAATGAAAAGTTTGACAAGCAAAATGACGTACCAAATAGACTAATAGTTTGAGAAAAGACTAACTTCAACTCAAAACTGCAGAATTTTGCCGCAATCGACTCCGCAAAAAATCACTTTTCGCGTACTGCGTTTAAACGAATGTCTCTGCAAATACTGACTGCTAGAAGATTTTTTGTATTTTGTATATTTCGTCGTACTGCTATTTTGTTTTTAGTGCAGGCAAGTTCCCATTAGACAAACAATAAACTATAATAAAAAAAATGTTCCAAAAATTGGATGTTACTGTAACAGTGAGACAATCGGCCTTAAATAAGTTCAAAATGGGCCAAATCAGTCGATTCCACGTCGTTCACAGGAATTGGAAATTTCTCAAACCATATTGTGGCGAATTTTGCGTAAATATATTGGCTTACACCCTTAAAAGATGTAATTAACTCATGGTCATAAATTTTGAAGAATATCCTGAATTTCATCGAAAAATCATCTTTAGCGATAAACCTCATTTTTGGCTGAATGGCTTGGGAAATAAGCAAAATATGCGTTATTGGACAGCAACAACCTCACATGTGTTTCAAGAGACTCCATTTCTCCATAGATTTCATGTCAAATGTGTGATTGGCCCATATAGCCCATTAGCCGTCTTAATTAATCAAAGTCTTTATAAAAAATCGAAATAATTAAAGTTGTTCGTATTTTTAAAAAAGTGTTTTGGAACGGAAGCCAAGCAAGTGCCTCGGGCATGCGGGTTTCCTTTCTGTTGGAAACGCTGCGCTAGGAAAACCAATTTCCTAACATTACAGTTAGGACCCTAGGTCAAAATAATTGAATTCTTCTTTTCTTGTTTTCTAACCAATCTAGGGTACCCAATCCGCATTTCGATTTCTTTTGATGACATTATGCTGTCACGTCACATTCTTAAATAATATGCGGTAGGCTAGGTCGCGAGTTCAAATGCCCAAATCCCACGACCATCATCTCAACCACTTCGAGCTACGGGAGTCCAAAACCGCACGGGGCATGATCTATGAATCAGATTAGTCTTCACGAATGCTGAGGCTTTTCCGCGTCTCACAAGCTCATATGCGAAAGTAAATTTCTCGTGTATGGAAAAGCGCAAAATGTACTTTCTAGGCCAACTTTCGAGAAGATTTATCACTATTTGTTATGTCTAATTAATTAATAATATTTGTTTTTTCAAGATTGGGTTTTTTTTTAACAAAAATAATAAATTAAAAATTTAAAAAGGGAACAATTGACTTGAGTGATTTCTATATTGAGTGTTGTGAATTTAGTAATTTTGTTGTGCGCAATTTTTCTTTTGGTATTTATACTACCTGCAAATGGTACCGATCCGCAAAAGAGTCTGTTGGCAGTCCCTATTGAGATGAAGGGACGAGTGTTTCTTAATCAACAGTGCTTCAGGCATTGCGCATTATTTTTCTCGGCAATGCCTTTGCAGATTTATAAAGTACGTAACTCTACCTAACAAACAAACTTAAGCCCAAAATAACTAAAAACAAAATTTTTAGTTGGAGTAATTATGTTGCCCTAAATTTTTGGTTAAGCAACCACTGGAGTAAGCCCGAAGCGG
Source organism: Nephrotoma flavescens (assembly GCA_932526605.1). Taxonomy (NCBI): domain Eukaryota; kingdom Metazoa; phylum Arthropoda; class Insecta; order Diptera; family Tipulidae; genus Nephrotoma; species Nephrotoma flavescens. The sequence continues at coordinate 9,631,639 of OW052223.1, forward strand.
TGATAAAATCTATGAAGCAGGTCTAGAGGACAAACACTGTTTCAAGGGACGCCCAAATGGGGGCAATATTCTGAAATCACTTACTGACTCCCAAATTTTATTGGGGCCTCCTCACAAAATTTAAAAGTACGATTTATTTATATAAGGGCACCACTGATTCAAATGGAGCCAAAATAGGGACTTATCACCAAGTCCAAATCCAATAATTTTAATGTAGGCCCCACTGTTTATGTAATTAGTCTTAAATTGTGTATTCTGTGAATGAACATAAGAAAGTGGAGGAACCTCTTCGGTGTGTTTGGCTGCGGCCATGCCTTAGCGTCAATGCCTGACCAAATGCAAACTGGGTGGCACACGCACGGAAAAGGTTTTGTAAGTTCCAATGATTTCCTCAGATGTTCCACTCTCATAGAACAGCTCCCCTAGGAAATTAGGGATAGACTGCCACTATTTGGTACCCACCCCCTAGTGAGTTCTGTTTTCAAATCAACCATAACGGTAAGGCTCACTCATCGGAGTTTAAACTACCACTGCGGGTTTAGAGATCATCGCAGTTCACCGCAGTTCAATTTTAAATTCACTTTCTTTTTATATCCTTGTTTTGATCCAAATTGGAGGACCTTATGCCTCACGATGGAGGTATTGGTCCGTTGGGTGTTTACATTCTAATTAAGACGGAAATCAAATTATTGTTCAAATTGTGTTGAAGATACTTTTTCTTTGACACAACAGGCGCTTCAGGCGAAGCTTACAGAAGAATAGGCAGAAGGTTGCTTCCTACCCCAAAAGGCTCATAGTGTCGCGCTTCTCAAGCAACCTCAAACAAAAACGAAGGCGTGTTTAATGAAGTTGCGAGTGGTACAAAGGGAATTTGCTCGATCAAATTTCGGGAGACAAACCTGATCTAGAGGTACTTCCTCGCATTATGGTGAAACTAGACCATATCCAGGGTCAAATGTACCGAAGTGAAACGTCGCCGACGTTCCAAACCCAAGCGGCAAGTTTGGTCAAGGGTCTGCGATAATTGCTTATTGGTGGTTGCCTAATTGATGAACAAGCAACTTACAATGGAGGCTGCTAAAGAACAGACGAAGACGCCCGACGGATGCGACAGGAGTGATGAAAGTTAGTGACACTCAAGTCAGGACGAAGCACAGGATTATTGCGAGCAGTTTTGTAAAATAAATGGCTGTTTGGAACATCGTGTCACTTTCCAAGGCCAACCAAAAAGTAAAACATTACTAAGGAGGCCTGGAGAGTACGCTTCCCGCATCAGCCGGCCTCAAAAAACTCGGCAATATGGGCCAACAGGCGGCAGGGAGACACAGGGACCTAGGGGTTCCTCTGCTGGAATTGCACTAACACCTCACACTCTTAGAAGGGAATACTCCAGCCAGATTGTCATTGTAACCGTTGTAACACTTCTAGCCCACTGAAAAACTGGAGTTCCGAGAACTCCGACAGAGGAGGCAGTGAGCACCGCCGATCATGAGTTAAATCGGAGAGGGCGAAATTAAACAACACCAAAAATTGTTGTTCGACTTCCTGACAAACGGATAATAGACGAATGGTTCAAATATTAAAATACTTCCGCGAGCGCCGAAGATGGCGTAAGCAGAATTATTCTACAGTTTTCTATTCTAAACCAGACAATAGGCCATATGCCAACATCAGGATTGGTGATCAACCTATAGAAGGACTGCTTGACTCTGGAGCTAACATCAGTGTTGCCAGTGGCACAGCAAAGAAGAATGTCGAATAGATAAACGCCCCGGTGTCATTTCACAATCAAGTTAGCTGTTATCTCAGAAATTGTACTTAAGCACAGACTTCTGGAGGACGTTTGACCTCCAGATTTCTGTGTCGGAGATACGGAAAAAGCCTCAAGTACTGGACTGGCATATTTTGACTAGTGAGCAGCAAAAGATTTTAAAGATTTTAGATAAAGTCAAGTTCCAGTTCCCGTTATCTGAACAGCGAGGTCAGGGACACATACCCATCTAGTAAAACATGAAATAGATACAGCTGACGCTAAACCCATCAAGCAGCGAAACTACTCGATAGCTCCTGCTAAGGAGATGAATAGGGAAACCGAGAGAATTTCGTCGCTCGGGGTTATTGAAGAATCCTCAGGCCCACGGAATTGCAACAGTGGTACCAAAAAGTTATGGGAAACTCCGGTTTTTTGTAGATGCAAGGAAGCTAAATTCAGCGACTGGGGGCGTTTTTTAGACGACACCAAATACATTTCCAGCTTAGATTTGAAGGATGTCTCCTGGCAAATACCTTTAGATCCCCCCTCAAGGTGTAAAACTGCATTCACGATACCAGGTAAATCGCTATACCAGTTCGCAGTGATGCCATTCAATTTGTGTAATGTAGCCCAGACTATGTATATATCTCATGAACTACACGAACTTACTTTGTATCTACAAAGCCGACCTCCTGATGTCCAAAGGCGATATTAGATGGAACGATCTAGGGCAGAAAAGCTTCGAGCGATCCCAGTTCTGGCTCTGCCGCCCCAGTGCTAGCACTTACGAACCATATAGAAACTTTTTTATCCAGGTAGACGCGTCAAAGACAAGAGTCGGTAGTGTAATCTTCTAAAAAAACGATGATGGGAGAGACGAAGGTTACGACTTTGTCCTTATAACGGACCACTCCAGCTTTCAATGATGATAATGAATCAAGCTGACATTTCTGGGAGATTAGCTCGTTGGAGTTTGAAACTTCAACTGTACGATTTCCAAATTGAGTACGGAAGAGACACAGGAACGAGATGCCGTCGAGGACCCATCCAAACTAGATTTACACGCAGATGATTTTACCGGGCCAGACTACCCAAGACTTGATCAACACCATCATGAACATGAAGCCTGTGCCAGAGGATCTCAAAATCGAGACCTCAAAAATGATTTACCTACCTCCAAACTCTGGTAAATGTCAGACGTGCAAATGAAGTAAGACTGCAAATACTCGTCCTACCCTAAAGCCAAAAATGCGAGAATAAGTGGAGTAAAATAGAACCTTCCAAAAATTGTATTTGAATTTCTTATGTCTTAACCTCCGATCTAAAAGGGGCAATACATACATTCTCAACGTGTTATAGATATTCTAAGTTCGTGTTGATAAAACCACAGCTAAATAAAAGGAGACGAGCACCCCAATACATCCCATTCCTCAACGGAATACTTCCCTTCGTATCTAGTGTTCGGTCAACACTCCATAAACTATGGGTCTCTGTTCGAATTACTCCGCCTATTGGGTAACCAAGCTGTTTGTTCTTATACACGGTAAGCAATAAAGATAACCGACCTGCCTGTTCCCGTGAGCTCCTACTAGTTCATCTTCGACGGGCGCATGAACGTTCAGCAGATCGTGTACTAGTAGTGGTGGATCATGCCAAGATTAACAAAGCGATCTTATACGTTTTTTTGCAGAAAGGACGCGACTACGTTTTTCCCGCGGACTGGGAAGGTATATGCAGGTGTTGTGAAGATAGCAACATTTCATTACACATCGAAAAGAAAACGAAATGTATTAAATAACATTTAATTAAGATCAGTCAATTGTAACACTTATCTTTTATTAGAATTCAAGATATTGTTACGATGACACCTAGATTAGAATAGAATAAGTTATTTCAATAGTTGCTTAATTTTATATTTGGTTTGGTTCAACATTTAGGCGTTATTTGTATACTAAAATGCTCGTTCGAATGTAATCGTATGGAGAGCATTCGGGATTATTCTCGAAACGAATATTTTGGTATATAAAGGCGTGAACTGATGTTGAATGACGAGTCTTATTTCAAACGCGATATAGGAAAGTTTAAATAGAGCGATTATTAAAGCAATAATAAACTAGTGTGTTATAATTTGGAATATTTTGGTGTTAATTTTGTGTTGTGTAATTTTTGTGTTGTGGAAATAAATTTGTGTTCTAATTTAAATCAGTTGTTTTATTCACAATTCAGAGATTCGAACCTTGAGTGGGAAGGTGAAAACGTAACAATTGGTGGCAGCGGTGGGATTGTGAATAATAAGGAAAATGATTCTCTCTGAATTAAAGCTTCCGCAATTAAGGAACTCAAACTCCGGGTTTGGCCAGTGAAGGTTCAAAAGGGTTGTGCTCGTTTTCCCGAATTTCAAAATGCCGAAATCAAAATCTCGAAATCAAAATCCCGACTTTCCAAATCCCGACTTTCAAAATTACCACTTTCAAAATCCCGACTTTTAAAATCCCGACTTTCAAAATCCCGATTTTCAAAATCCCCGATTTTCAAAAGCCAAATTTTCAAAAGTCCGACTTTGATTTTATAAATTTTTTTATGAATTCGGGCGCCCGCGGGCCGGCATTTTGAAATGCAATAATTGTAGAGGCTAACGGCTTCGATAACTCTCACGGGCCTGCAGAGGGGCTTAGCCCTTCGTAGAAGCAGGGATCAGCAAACATGACGCACTGCGTGCCGCACGTAGGAGCGGATTATATAGAATCTATTCGATTATATAGAATTGACTCTAGTAGGTAGTTATAAAAAATATTTTTAAGGTTTCGGCAAAGTCGGGATTTTGAAAATCGGGATTTTGAAAGTCGGGATTTTGAAAGTCGGATTTTGAGTCGGGATTTTAAAATTCGGATTTTGAGTCGGGATTTTAAAATTCGGGATTTTGAAAATAGGGATTTTTTTGTCGGGATTTTGAAGATTCGGGAATTTGTGATTCGGGTTTTTGAGCCGATCCCGGTTCCAAAGCTAGTTTAGTGGAGCGACTACGTGAGGCAATGGAGAATGAAGGTTTAAATCCAGACGTGTATGATTCCGAGGAGGAACAAATGGATGAGATTAGTGTAGAGAAGAATGAAGAGGGCGTACAAACGTTGGTCGAAATAATACAAAACCCATCTGGAAGTTTGGATTTATCACAGTTAATGGCTGCTATGAATCAAATAATGGGACAACAGTTGGGTGAAATTAAACATGAAATGAAACAATCGAACGAGGAAATAAAACTGTCGAACCAGGAAATGAAACAGCAGATGGTACAAGTGGAGCAACAAAGGGCAGGCATTAAACATCAAATAGAAGATGGCCAAAAGAAAATGGACGAGAGGTTTCTGGAGTTACCTTCTACACTACACGGCGAAGTGGAAAAACAGCAAACAGAATTACATACAGAAAATGTTAAAGGGGAGGTTCAACAAAAATTTGAAAAGGTTAAACAAAACCTATAAACGGAAGTTCAACGTCTCGACAAGGTTCAAGATGTCAAGGCGAATGGAACAACACATCAAGTGATCCAGTGTTAGAGCATTAATTGTGGCTCTTAAAGACGAAGCGGCGGAAGCACTACTAATGATTCCCGAGCAAGAACGCAACGTTTACATCGGAATTATGAAGGCGTTGGATCGAAAATACTGACCACAAGAGAGAAATCTATCACATGGAATTGAAGGGTCGATATCAAAGAGAAGGAGAATCGCTACAGGAATATTCATCAGCAATTGAGCAGCTCGCGCATTTAGCACATTCAAATATGTCGGCCGATTACAAAGAGCGAATTAAAATAGATGCATTCATTGACGGTATTCGAGATCCTGAGACAACCATCGCTTGTGCGTTAACAAACAAAACAGCTCAAGCCATCATCAAACCAGCAATGAAAATTCGACGAGTGGAAATCGATTCCAGAATACACTGAGCGGGCTACGCCAAAGTTCAGAGATGGAAGTGACAAGATTACATGCTGGCTGTGTGATAGGATGGGTCACATCTCACGGGACTGCTGGGAGATTAAGAAGAAATGTGGAAGATCGCCATCTTCTATGAATCGTAAACCAAACGAAGAGCAGAAAAAGGCCAGAAGAGAGGGTCAGACGACAGCGGAATCGTTAATCCACATTTCGAGAGTAGCAAGAAGCGGTGACAGCTTGACAATTGAAGCCGATATTGATGGGAAGAACTTCAGTTACGCTGGATACGAGAGCAACTCATACGATTGCTCGTGAAGATATTATCGATGGAATTATAGAACCAGCTAATGGAATGAAATTAAGATCGTCGACTGGAGAAAATTCAGCAATAAAAGGTAAACATGTCGTTATGATAGGGATTGGGCGAAATCACTTTCAACACGAGGTGCTGGTAGACGAAGTCATCTTGGGGATGGACTTCATGAGAACGAATGGCTTCGTGGTGGATGTTGGACGGGGTGTATTAAATTAAGATAATATCGAGTTGCCATTTCACGTTAGCGCTATAGGAGAAACGACCAGGCAAATTATAATGGATCATCGGGAGAAGCTGCCACCGAACTCGCAGACAATAGTATGGGCAAGATTGGAGGGAGGTTCTGGGTCACCCAGGTTGTGGTAACCAATGAAGGGGAGAGTGGAGCCAGAGAAATTGTGATCGGGAAAGCTCTAGTGAAACCAGACAGCGATAATTAGGACTCTAAATCTCTCGGACAAGACGAAAACCATCAAAAAGACACAATAATCGGAAAATGTGAAGAGACATCTGCGATTGTGATGTGCGAGCAGAAAAATCCGATTAAGACGGCTAACTCGCAAGGGCAGAAAGAAATTATAGAACAACTTATGGAGAAATGGACCGAAGATCTTACCATGGAACAGAAAAATTTGGCAAAACAATTGCTCGACAGGTACATGCTCACTATCTGCAGTACATCAGACAATAATGGGAAAACCACAATGGTAAAACATCGAATAGATACAGGAGTAGAAACGCCGATTCGCCAAGCACCCAGGAGATTACCATTAGCAAAGCAAGGAGAAGTGAATCGAATGGTAAGAGATATGCAAGCAGCAGAGGTAATCGAAACATCAAGCAAGCCATGGAATTCACCAGTGGTGTTGATCGAGAAAAAGGATTACCGAAAATTAAATGCTGTGACGAAAAAGGATAGTTACCCAAAGGATCGATGACACATTAGACACAGTATCGGGTGCTCGAATATTTTCGACATTAGATCTGCAAAGCGGCTATTGGCGAGTGGAAATCCAGCAGGAAGATCGCGAGAAAACGGCATTCAGTGTGGGTAACGGATTGTGGCAATTTAACGTTATGCCATTCGGATTATGTGTTGGACGACATCATCGTCATGGCCTAGGATTTCAACGAGCATTTAAGGAATTTGGCAGAGGTTTTGTTTCGGATACAGGCCGCCTGATTAAAGCTAAGCCCAAAGAAATGTAAACTATTTAGGACGGAACTAAAATGTTTGGATCATAAGGTAAAAACCAATGGAATTCACACCGATGAAAACAAGATCGCAGCGGAATGGCCACAACCTAAAAATGTACATGAATTACAGAGCTTTCTTGGACTGTGCACCAGTCTGATTATAGACGATTCGTACTATTATTTGCCAGTATCGCAAAGAGTTTACACGAGTTAACCAGGAAAAACAAAGCATTCGAATGGAAGGATGACCAAGAAGAGGCCGATGCAAGTAATGATGGTATAGGAGGAGTATTATCACAAGCAACAAATGGTGATTAGCGAGTTATTGCATTTTACTTCAAGATTGTATCGAACCCGGAACGAAATTATTGTGACACGGAAAGAGTTATTGGATATAGTGGAATGTGCTAAGCACTTCCATAAGTACCTCTATGGCCAAAAATTTTCTTCTACGGACGGATCATGGAGCTTTGCGCTGGTTGTTCTCTCTCTCTCTAGCATTTACATCCCATGAAGGGATTTTGCCGCCCGCACTATGGCCCTCCATCCGTCTCGGTCCATCGCTCTCGTCCTCCAATTTCAACATCCTAATGCGACTAGGCCTTGTTCGATGTTGTCACGCCAGCGCAGTCGGGGTCTTCCTCTGCGACGTACACCGGCTGGGTCTTGATGGAACACTTTGTAAATCATTCGTTGTTGTGGAGACCTTGCAACGTGGCCGAGCCATCTAACTCGATTAGATTTGATGAAGCCGATAATATCGCTACCTCCGAGAAGTTGCTTTATTTCGTGGTTCATGCGAATCCGATATTCATTGTTCGCAATTTTAACAGGACCAAAAATTGAACGGATGGCCTTCCTTTCGAAAGTAGATAATAATCTACAGTCGCTAGAGGTCATGGTCCAGCTCTCGCTTCCGAAAGTTAGCACAGGTCTTATTAGTGCTTTATAAAGTGCGAGCTTGCACGACTGCGAAAGATGTTTAGATCGCAATAATTTTGATTGGGCGTAGAAAACTCGTTGTCCGGCAGCGATTCAGGCTTTTACTTCTGCCTACATATCATTCGAGGAGGTTATTAGTGACCCGAGGTATTTAAAGTTTTCGACGGTCGCGGTTTATACTGTCATATGCTTGCCGGAAGTCTATATATAGTTGATGTATGGTTATGTTGTACTCCCAACATTTTTCCAAGATCATCCTCATGGTAAAACATTGGTCAGTGGTCGGTCGGCTGGTACGAAAGCCCCATTGATAGTCGCCAATGATGTTTTCGGCGAAAGGGATGAATCTGGCAAGTACAACATTAGCCAACACTTTGTAAGCAGCGTCCAATAGAGCTATGCCACGATAGTTTTCACATTTAAGACGGCCGCCTTTTTTATCCAACGGACATATGAGTGCGGTCTTCCAATTTTCAGGCAGCTCTTCTTGGTCCCAAATAGACACGATGAGATCGTAAAGATTTGTTGCAAGAGTAGCGCCTCCGAGTTTAATTAATTCTGCGGGGATTCCATCGAGACCGGGTGCCTTTCCGTTTTTCAATCTACTAATAGCTGCGTCTACTTCCTCTACTGTGGGATATTCGACAAGGACCGCTTCACCTGGAGGAGCTGTTGCTCTAATGGGAGTCACGTCGTCGTTCCGATTTAGCAGATTTTGAAAGTAGGTTTGCCATACCGAGAGAACATCAGCCACGTTTGTTCTCAACTCTCCATTCCCGTCTTTGATGGCTGTACTTCTTGGGTGGAAGTCTTTAGTAAGATTCCTGGCATTGACAAAACAGTCCCTTGATTTTCCTATTTCCGCTTGGAAGCTGATGTTTTCAATGCATGATTTTATATGTTCACGTTTCTTTTGTCGGAGGAATTTAATCGTGGCCTTCCTAGCGCGAAGATATTCTGCTTGAGTGCTTCTTGTGTTGCCAGCCAACCATTTTTCACGAAGCTTTCGTTTATTTTCAATGACCATGCGGCATTGATCATCGAACCAATCATTGCGGGATCTCGGAGGTCTTCTTCCGATAGTGTTTTGCACCGCGGTGGTTATGGCTGACTGTATAGCGTGCCACTGCTCCTCGATGTTAGAGGGAGCTTCTTCGTTGTTGCTGGGCCGCTCTAAATAGTTAGTGACAGCTGATTGGTAACTCTGCAGTGACTCTTGGTCTTTTAGAGCATCGACATTCCATCGAACGGTTTTTTGTGCTTGTCTGTTGAACGTAGATGATAGTTTGCACTTATATTTAAATATGACAAGCACATGATCGCTGTCCATATCTGCACCTCTGTAAGATCTGACGTCAGATATGCTGGTAGAGTGTCTCTTAGACACCATGACGTGATCGATTTGGTTTTCCGTTCTTCCATCATTCGATCTCCACGACTAGTTTGTGGATTCTCTTATGTGGAAGAAACGTACTTGATACAACTAAGTTGTACATTATTGCCAGGTCGGTGACGTGTTGGCCGTTGTTGTTACTAGTTAGGTGCAGGCTGTTAGGACCGATGTGCGATGTATTTTCTGCACTTATACCGATTTTTGCATTAAAGTCGCCCACGATGATTTTAATGTCGTGATGAGGTATGTTATTGATAACTTCCTCCAGCTTGACAAAGAATATATCTTTGATGTCATCTGATTTATCTTCGGTGGGTGCATGTACATTAACGATCGTGATGTTAAATTTCTTAGTGCGAAGTCTGACCGTGCATATCCGCATATTGATAGGACGGAAATCGATGATATGATGCTTCACGCGCCGGTGGATGAGGAAGCCAACTCCAAATTGTCCTCCGTTCTGATGGCCGCTGTAATGAAGAGTGTAACCATTGGTGGTGTCATGGATCCCACTCCCAGACCATCTAAGCTCTTGTAGTGCAAGTACGTCTAATGTGTAAGTTTTTGCTTGGTTTTAAAGGTTCTGGAGATCTCCAGGTCTTAAGAGGCTCAGCACGTTCCATGTTCCCATTTTTAAAGCGTTGTCCGTGTACAATTTCCGAGGTCGAGTTTGTAATGAATCCGATATGTTGTTTAGGGTTCATAACTTGATAGTTTTTATGAGGGCAGGTTGTTGGCCTGCCGCTCAACCCGCTTGTTACGTGTGTGGGTCACGTACTGGTGTGAATCTTAAGGCATCCAGTCCTACCTTGAACACATTTATATAGCGAGCCGCTTGATACAAGACAGACGCCCGCTTCAGCCGCACCTAACCTGGAAAACAGACGCTGATTTGGTATTGGTTTTGAGGCGCCAATAACTCGCCCTTACATGTAGTGTCCATGACTATAAACAGGATTTAGCTGCTCGTCTCCACTACACCGCCTGATTCATTTAGAGTTACCCAGAGAGCACCGCGAGGAGGTATGAATCTCGGACTTCACCAGGTGGTTGTTACAATTCAAAAATCCAGAAGGACAAGTAGCACGTTGGATCGAACTTATGCAAAGCTACGCTTTTCAAATTGAACATCGGAACGGAAACGCACATGGAAATGCCGACGTATTATCAAGAAGGCCATGTCTCGTAGAATGCAAGCATTGTGGGCGTGTAGAGAGTAAGGAATACATCATCGATATTCGTCTTATGCAAGCGCTACCTAATGAGGAATGGACTGATGAAATGATCAGGAAGGAGCAGTTTCGGGATGCTGATCTGTCATTCATCATGGAACATAAGGAAATGGAACACAGGCCCACATGGAGCGAGATAGTCGACAAAACCCCCATTGTAAAAGCTTATTGGGCTCAATGGGATAGTCTCCACATAGAAAATGAATGTTTAAAAAGAAATTTGGAAAGCGCGGATGGTAAAATAAAACAATTGTTGGTAGTGTAGCCAAAAGTTCGGATGGCGGAAATACTCAAGGAAAATCATGGAGGAGCAAGTGGAGGTCACCTAGGGAATAATAAAACAATAGCCAAAATTCGCCAACATTTCTACTAGTATGGATGTAGACAATCAGTAGTAGAATGGTGTCAAAGATGTGACCAATGTGCGGCAGTAAAGGGACCAGCACGAAAAGGCCGAGGAACCATGAAACAATATAATGTCGGGCACCCGAAAACAAATATTTGTAATAATGGATTATTTCAGCAAATGGCCAGAAGTGTATCTCACACTGATCTAGGAACGAATTTCGAATCAGTCGTATTTCAGGAAATATGTCAGATGCTTGGTATCAATAAAAACAGAACGACGCCTTTACACCCGAAGTCGGACGGTATGGTGGAAAGATTCACTTCATCTTATTTCATTCTCTGAAAGAGGAACTTAATGAGATACATCAATTTGTATGGGATTGGATTACTTTGCGAAACTTGGCTAAATCAAAATTCTCAATTGCGTTGCCATCCTGACTATAATATACAGAGAATGGATCGTTTAAAGGGTGCTCATGGAGAAATAGCCATTACTGCCAAAAATAATTTAAAATACAAATTGCTTCCCCTTTTCAACAACCTTAAAGTAATCGAGGCATTAGGTATAAGCATTGAAGGTCCTTGTGGTGTTACAAGAATTGTCTCAGTATACTTCCCAGGATGCACATCCCCGATATAATCCAACGTGCTTACACCCGCGATTTCCTAACCCTCATGAATATGAGGGATGCCCCGCATATGAGGGGATTTCAACTCTTGTAGCGGACATCCTAACACGCATTTAGTTTTAAAATTCTATTTCCGCCAACTTCAACATACACTCCGCCAAAGCAAAACTCCAGACCTTCCACAATAGATATCATTCTAATAAACATTCCTAACTTTATCCGCCATGTGAATGCTCTGAATCAATTTTCCTCAGGCCACCTTCCAGTTATGTTCGAATTAATTATAAAACACTTTAAAATACCTAGAAACACGTCATATCCTGATTATAAAAATGCCAATTGGCCACTATACAAGTGCATCATTAATCAAAACTTGAACATATTAGAATGTAAGAACAGTTTCGAAAATGCAACTCAGTATAATATTCAACATGAAATTGATAAACAAATAAAACTTTGCAATGAAATTATAATACACGCAAGAAACGAAGCCATTCCAACAAAAACAGCAAACTCTAGATATAAATTTATCACTTTAACTGACGATATTAACTTTTCAAAAAACTACAAGGAATCGCCTCAGACGGCAATGGACTAATCTTCACGATCCATCGGCAAAACATAATATCAACATTTTAAATAGGGTGATTGCAAATGCAATTAAGAAACTTGTTATAGCCAATTGGAATAACGCATCCTCTCCAAAATTAACCAACAGACGCACAATAGAAGCAATAGTCACATATGGAAACTCAGTAAGGCATTAAGAAGGAAAACGACACATATTATTCCTTATTTAGAATCTGATAGATTAAAATTTATCACAGATGAAGAAAAAACCAACCTAATTGGAAGGAGTTTCTTTAATTCTCATAGAAATTTAACTACTGCAACCACTTCGACAAATGAGAATATTTATCCGACCATCGTAAATTTTAATAATACACTAAATTCCAGTATAAATGAAAATTTCGCATTCACTAATCCCGCTGAAATAAGATCAATCCTAAAACATCTGTGGAAAATCCCCTAGGCTTGGCGGGATTACTAACATTCTAATAAAAAAAATTTACAACAAAATTGATTGTAACATAAGTTTATATCTACAATGCTTGCCTGAAATTTTCTTATTTTCCTACAATCTGGAAGGCAGCTAAAATAAAACCAGTATTAAAACCCAACAAAGACCCAACAAACCCTACTAGCTATAGACCCGTAAGTCTTCTAAACGGCCTCGGCAAGATATTTGAGTGTATCATTCGGAACCGAATCCAATCTCATATATCCGATGAACAACTTCCTGACCATCAGTTTGGATTTAGACACGTCCATTCCTGCCGAATAATAGAATCAGTAAAAATGAATTTTACAGAGAAGAGATCCACCGGTATGATCCTCTTGGATATTGAGAAAGCTTTTGACACTGTGTGGCATGAAGGTTTGATTTACAAATTAATAAACAAGAGATTTCCTACTAAAATAATAGGGATTATCCAGAGCTTCCTCGATCAAAGAAAATTCCAAATTCATTATCAAAGGACAACATCTGTTTGGTATGAAATAGCGTCAGGATTACCTCAAGGCAGGGTTGCAAAAAAAAACTGTTTTTTTTTTTAATTTAAAACAAAAAACACGTTTTCTTTGTTTAAAACATGTTTTTTTTTTGTTTAAAACATGTTTAAAACAAACCAAATAAAATATGTTTAAAACATGTTTTAAACGTGGTTAAAAAGAAAAAATAAAAGAACGTGGAATAAAAGAACTAATCGAACGTACAAAATGTCTAAATATGAAGCATGTTTACCCAAAGCCATCTTTACCACGGGCCTATTAGCTAAAACGATGACGTAACGCTATGATCACGGTTTAAAGAAAATTCAGTTTCTTAATAGGATTAGAGTTTCTTCATCAGTCGCTTTAGAAGTTGATTTTACTTTTTTCTTCTGTTTTAATGTCCTCTATTTTCAACTAATAAACTCGATGATTTATTTGTGTTGCTGTATTAAAAAAATAGTAAAAGAGAAGTTTTCGAAATAAAGTGACGATATTAGCAACAAACCAATGTTGTCTCTGACCATAATGGAAGATGGCCCTGGTTTACCACTTATATAATTATACTAAATAATAAAATACTAATTCAATATAATTTGTATTTTATATGTATGTAGTTTTTATATAGTATAAAGAGCTTCATAAACCATAGTTAAATAAATTAAATTAGAATATTATTATTATTATTGATATAGTAAATTAAAGTGTTTATTTATTTTATTTAGTTTAGTGGGTGTAATAATTAATTTTTAATTAATTATGAATGTATTGTAAATTATTGGTGTAGTGTAGTGATAATAAACACGGTTTTTTATAATTATAGTGCGTAGATAAATAAAATACATTTATACTTTGTTGTGTTGTGGTGTGTGTTATTTTTTGTGTTAGTGTTCTGTTTTGGTAGTTTTATTTTAATATCATGGTGTTGTTTTACAAAACCAACAAGTGCTTTCCATTTCAATTAATGTACATCGGGTTCTATGTACAAATTGTTAGTGGAAATGGTTTACGGTTTGTATCAAGCGGACACACATGCATGAGTAGATCAGCTAATTATAAATTTGTATATAAACATAAATTATGTGACATTCGCTTTATGTATTCATATGCGCATAAATATTCAATTTAATGCAGTTGGCTTTGATTGTAAGTGAGTTTGCTTGATTTGTTTGATCCTATTATATTCTATTCTCTCTTATTTTGTTTTATTTGTGTTACAATGCTCATGATCTCTTATGATCGTATCCGTATGTATTCAAATTATCTTTCTACATAGATGCAAGAATGTTTATTATGAGATTTTGGTGGTGGGTTGAGTTGAGTATATTGTTAGTCTGCTGTTTTCGTTTTGAATAGGATAATTTAATTTCTCTTGGAACATGTAGGTATGTGTTAGTATGAGAATAATAAAATAATTGTTTAATTGTATTCTCTCATTTTGCTTCTTCCCTTTTGGCTAAATTATAATTTGTTTAATTATGAGCATATAGGTATATCCCTTTTTCATCCAAAAAAATGAAAAAAAGAGAGGCTTAATTGAAGTCCGAACCACACAAATGTGTGAGTGGGGGGTCTAGTGTGTAATGGCGTTTTTGATAAGGGGTTTCGCTTGTTTTGAGGTGCAACCAACACAATTGTGTGTTTAGTTATGGTGTTTTTTTTTTCGGGCGAAAATAAGTTTGAAAGGAATACACAAATGTGTGGATTGGTTGAAAGCGCATGCAGGGGTAAATTTTTGACATGGTACTTTTGCCGTTCCCGCGTGGCTGTGTTGGTGAAGCACAAAAGGGATATCAACCTTGGTAATATAGTTGTGGTGAGTATTTACCTATATTTTGTTTTTCTGCTTGATATAAATATCACGATGCATTTGAACTAGGGCGGTGTGTTGTGCCATCGCCGCGAGTCGAAAAGGGTCAAGATTCAAAAACGGTCGAATCGAGAAAATGGAAGTTGTATCTATTTCGACTTTTTTCGTTTTTTTAATCTTGCAATACTTTTTCGAGAATGAAACGTCAGCTGTATTTATTGTTACTTTGGTTTTAAATGATGAAACTTTATCATTTATCGCAATTCGAAAATGGTACAACAGACCACCATTCGTTTTTTTTTTTTTTGAGTTTCGGTTCGAGGTGGTGGTGCAGCATGCCGCTCCTGGTGTATCAGATGTTTATTTGAATAAGGACACATAACGATGGTGGCGATGCATTAGTGTGTATCTACATTTTGCGTCTTTTACAGGACATTATAAAAACGTTTTATCTGAAACTGAAATGACCTTGTAAAAATATATAAACACATATTATTTAATTAAATTGCCTAAAATTGTTTTAATAATCAAAAATTTAGAAAAATTAACCCTTGTAATTAAATTTGTAGATACTTACTTATGAAACATAAAATTGATGTATTTTGTAGATACACACTAATGCATCGTTACCATCGATAAATAATACGTATTTACTAGGTTTAGTCTACCTGTGCATCTTCGTGATTCTTGTATACATGGTGTTAGAATATAGGATGGCTTTATTAATCTATTGGAGTAGATCATTTAACACATTTTATTTTACACTAAGAATATTATGCTAATTGTGTAAGACGTATTGGTTTTGATTATGTATGTTTATATTATGGCTTTTCCTGTATGCATTGTGTGGGAGTGACCATAATGTTTCATCTGTTAAAGTGCAGTTAAAAACCATTTTATTTATTAGAGTTAGATAAGTATATTCGAAGATTAATGTATATATGTTGCTTGCTTCATTGTTTTATGTAGCCTGTTTTTTTTAAATTTTCTTGTATAACAATATTATAGAGTGGATAGATGATTGAGATGAGTTCATTTGTGCTTCATTGAATGACAGCTTCTGTTGCTTTATTGTGTTTATTCATTTACTTAATTTTTAAATATTATACAGATGTTTATAATAAATTTTATCACATTATTCTATATTATCATTTATTAGTTTATTATCTTATTTTAATATTTTAGAATTTTTGTAATGAATTTTATAACGTGAATCCAAATGTACTGCATAAATTTGTTAAATCTATTGTTTGTAAATGGGCAGACCTAGAGTAGAGTAATTTTTCATTATTCATCTACATTTTGAGGATTTCTAATTTTGGGTATAGGAGATTGAACGGAATTAAATCTGATAGAGGATTTTTTTTAAATCGGCGGCTTGAACTAAGGTCTGTAAGTCTATCATAATTACGTCTGGTGCGGGTTTAATAAGTTCGATAGCAACTTCAGCTTGTGCATCTAATCTCATCCAATGTTGGAGGCCGCCTTAATGGAAAATAGTCGTCTTCCTCTGCTAATGCTGGCAAGTGCACCTCTGTTAATTTTAAGATATCAAACCTACTAGAAATTAGAATGTACCGCCAGCTATTCTGACTCGTATCTCGCCGATACTGTTTTATATTTGAATAGTTTCTCGCATCCGTTCATTTTGTTTGTAGCATCAAAGATTATGGAACTATATATAGACAATCTTTCGATTTCTGCCCAGATTCTGCATTGTTATATCGCTCTTTGGCGGTTTTAATGAGTAATATAGGCATGGGAATCTTGCGGATATATTTTCTGTATTGAATGCTCCATGATATCTTTTGATATGGGTTAATACCAACAATTTATTTTTTGTGGATTTCTGCTGAACTAAGGTGTGCATTTAAGTCCTTTAATAGAACAATATAGCGAGACTTAGGATAGCGTTCTACTATTGACAAATGTAATGCTCGGTGGCGCTGGTGCTTTTCATCTTGTTTGTTTTTTGTATACCACAAATGTCAATATTGCATTGATTTAGAATAATGGCAATAGTGTTACGTTTGTGCTCACTGTTGAGTCCAAGACCGTTCCAGGTCCCAAAGCATAGTGAGGAGGGGTCTGATCTTGTTTTATTCACAACACATTTTATTGTAGAAGATCTGTGGCATTGAACAGGGGCAGGTTACTTTTTTAGAAAATCAACAACAGCTTTATTGTATTTCTTTGGAACTTAATCGCCCTAAGTTCCATAGAAATACACTAAGACTTTAAACTTTAAATGTGATATTCCAACATTTATGTTTTTGCAGTTGTCTTGTTTTCGTTAATTCCATTAATATGTACCTGTTGGTTTTGGTGTTATTGTATATAGAAGCGTTAATCAATCTTTATGCTAGAAATCATTTCCGTTATATAGCGGAGGTCCAATTTCTTATGGCAGTAGAAATCCATGTCCAGGTATTTAGGTGGGGGTCAATATTAAGCGGTATGTGGCGTATTCTAATTTCAGTTCCTCAGGTAGTTGGTTTAATAAAGCGGTATAGTATATCGAGGTATAACATTATTTCAGATCAATTTCACTTTTACTATACTTAAACTTGCCATTGACTAGTTTGAAAACGATTTTATTTGATTTTAATTCTTTCAACCTGTTTTCGATCTGCATTCTTCGAAATGCTCTGAGGAGACATGTACTCTTTTTTTTTTGTGTTTAAACTTGAGTAATAATAAAGCAATAAATGGCAAATCAGTTTTGAAGTGGATATTGAGTCTTAATGATCGTTTTTTCAACAAGTACATTTTTTTTGGATTGACGTTGTAAATTTCATTTATTCACTATTCTAATTTCTAAATTTGTTTTCTAGGTATAATTTATATTAATTTGTTTATTAAATATTTAATTTATTAATTTAATTTAAGGAACATTATCAGATATGGGACCTATGGGATCATGAAATTCTACTTCTAATTAGTTTAATTTATATTAACTATATTAGTCTGATAATAAGTTGTATGTAGGCGGCGGGGGGGGGGGGGGGGGGGATGCGTAGTGGGTGGGTCGGGAGTCGTTTTTCGGGACATGATTGGAGCCTCATTTCTCTCGTGTATGCGGTTGGATGGTTTGTGTTTTTGATGGAGATTTTCTTAAAACTTAGTCTGTTCTGGGAGGGTTTTTTTTAGTAGGTTTGGTTGTTTGATTGTGAGAATGGGAGGAGGGGCGTTTTGGCTGTGTCTTGGGGTTTGCGTATTTGGACTTGCTCACTCCGCATTTTTCGCTGACGATATGAAAATATAATGTTTGTATGTGGTATAAATTATATATTTGTATTATATATAGATGTGTGATTTTAAATGAGTGATATTGTGTATAAATATTTATATTTATGTACATATTGTATGAATTATTATTTAATTATAATTAGTTAATTTAATTAATTATTATTTAATTATTTAGTTTTACCTTATATAGGTGGACGGGGCTGAACCAAACTATTAAAGTGTTGGATTTTATGCAACATTATTCTTGGTGTTGACTAATTTGAAATTATTTTACAGATCTGTTTTTGATTATAAAGTATATTTACTATTTCTGATTTAATTGCTTATTGTGTAGTTTAAAATTTTGTTGTTATTGTGTTACTAACTATTGACTTTACCTAGGTGTCTGTAACCGGGCCGATTCAATCAAATCAATTTTGTTGAGAAAGCCGAAACGTATTAATATAGTATTTAATTTCAGGTGATTTCCAGATACATGTGAAATAATAACATTTTTTCTTAGGTTGCTGTTTTAAAGAAGGAATTGTTGATGACCAATACCATCGTTATCCATTTGACCTGTTAAACCTCTATCCTTCCCCTAGTAGATTAGTTTTGTGCCGTCTTTGTGTTACTAACTATCGGCTATACCTAGGTGTCTGTAACCGGGCCGATTCTGTCCCACTTAACTTACCTATCCAATCCTTCGGTTTTGTTATATGTAAAAAAGAGTGTGCGGTGGGCCCGGCGTCAACCGGGAGCTCCTGTGTAAGAACTTGGTCGTACATTCAGAATCAATCAATCAATCAATCAAGTATAAAGATGTTCATAAACCTATTTTGAATTAATTCGTTTTTCTCTATTTTCGTTCGTTTTACAGCGTTTACCATTTTTTGGTATTTTACATAACTGTTCTTAAATCGAGCCGTGTCTTCAAACGAGCCGTGTTCGTCTAATAAATTTTTGAGGAAATCTCTTCTACTAATCGGCACTATTTTTTGTAATTCAATTTTTAGTTCACCGTTTATCTTGTGTTGATTACCATTTAAAAATAACAATGACTTTTCTAGAAGAAAAATTTACTTCTAATACTTGTACGCCTGATGCCGATTTTTTGTCCGAATTCCCGGTTAACTAAATTGATAGTTTGTTCATACCAGTTATTGATAGATGTCTCTAAGGTTCATAACCAAAATTTGCCTGAAATTTAGTTTTAAACTGAAAACTTAGTTAAGATTTATCAATTCTAGATAGAAATATTTAAGAAATCGGATCCGCTCGAAACGCGATATTTCAAAATACGATATTTCAAAACGCGATATGGTACAAAACGCGATATGGTACAAAACGCGATATTTCGAAACACGATATTTCAAAACGCGATATGGTACAAAACGCGATATTTCAAAACGAGATATGGTACAGAATATGCGTTGCGAAGCGGCGGGAGCGCAGCGACCCACCTGATACCGATCCTATATACTATCGTTCCTATCGATTTTTAAATTCCTATAAACTGAAATTAAATTTCCCCTTCACCCGCCTGATATAACCCGATCCTGAACTCCCGTTTTGTACCATATTCCGTTTTGTACCATATCGCGTTTTGAAATATCGCGTTTTGAAATATCGCGTTTTGTACCATATCGTGTTTTGTACTGTATCGCGTTTTGAAATATCGCATTTTAAAATATCGCGTTTTGTACCATATCGCGTTTTGTACCGTATCGTGTTTTGAAATATCGCGTTTTGATAATTCGCGTTTTAAAATATCGCGTTTCAAATGGGACCCTTAAGAAATTAATAAATTTTAATTTATTTGGCAAATTTTAATTAAAAAACACTAGACTAGATTAGTGCCTGTGAACGAGTGGTTCGAAGTAAAAAATTGTTCCCAGTCGGAATTTTGCCCTTAGTAGGGGGGAAAAATATGTTTCTAAATTTAAAAAAAGATAAGGAATTTAAAGAAATGATTAAAGTAGCCGACGAAAAATTTTACTAATATAAAGAATTGCATAGCAAATTGTATTCCGATTACGAAAATTTCCACCGATTTCAATAATAGGGGCCTGGGGCCTTGTTTTTGAAATTGTTGGAATTCACCCATTCAGAATATGGGATTCTATATATTATTTGAATTTTTTGCTGGATACATTGATTATTTTTTAATTTATGATTATTTTTTTCTCTGTATATTTTTTAATTTTTTCCACTACTAAGGGAAAAATTCCAACTGCGGCGCGAATTATTCAAAGCCGGCGAAGTATTTGAATAATGCAGAGAATTCTAAAGCAAATTGAGTACCAATTGGGAAAGTTTCTACCGATTTCAAGGGCGGTGCCTCTGGTTTAGTCGTTAGAATGACAGAGCACCTGAAAAAATGCAAGTAATGCACACCTGCGGATGACATAGTTGAAATTCTAGGCACCGACCATGACACATCACTTAGGCTCGTGGCACATTTCAGCTAAGCTAAGCGATGTGAGCTAAGTTCTTCGCTCTTGATTGTAAATAAAGAGTTTTAATCGAACGATGCACACTTGAGCTAAAGTATGCGAGCTATGTTTTTCTGTTTTAAGCGGTGCAAACTAACTTAGCTCGGGTTGTCTTTGGATTGCAAAAGTCAGCTCACGCATACATTGATATTATTGTGTACACATTTGAAATATAGTGAAATTTGGATGTTATATGAGTATTGTTGTTCCCGTCTATGTGGTTCTAATATTATTTTGGAAGACATAGTATTTTACTTGTAATCAAATGTATGTGTGAGCGATGTAATTAGCTCAAATGTGCAGCGGAATGAGCTTGCGACCTGAACTAGGCTAATAGAAACTACACTTCTCGCTTAGCTTAGCTGAAATGTACCACGGGCCTTAAGGATATTACATTAAAATTAATATTTTGTAAATATGATTTATGCAGCAAAATTGCTAAGCGACATTATTGTTTCACTGGAGAAACTCTTAAAATTCCATATTACAATCTAAATAACTAAAGGAATTTATTGAAATTCAGAAATGGCTTACACTACGGCCAGCGAGACTGGAATTTCCGATTACCAAACATTGTTTAAATATTAGTTAACCAACATTTCAAATTTAGTTACAAGTTAGTTACAATATTAAAATCATTGAATGACAGAAATAAAACCGAAAATTGAAGTCAATAAGTCTTTTATAAATTATACTAACTGAATCTGACTGATGAGTTTTTTTTGTGGCCAATCATATTTATTTATTTCTATTGTATGTATTTGAAGTAACAGTTACTATATTTTTAAGATTTTCTAAGGTTAATTTAAATAAATAAAACTTTTGTTTTTTTTTTTCTAATTAGAATCATGTTTTAAACACTTGTTTAAAACAAAATGTTTAAAACATACCGCTTTGTTTAAAACATGTTTAAAACATTTGTTTTAAACGTTTTGTTTAAAACTTTTCAACCCTGCCTCAAGGATCAATACTCAGTCCAGATCTCTATTCAATATACACATGTTGCATCCCAATCCCTCCAAACTGCTTGCTAGCTACTTTTGCCGATGATACAGCAATACTATCCTCCCATATTGACCCTAATCATATCATAAATACACTCGAGAACTCATTTAATATACTAAATAGTTATTTTGATAAATGGCAGATTAAAGTAAACCATAGTAAAACAAAAGCAATTTATTTTACAAGACGGAGACCTCCTAAATACTTACCCGGCAGAAGACTTAACCCGAATGGATCATTAATAACCTGGGAGAACCAGGTAAAATATCTCGGTATAACTCTAGATAATAAGCTGACCTTCAAAACATATATTGGAGACAAAATTAAACTATCCCAAAAACTCGTTAAAGTGCTTTATGGCTTATTATGCAGAAAATCATACCTACATATATCAAAAAAACTATTGCTTTACAAGTGTATTATCCTACCAACTTTACTATATGGTTGTCCTAGTTGGAGCAAAAAAGCCAAAACCCAGATACAGAAAATCCAAATTACTCAAAATAAAATTCTGAAAATGATTTTAGATAAACCAAGGCACTTCCATACGAAAACCTTACACCTAATATCGGGTACTACCATGATTAGAGATTCAATTGCTTCTCGTAAATATAAATATATCGCCAACTGTAATTTAATGGATAATCCGTTGATTAACACATTAATTAATTCTTAGTGATTTTTTTTTCCTAGTTTAAGTTTTTATTTATAGTTTTTTTTTTACCTAGTTTAAGCTAGTATTAATTAGTCGTAAGTTTATCCATGGAGTACAATAAACCCAATACTAGTACCCCCTAATAAGAAAATATACAATAAAAATAATTACTACGCTACGGTTAGTTGCCAAAACATAAAATAAAATATCTATAAAAATATTATGTATGTATTATAAATAAATAATAATTCCAATGTAATTAGTTATACATTTTGTCTAAAATAAAGGGTATTTAAAAAAAAAAAAAAGTATATATAGGAACGTGTTTCCCTCACTTTGGAAATTTTCCAGACATCGGCCTGACCAACAATGGGCATAATTCTTTATTCAACTGAACCAGTTTCAAAGGTTGCTGTTGACAGGGAGTAGAAAGAGATCGAGGTAAATGTCCATAAAGTGGATCGTTGTACCAATTGTAGATCGTCTAATAGGATTTTGTTCAAAATAAGAAAAATATTTGGTTTATAAATGTATAGAGTATCAAGAAATATGAATTCAAATGTTATTTTGCTTGTATTAGTTTTTTGGCGGAATAATTGTTGTACGTATATTAGTTTTATCATTCAGTTATTCAACGGATCGCGCAGGTGCAACATCAAATGGTGTAACTGGCATTTTATTAAGTTTTTCTTAAGGAATGTGCATTAGCAAAATAAGGTTTTAAGCCGGTTTAATTTATTTTCTAGTGGTTTATTAGTAATTCAAGGTAAGTAAATATTTGTTAATTAACCATAAAAAGTGTTATTTTTAATAAAAACGACGGGAAAGTTTCTTTAAGCACTTTACGAACTCTTTAAGCATTTTTGTAGCCTATAAAGAACTTCTATGCCGTGAGATTGGCGTATGTTAAATATTACGACCACCCACTCCCATACCCACCTAACCCCATCTACACCCAGCCCAACCGACCCCAATCCACCATATCTCAACTGACTCCAACCAACCACATACCACCACATCTAAACATTTTTACCATCCCCCACCCACTATCCAATTAAAACCCCAAAACCCATCTCACCTGCACCACCCTATACCGCACCACCCATATTATCACCCTTTATCACCTCCATACCCACTTCCACGCACACACACACCACCCACACAAACTCTCATCCACCAAATCCCAAATTCTCATACCAAACATAAAACGCCTCATCCCACCCCTCCACCTCCCATACCTACACTCCTACCACCCCCATAACTACACCACCCACACAAACCCACATCCAGACGAGTTATATTCTTATTCCACATTCACATGCTCGATGAAATCAAAATAGAATAGAAAAAAATTTAAAAAAATCTATCAATTTTGAGGAGGGGGGTTAACAAAACCCTACATATCTCCAAACACCCTAAACACAAAAATGTCCAAATCAATAGGGATCATTCTCATGAATTGCTTGAACTTTTAGTGAAGAAATTAAGTTGATATCTCCATCCGTTCTCAAGTTATAGTGCACACAGACAGACGGCAAACCGAAACCATATAGCATTTTTTTAACAAAAATGCTTAATCAATAATTAATTAATAAAAAAGTTAGTAGTCAAAAACCTTACTCAAAATTCTTTTACTCAAGTTTATTCCGGTATTAGTCCCCACCAGTGGTCCGCTCGGAATAAAAAGCAAGAATATTCTAGTTCAAGCAGAGGCTGAACTAACATGGTCCTTCGAGCATAAAAAATTAAAGTTCGCGTAATCGAAAAAAGTTCGCGTAATCGAAATCATAAAAACAGATTTCACGTGTGAAACTCATAAAATTCATACATCATGCATACATCATGGCAGAAGGAAAATGATCAACAATCCTCATCCGGAGAACGACAACCTGAAGTTCCTGAAGAAGATGAGATCCTAGACCTGCAAATAGTAAGAATCCGAAGAATGAATAGCGAGATAGCAAGTGCTGAAGAATTGCTAGAAGAACATTCACCAAAAGCCACACTGAAAACCACGTACGAGGGAGTTGCGTATTTTAATGAATAAAATCACAAACCTTCATGATGAGATTTGCGTAAAATCTATTAAAAATGAAGCAATTGGGAAATCAAATTACTTCATCTTCGATTATTACGTAAAGACAAGGAAAGCATATAAAGATGTAACACATAGAATACAGGAAGTTTCAGCAGGCACGAAAGATGAAGCTAAAATAAACACATCATTTTAACAAGAACAAACGAGGCATTGCAATATGAGACTACCGAAATTAGAGTTACCAAAGTTCTATGGTGACTATTCGAAATGGTCAAATTTCCGAGATTTGTATTGCCAAATTGTTCACGAAAATAAACAAATACCGAACGCAGTTAAAATCTCGTATTTAAAAATATGTATTGGTGGCTCTGCGGCAAAAATAATAAGTAACCTGGAGATAACAAACGACAACTACAACATAGCATGGCAGCTACTAATTGATAGGTACGAAAATAAAAGGCTACTTGCTCACAAGCAATTAGCCATTTTCTTACGGTTACCTAAGCTATCCCAGAAATCAGGAGAATCCCTAAAAGAATTGCATGATACAACAAAGGAAGTTCTAAATGGATTAAAAGGATTAGGATTCGATACATCTACTTGGGACTTATTCATAACGCATATATTACTAAATAAGGTTGATAGCGAAACCAGCAAACTTTATGAAATGCAGTTAGAGGATCCCAGAAAAGTGGAGGATCTCAAAGATTTTCTCTGTTTTTTGGAACAACGGTTTCTCTCACTTGAAACACAAAAAAATTCGCCACAAACAACAAACATTATGAAGTACGTGCAACACAGCATAAAACTGTAAAGAACTTATACATCAATAAGGAGAATACTCTTAGAACTAATTGTCGACACTGCGATGGAAATCATAAACTAAGTCAATGTGCGAATTTCAAAGCATTAAGCGTACCCGAAAGAACACAGCTCATCCAACTCCTAGCATTATGTAGAGTTTGCTTTGAGAAACATAGCACTACAACTTGCAAAAGTGGCGAGAAATGTAATGTTTGCAATGGGAAGCATAATACGCTTATGCATAACGTAAACAACCCAACTAAGTTGAACATGTTCTCTCATAATTCAAACAATGAAGAGACACTTCAAACTCTGCTTGGTACGGCAGTAATTACAGTACATAGGGATAACCGATCGACTCCGGTTCACAAGGTACCTTCATCACAAAAGGTGCTGCAAATTTACTCAACGTAAGGAAGAAGAAAACAAATATTGCCATATCAGGAATGGGTGGACTCAAAGCAGGAGTTTGTAAAAACATAATAGAATTCGAGGTAGCCCCGAGATTTGACAGTAAATTTTTGGTTCGAATGGAAGCAATGGTGTTCGATCAACTGACGCATCACCTGCCAGAAGCCAAATTTAACACAAACAAATTTAAGCATCTACAAAATATAAAATTGGCAGACCCAAAGTTTAATGAACCAAGTCAAATCGACATTATAATTGGAGCTGACTATTATCCAGCAATTGTGTTGAACAACATCATAAAGGGGAATGAACAAGAACCCATGGCGCAAGAGACCGAGCTTGGTTGGATAATAATCGGATGCATGAGATCTGCTAATCAAGCAACTAAAACTAGCTTGATTTCAACAAAAGCGTTCAGTGAACAATTGCAGTTACTCGTAGAGAACGAGGGCATAGCTGATCAGACAACACGAACGGAATCCAGCAAAATCTACTATATCCCACATCATGGAGTAGTAAATGAGGATAGCAGCACCACCAAACTGAGGGTCGTATTTGATGCATCAGCTAAAACAACAAACGGTATAAGTTTAAATGATATAATGCTAAACAGCCCAAAAATTCAAGATGACCTGGATAAACTGATTCTAAGATGGAGAGAACATAGATATGTTTTAGCGGCAGATGTGGAGAAAATGTTTAGACAAGTTTGGATAGATGAAAACCAGCAAAACTATCAGAGAATTGTTTGGAGAGAAGATTCTAATCTTGCAATACAAGATTTTGTCTTACAAACAGTCACCTATGGAACCAGGGCAGCTAGTTTTCTAGCAATAAGAACAATGCACAAATTAGCGCAAGATGAAGCTGAAAGCTACCCCATTGCTTCTAAAATATTGAAGGAAGACTTTTACGTAGACGATATGTTAACCGGAGGTGACACAAAAGCAGATGTTCTCAATGCTTATAATGAATTAACCGGCATAATGGCAAGAGGAGGATTCTTGCTACGGAAATGGACTTCGAACGATGCAACAATCCTTGCCGAAGTTCCAAAAGAAATACAAAGCAATGGCACAATCACCATTAAATTGAACGACATTATTAAAACGTTGGGAATTTTATACAATCCAAGAGATGACAACTTTCAATGCAACACGCAACGTTTACAGCTTTCTACTTCAAACATCTCAACTAAATGAGCAGTGCTGTCGGATTCATCAAAGATTTTTGACCCAATAGGCTGGCTGTCTCCAATTACAATCAGCAGTAAGCTGTTAATGCAAGATGTCTGGATAAGTGGAATTGGTTGGGATGACAAATTGCCCACAGAAATCGACAAACGATGGGCAAAATATAAAGATGAATTGAACAACATTGATGCCATCGTCATACCAAGATGGGTGAACACAATTAAAAGCAAAAAGGTTCAAGTTCATGGTTTAGCGGATGCATCTGACAGGGCATTGGCTGCGGTAGTTTATTACCGAGTTATTGATGAAAAGGTGAAAACAAGCCTAATAATGATGCAGTTTAATTTTAATTTTAGTTTCAATTGTAAGGGGGGTAAGGGGCATCGGTCTAGAAGGTCAATACACCAGCCCAAATGTCAACCTCACCTGCACGTGGTGCTCCCTGCTAATTAACCAACGAGGCTCTGGCGACCGAGTAACGGCGGGATAACCGAACACCGAGAACCTAGTAAATGATGTTCTCTCCACTGACCCACTGCCAATTTCACTGGTTAGATTGGTAGCTGCTTCAATAACCAGTCATTATAATGCAATGAGTTTTCAACAAAAAGGAATTTTTACCCCAGGTGGTACACCAACTGCTCAGTTGGCTAATCCACCCTCTAACGAGGCCGGCTCAAAGGATTCTGGGGTGAGCCAACCATTGCTATTCCCATTCGATCGAAGTTAAAAATTAGCTAGGTCACCACCTAGACAAATAGAGTTCGCAACTCAGCAGGAAATCGAAAATGCTGAACTACGCAGAAGACTGAGTGAAATAGAAAAAGTCGCATCGCAACTTAGCAATGAAATCGCTAAGTTAAAGAAAGAAAACGAGGAGCTAAAGAAGCCCAATCTGATAGAGGTTGTGGAAACTCCTCTTACTTGTTATAACGAAACCAGTACCCTTGCCCGTACTGACGCTGAGTTCCACACAGATGAGGAGGAACTTGCAAGAGAAACTGATTGGATACACAAACAGAAGAAAAGACCAAGGAAAAAACGAAGAGCAGAATTCTCGCCAGAAGTTGAGGAGCTCTCGCAAGCAAAAGTTAATGAAACTGTCAATCCAGTGCCTGTACCCCAACATCACCAGCGACAAGAACAACGAAAGGTTGCAATGAAGACCAAAGCACCACCGCCAATTAATGTGGTAGGCATTACTGAGTTTGCGAATATCCAAGCTCTAATGAAATCAGTGTCCACAAACGACTATAGAGTAGTTGCACTAAACAATAATGTTTGGAAGATAAACACAAGAGATCCCGATGCATACAGAGCTTTAGCCACAAAGCTCACTGAAGAAGGTAAAGAGTGGTATACATATGAAGACAAAAATAACCGAAACATCAAGGTTATGGCCAGAGGTCTACATCCCACCTGCAGGAAGGAGGATATAATAGAAGATCTCAAAATGAAAGAACTGCAAATTGAAGACGCAGTCAATATCCTTAAACGAGAGAAAGTTGAAAATAGTCAAGGAACCAAGATCGTTAAAAGAGGGCTCCCGCTATTCATGCTCACATTCAACAAAAGCGAAAAAATTGAAAATATATTTAATATCAAAGCAATACTTAATATGAGGGTTAAAATAGAACCACTGAAAAAGAACACGAGATTAATACCTCAATGCAAGAAATGTCAAGCTTATAACCACACCCAAAGATATTGCGGGAGAGATGTTAGGTGTGTAAAATGTGCCGGCAGACACAACGCGAAAGACTGTTCTCTTAGTCGAACCGAACCTGCAAGGTGTATAAACTGTAAAGGACAACACCCAGCCAACTATAGAGGATGCGAAGTAGCGGTACAACTGCAAAGGTTAAGAAATAAAACACGCCAATCGACTCAAAACAGTAATGTTAGAAGAGAAAGGATTCCAACTACAACTAGAGCGCCGACTCAACCAGAGCCCATAGGGCCAGAGAGGAGATCCTACTCTCAGATAACGCAACAAAATACTATTGAAGAAAATCCACTAGAAAGGATATTTCGAAGTATAGAAACGATAAATGCACGCCTAGCAAAACAAGAACGTGGTCTAGAAGCTATATATAAGCGGCTGGATAGACAAGAAGCTACCAATGAGCTTACATCAATGCTATACTAATCAAATGAATAGATCATTTAGAATTGTTATTTGGAACGCGAATGGATTACCACAGCATGTTCCAGAACTAGAAATTTTTCTAAACTTAGAAAAAATAGATATATGTCTTGTCTCGGAAACTCATTTAACAGAAACTTCATTTATTAAAATACGTAACTATCAATGCTACCATGCTATTCATCCAGGAGGAAACGCTAGAGGCGGGTCTACCGTAATTGTTAAAAATAATATTAAACATTACGAAGTGCCCGGCATTGAGGAAGAAATTATGCAGGTTAAAACCATAATAGTTGAATCAATATATAATAGGGAACTCAGTATCTCCTCTATTTACTGTCCCCCACGCCATCAATTAAAAAAAGAAGACTACAGTCGACTTTTTAAATCACTAGGATCAAATTTTATCATAGGCGGTGATTTTAATGCAAAGAACACCTATTGGGGATCTAGACTTACAACCTCTAAAGGGAAAGAGTTATTTAATGCAGCTCGCGAGAACAACTGTGAATTCCTCTCTGGCGATAAACCAACATATTGGCCTGCTGACATACATAAAATTCCAGATCTTCTTGACTTCTTTGTAACAAAAGGAGTTTTAGAGGACTACACATGCATTGAAAATAGTGAAGGACTATCATCTGACCACTCACCTGTGATCATGACACTGAGTACAATGATAATAAAAAAAGATAATTCACCTAAGTTAACAAACAATAAAACCAATTGGGATCTATTTAAGAAATTAGTAGAAGATCGAACAAATCTCGGCGAACCAATTAGAACGAAGGTGCAGTTGGAAGATCAACTAGAAATATTTAATAACATCATCCAACAAGCGGCTTGGGAAAGTTCACCGATTTCTCATACCAACGCTATAATGAAACATAACTATCCTCTTGAAGTCAGAGAGCTACTTAGGGAGAAACGGAAAGCTCGCAAAATCTGGCAGCACTCTCGTGCACCGCAACACAAAACTATTCTAAATTTTTTGTGCAACAAATTAAAACAACTAATAAAAGAAATAAAGAACGAAAGCATAACTAAGCGACTACGAGGTCTTTCTGAATTAAAGGATGACGATTACTCGCTTTGGAAAGCAACGAAGGGACTAAAAAGATCCAAAATGCATGTGCCGCCTATCAAATGCGATGACGGTTCATGGGCTAAAAGTGACAAACAGAAAGTCTCTCTATTTGCTGCTTATTTAGAAGAGACTTTTCAACCGTTGCCGAGGCAAACAGCAAATGAAAATACAACAGTCGTAAACAAAGCAGATGATCTTGACATAAGGCTTGTGACTTTATTGGAGCTTAAAACTGAAATCAATAGTAACTTAAGTATCAGAAAAGCTCCAGGTTATGATTTAATAACTGGGCAAATTGTGAAAGCCATTCCCGAGAAAGGTTTGCGTAAATTAAATCAAATAATTAATGCAGCTTTCAGATTGAAATATGTTCCACGACAATGGAAGGTGGCCGAAGTAATAATGATTCCTAAACCAGGCAAACCAGGAAACGATAAAAAATCATATAGACCGATATCACTACTTCCAATCATATCAAAAATATTTGAAAAACTGTTGCTGAAAAGACTCAAACCTATAATAGAAGAGAGATGCCTAATTCCACCACACCAATTTGGGTTTAGAGAAAACCACTCTACAGTTGAACAAGTTCACAGAATAACGGATGTCATTGAGGATGCACTCGAGAATAAGAAAATATGCTCCAGTATTTTCTTAGATGTAGCTCAAGCTTTCGACAAAGTTTGGCACCAAGGGCTTGAATTTAAACTGCATCGAGACCTGCCTAAGCAATTTTATCAAATTCTTAAATCGTACATAGCTGATCGACACTTTAGAGTCAAATTTGAAAATGAGTACTCTGAAATAAAAAGAATATCAGCAGGTATACCACAAGGTAGCGTACTTGGACCTATTCTGTTTATTCTTTACACGAGAGACTTACCGAATATTGAAGGTACCACAGTAGCAACATTTGCAGACGATACAGCTATTCTAGCAGTTGGAAAAGATATTTCGGAAGCAACAAGCAAACTTCAAAGTGCAGTTAACACGGTGAGCAACTGGACTAAAAAATGGCGCATCTCATTAAATGAAGCCAAATCAGTACACGTCAACTTTACAAATCAAAATGTAAACTGTATTCCCGTGGTTCTCAACTCAAACCAAATTCCATATGCAAATACAGCTAAATACCTTGGCATGACCCTCGATGCTAAGCTAAGATGGAAAGAACACATCAAGAAGAAAAAAGAAGAGTTAAACATCAAATATAGAAAAATGTACTGGCTCATGGGTAGAAACTCTGAGCTCTCAATACACATCAAATTGCTTCTATACAGGCAAATGCTAAAACCAGTATGGACCTATGGTATCCAGCTTTGGGGTTGTGCCAAGAAAACCAATGTACAAATGATACAATGCTTCCAAAATAAAGTGCTACGAGGGATTGTGAACGCCCCATGGTACATTAGGAATGACAACATCCATAGAGACTTGAAGATGGAATACGTCACCGATGAAATAAAGAATCATGCAAGGAAACACGTACAGCGCTTATCTCTACACGAAAATGCAGATATCCGTCGTATGTTGGACACCACTAACGGCGTGAGGAGACTCCAAAGGCAGAAACCTCTGGAGCTGGGCAGTTTGGTTTAGAAGAAAGTATTATAAAATGAGTAACCAATAGGTTACTCATCTTAACCCGAGAACTTAATTTAAGAAAGATAAATTACTAGATGATCTCTGAATCAGTTGTAATATTGTATAAATAAATAAATAAATTTATTAAATAAAAAAAAAAAAAAAAAAAAAAAAAAAAAAGT
This sequence comes from Nephrotoma flavescens, assembly GCA_932526605.1. Taxonomy (NCBI): domain Eukaryota; kingdom Metazoa; phylum Arthropoda; class Insecta; order Diptera; family Tipulidae; genus Nephrotoma; species Nephrotoma flavescens. The sequence goes on from OW052223.1 coordinate 9,663,579, forward strand.
TTCAATTGTTTATATTTTTTATATTTTTTTGTTAAATTTTTATTGTAATATTCATAACTTTTTTTTCAAATTTTTCTTGTTAAAGGGTAGATCAATACTGCCGTTAAATCGGTGATAATTACCCTACTCATTTATTTTCATTTTGTATATTATTATTAAAAAAAAAAAAAAAAAAAAAAAAAAAAAAAATGTCCAAAACCAAAGTTGCACCCATAACGAATAAAATTAGTATCCCAAGGCTTGAACTCAATGCAACTTTACTACTAGTGAAGCTAGTAAACCATATTCGTGAGTCAACACAATATGCCGATGCAAAAGTGTATTGTTGGACGGATTCAACAATCGCGTTAAGCTGGATTAAGGGCAATATAAATAACTATAAACCATGGGTGTCAAATAGAGTGTCTGCAATGAGAAAACTGCTTCCTCAAGCTGTATGGCGTCACGTACCATCTGAAGAAAACCTTGCCGACGTCGCCTCAAGAGGAATTACACCAGGGAGACTTAAAGGTTGCGAAATTTGTTGGAATGGACCAACATTCTTACGCTCAAATAAAGGAAGGTGGCCTGAAGATATTGTGTCTGACACGAAATCGGAATTGAAACAGATAATATCACTAAACATGAAAATAGAGCACCCATTTCTACAACTATTTTCGAGAATATCGGAATATCGAAAATTAATTAGAGTTATAGCTTATACGCAGAGGTTCATTGACAAATGCAAAAACTTAATAATACCAAGAACAGTGAAGATCAATGCTGCTGAATTTAAAAAAGCAAACGAAATCGCTATTAGGATGACACAAAATGAGGAATTCAACGAAGAAATCAAACGATTGCAAACAGGAGAACAGTTGCACAAAGGCAGTAAGTTATTATCATTGAATCCCTTCTTGGATGATAAAAATATACTGCGAGTTGGCGGCAGAATCGAAAAGGCATTAGTCCCATATGATCCTAGACATCCAATCATCTTGCCGAAGAATAGCCAATTAACCATCCTGATAATCAAGGATGCTCACCGTATTACCCTACATGGAGGAACAACTTTACTTGTCACATTCTTACGACAAAGGTATTGGATTACAAGCGCAAGATCAGCAATAAGATATGTAATTCACAAATGTGTAACATGCTGTCGATACAGCAAAAATACAAACCATCAGTTAATGGCGCCACTATCTCGAGGACGAGTAACGGCGTCAATGCCATTTGAGATTTCTGGAAGATCATTGCTAACGGTGCCAGAAGACAATTATAGCGAAATAAAGCAAAATCGATTATCTAGATGGGAATTTCTACAACTGAAGCAGCATTTCTGCAAGCACTGGCACACGGACTATTTGAACTCACTTCAACAACGATACAAATGGAAGCAAGTGCAACCAAATATTGCCAAGGTTCAAATTGTACTAATAAAGAACAAACAAGGTTATCCCAGTACATGGCCAATGGGAAAGGTGGTTTAGGTTCATCCAGGTGATGATGGTAATGTCAGAGTAATATCAGTAAAACATAAGAATGGTATTACAAAACGTTCGATAAGAAGTTTGTGCCCTTTGCCAATCGATGACATCGTATATTCTGCACCACAAGCACAACCAAACGAGAATCAATTTGATATGGAGGAAAATATAACAACGGCCAGAAGAGTTACAAGAAGCATGAAAGCCAACCACTGTGGATTGAGTTCTGTCATGAACAACATGACAAAGAATAGAACGCAATCAGTAAGGAAAGCGAAACCAATGAGGTTTGTGGCATTAATTAAGGCCATTATGTTTGTAATGCTCATTTCACGAGGACACCTCACCAATGCAACTGACAAGGTACACATTCAACAATTCAACCAGCCAATTGGGGTTTATCTGGAAAACATCGGCCACGTAGAAGTAATTGCAAAAGAATGGAATTTAATAATCCGTTACCAATTGACTAACTATTGGGAAGAAATAAAACAAATAAATGTGATTCATACGGAACTAGCGGAAGCCTGTAAAAGAACACCAGGCATTTGTGCCTTGATACTTCACCAATTGGATTGGCAACTAGAGGTTGTACGAAAGAACAATGACTTCTTAATGTCCAGTAATAAGGAGAGACACCGCCAAAAGAGGGGAATTGGAGATACTACGGGGACCCTGCTTGGAGATATTTTCGGAATACTAACTCAACGGGAAGCAAATCAATATGAAAACCATTTTGAGACGATTGATGAAAACGAGTGGCATCTATTAGATCTTCTTAGCAATCAAACCAGCATCATTGATAACACCATCAAGTTATTCAAACATAACACGAATCTGACATTGTTGTCGTTAAACAATTTCAGGGAAAATCAGAACCGACTGCAAATAGAAATAGATCTTCTGAAGGAATATGCTTCCATTGAGGAAAAAGTACGAGCAATATTTACAACAACTCTCGATATAATGCTAATATTAAATAACATCAAAGAAACACAGGAAAGTTTGTTGGACTTAGTGCATAATGCTCAGCAAAACGTCTTACATCCCACTCTGCTGAAGCCATCGCAACTAGAACAAGAACTATCTAAGATAAGAAAATATCTACCCCCGTCAATAACTGTGCTTAATGATCACACAGCCGAAAATTTAGAGCACATTTACAAAACCATGAAATTACAAACACAAATAACTCAGGATAACCTAATAATACGAGCAACTATTCCATTAATATATTCATGGAGCTACACACTCTTCTCGGTTATTCCATTTCCAAATATCTATTACAACGAGTCCCAAGCATATATTGAAACAAGTGTAAATTATATTGCTGTGGATGAACATCGAGAACACTTCGCATCATTTACCAAAGAGAAATTAAATGATTGTCAAGAGGTCAAATTTAAACATTTCTGTGCAAGGTGTCACAAGTTTACAATGCAGCATCTACGGAACATGCTTGTGAAATGGCGATCCTTCGTCATACCACAAATCTACAAGGATTATGTAAAATACAAACAATGAATGCAACCAATCACTGGATAAAGTTACATGACACAAATCAATGGTTATTTATTGTCGTTGAAGAAACAAACAAGAAAGCAATTTGTGGATCATCTGTCATAACGACACGGTTTAGTGGGGCAGGTATCTTAACATTAGATGATGGATGGCGCCCCGCCCATCGTGCAGTTTTACCAACGGCAACTCCCATTCCAGCCCCAAGAACTTCTAGGGCGCCCCAGGATGTTTAAACACATAAAATTCAATTACGTGTAATAAAAAATGCGCACATTGCATTTTTTGGTATAAAAATTTGCATATAAGTCGAAGTTTAATTAATAAAAAAGTTAGTAGTCAAAAACCTTACTCAAAATTCTTTTACTCAAGTTTATTCCGGTATTAGCCCCCACCAGTGGTCCGCTCGGAATAAAAAGCAAGAATATTCTAGTTCAAGCAGAGGCTGAACTAACAACCACATACCACCACATCTAAACATTATTACCATCCCCCACCCACTATCCAATTAAAACCCCAAAACCCATCTCACTCGCACCACCCATATTATCACCCTTTATCACCTCCATACCCACTTCCACGCACACACACACCACCCACACAAACTCTTATCCACCAAATCCCAAATTCTCACACCAAACCCAAAACGCCTCATCCCACTCCCTCCACCTCCCATGCCTACCTATTACCACCCCCATAACTACACCACCCACACAAACCCACATCCAGACGAGTTATATTCTTATTCCACATTCACATGTTCGATGAAATCAAAATAGAATAGAAAAAAATTTAAAAAAATCTATCAATTTTGAGGAGGGGGGTTAACAAAACCCTACATATCTCCGAACAACCTAAACACAAAAATGTCCAAATCAATAGGGATCATTCCCATGAATTGCTTCAACTTTTAGTGAAGAAATTAAGTTGATATCTCCATCCGTTCTCAAGTTATCGTGCACACAGACGGACAGACGGCAAACCGAAACCATATAGCATTTTTTTTAACAAAAATGCTTAAAAATGACAATTAAGTATAATTTAAGTAGATCCACATTATGTAAATGATGTTTTCATACTTGCCGAATTGCGGATCGAGCGATCCAATTTAAGTTCATATCCGTACAATTTTTTAAATTCAAATTTATTATATTAATTACTTCAGTAAGTCCACAAAATTTATATATAGTTTATAACAGACGTATGTTTTTGTAAGATGAGCTAATTTGAATCTAGGTTTTTCTAAATTTTTTTCTTGTTTTTTAGAAAATGAACTTGATTAAACTTACAAATAACTTTCATATTAGACAGGAATGTTAATCAATAAAATTTGAATTAAATCGAGCAAAAATTGTAGATCCAATTTAGAGCAGCTTATTTCTGTTGATATTTTTAATTAATATTAATTTGTATGACATGTTTATTAAATAAAATTAATAAAGAATTGTATGTTTAAAAAAATTGCATTGATGTCTCAAATGTGGGCCGCGCGATCCGAATTAGGTGCTTCTATGAATTTTTTTGGTACTGAATGAAGATCTCGGTAAATATTTAATATTAAATTTTTTTGCTGATAGACAAATAGTTCAACAGAAAAAAAATGGCACCCACAAAAGGTGAAGTAAGGAATATTGTAAAGATTCCTTAAAAAATGCTCTGTTCGCTGTGAATAATGGTATGACTGTTCACACGGCCAGTAAAATATTTAAAGTGCCGAAACCACTTTATATAACCATTTAAAAAAAAATTTAAATGCTGATATAAAACAAGGAACACCAAGCATTTTTTCAAAAGAGCAAGAAGGAAACCTGGTTTCCTGGTTTGATCACATGGCCAAAATTGGGTTTCCCATCAATAAAAAAATTTTACTGGACTCCGTACAACTACTTGCGAAAGATTTACAAATTTCGTACAAATTTCGAAATGATAGGCCTGGTAAGTAAATCAATCTTCATTAGTACATACATGTAAATTAAACTTACTTATATAAGGATTTCTCTATATAGGTTGGCACTGGTACGAAGGGTTTTTAAAAAGAAATCCTTCTGTATCCAAGAGTGCACAAGTGACAGAAACCAAATTAAGAGAATGGTTCACAGAAATCCGATCATACATTGAAAAGAATAGCTATCTCTCTATTTTCGATGTTCCCGAACGCATTTTTAACTGCGATGAAACTTCATTTTTCTTAAGTCCTAAAGAAAATTCCGTGTTGGTTACCAAAGGACAGAAGTCAGTATATTCTTTGGTAGCCAATGATGAAAAAGAAAATGTCACAACGCTAATAATGGGTAATGCGCTAGGGAAACTTGGCCCACCGATGGTGGTTGTACCTTACAAGAGGATCCCTTTTAACGTAGCCAAAAGCATGCCAGCCAGTTGAGGAATTGGAAGAAGCGATTCCGGTTGGATGACGGGAGAATTATTCTTTGAATATATAGCCAATATTTTCTACCCGTGGCTAATAAGCAAACAAATTAAATTTCCGATTATCGTTTTTGTCGATAGCCACACATCACACATGACGCTGAATTTGAGTCAATTCTGTAATGAGAAGAAAATCATATTGATCGCCCTTCTACCAAATTCAACGTCTATATTACAACCGATGGATGTTGCTTACTTTCATCCATTAAAACAAAACTGGAGAGTTAAGAAATGGCGGATGGAAAAAAATGGAGCGCGAATGCGCCGAGAAGACTTTGCACCGTTGCTTTCATCAATTTTAAACAACGAAAGCTTCGAGAACAATTTAAGGAACGGCTTCAAACCGTGTGGGTTATGTCCTCTTGACGAAAATGCCATAAATTACCAAAAGCTATTAAACAAAGTTCAACCAAAGGAAAACATAGACTTTGAAAATCCTCTTGTTGATAAAAAGGAAAGCGACTCACTACTTTTAACCCTCGACCATCTTCAAAAATACATCGGGATTGAGAAATTAAACTCATTCGAAAAATCTTTTGACAGTTGCTGGACCGGTGCTAAAGATATGTACTTCATTATTCCAATATTGGAATGATTTAAAAAATGGAACCATCTCGAATAATTCTATTAGTGAACCGAAAGAAGCTACTCACGCAAGTGCAGAAAGAAATTTAAACAATAATATATCAAATATCGACGAAATGGAAGTTGATTTTGATGCACTGTTGGGAATCAACACTGATTTAATATTAAATGTGGACATCGATGGATCAGTAACGATAATCAATGAGTCCCAAACCCCCATTAAATCAAACGAAAGTCAAATTAATGATAATCTTCCGACTCCATTTAAGAAAAATCTTATTTGGCTTTCACCTGTTGAGTCTACAACACTAAAAAAAAGAAATTACCTGCAGTCGTATCCTCGGAACAATGGATTTTATACACAAAATCAAAAACTTGATAAAAAAGAAAGAAAACGAAAACGGATAGAGAAAAGGGAAAATGTTCAGGGTCAATTTAAGGAATCTGCAAAGTCAGAAGAAAAGGAAAGAAGAGAGCCATCAGATGAGCGCGAATTCAAAATTCGTCATTACGTGATAGTAAATTATGAGGGTGAATTTATTCCTGGTATTGTAGAAGAAAAAAAGAAAGATGAGTATCTTGTAAAGTTGATGTGTATGTCAGGCAATAATTGGAAGTGGCCGGACAAAAATGACGTATGCTGGTACAATAAGAGCGATGTAATCCAGGCCATAACAGAACCAACATTAATTAATGCGAGAGCGGTTTATTCCGTCGCAGAAATTAAATCGATGCGTGATAAAAATTAAATTACACAAAATAGGATTATGTGAATTACTTTGATAGTTTCAATTTACTTTTTATGTGATATTACAATTACCTATTTTATTTTAGTTTTTAAAGACTTTATGAAGTTTATTTTTGATAATCTTTCTGTTATTTTATTTTTATTTATGTTTTAATTTTACTGTCGTGAGGTTCGGACGTAAAGTAAAACAAACGAAAAGTGCAGTGTTAGTGCTCTTTAACTTGTTATATCTTTTTTTCAATTGTGTGAATGGTTTTATAATTAAATACACACGGTGCAAAAAAACTAACATAAAATTGTAACTTAATAAGTGATGATTTAAGCGTGATGGGGCTTTTTTCCCCAAAAAACACTTCTTCAAACATCGAACGCCAAACAAAATCTACAACAAACTTGAACCAGTTTCATGTAGAAAGTATAAATATGGCAAGTGCAAGTGTAAAACAAGTGGACAAAGTTCAGCACAGCCCAAAGAAAACACCTATGCCAATGATTAAAAGTGCTTCTTCGACAGAATTAATTATACCGCAGTTTAAAAATCAAAATCAAAACCGCGATGAAAAAATTAATTCATCAGCAAATTTAACAATGCAGTACGAAAATAATAGTAATGAACTCAGTGCGACGAACTCTAGTGACCGTGGTCAGTGCGAAAATAACCTAGTGCAAACGGGAATGGATAGGTATATCACTGTTCAATCTAAAAGAAAACGTAGCCCGAGATCTGCCAAGTTTGCTGGCAGGAGCAAAGTGACACGAACTGAAGGAGGTGTTAACCAAATACCTCTTAACAATCGATTCTCTAGTCTAGAGGTCATTGACCCCAATGCAGTGCCAAATTTGAAAACTGAGAAACCGCCTCCAATTTATTTAAGAGAAGCATCTAACAATGAATTGGTGAACAACATTGCAAAATTAACAGATTCTAAATTTTATATTGCTCAAACGAGGTAACATAAACGAAACAAAGATTCAAACTTTCGAAATCGATGGCTTCAGAGCCCTTGTTAAACATTTCGACGAAGTTGGTAAAAAAAATTGCACATACGCTAAAAAGCCAAAAAGGGCTGACTGTTGTGCTACAGTTGTGCTAAAACGAATTGAAAGCTGCGTAGATGTTAGCGACATACAAGCTGCACTTGCTGCGGAAGGTTTCCATGCCAAATCCATTGGTAATATAGTAAACCGTGAGAAGGTACCTCAACCAATGTTCCGTTTGGAACTAGAGCCAGAGGAAGAAAAGTCGAAAGGAGTTCACAAGATTTACAACTTAAAATATTTGTTACATCGCAAAATCGTAATTGAAGAACCTAAGAAGAGGTCTGGACCAGTTCAATGCATAAAGTGCCAAGAATATGGACACACGAAAGCATACTGCGCCTTAAGTGAAGTTTGCGTTATTTGTGGTGAACTCCACGACTCTAAACAGTGCGAAAAGTCTCGCAATGACCCATTTGTGAGACGTTGTAATAACTGCGATGAAAATCGTACTGCAAACTACAGGGGTTGCGCACTGTATCTGGACTTAAAACGCAAAATAAACCCTAAAATGAGAGCTGAGCAACGAATGCTGAATATGCAATTTAATCAGAGGGCCATGCTACCAAAAAATACAATAGTCACCAAACCAACGAGTGCAAACACACAAAATGATAACTTGGAGACATTTGCCAGCAGTTTTGCACAGCCAGGTGTTTCTTACGCAAATATCCTAAAAGGTAACAAGCCGAAACCAAAAGTTCATTCTAATGAGGAGGACATAAACATTCACACCATGGTAAATAAATTAACCGAGACCATCCGCAAAGTTTCATGATGATGATGGAAAGACAAATGAGCATGATGATGCAAAATATGAATACGCTTATGCAAATTATAGTCAAAAATCAAAAATGACCATTCTAAAAGTAGCCATTTGGAATGCGAACGGGCTCTCGCAACATAAAGCTGAGATACAAACATTTCTTATCGAACAAAATATAGACATCATGTTAATATCTGAAACACACTTCACAAAACAAATTTTTTTAAATATTACCGGCTATTCCGTTTATGACATCAAACATCCGGATGGAAAATCACATGGCGGCACTGCATTCTTAATAAAAAGAAGATTAAAGCACTACGAGCTCCAGAAATATGCTAAAGATCACATCCAGGCTACAACTGTCAGTTTGGAAGAATGGTCTGGGAAATTTTTAATATCGGCTGTCTACTGTCCACCGAAACACGCAATTAAAAAACAGCAATTTATCGATTACTTTAACCAGTTGGGAATCAAATTTCTAGCAGGGAGTGATTACAACGCTAAACATGTGCAATGGGGTTCGAGGTTGACGTCGCGAAAGGAAAGCAACTCTACGAAACAATAAACGAGAAAAACCTAGATTATTTATCATCTGGACATCCCACATATTGGCCTACAGATAGAAAGAAACTTCCTGATTTAATAGATTTCTGTGTAATACGAGGAATAGCACGCACCAATGCTTAAGTCGTTGACTGTTATGATTTATCATCAGATCACTCACCAATAATAGTAACACTAAGTACCCAAGCATTAAAGACTGAACCACCCCAATGTTTAACAAACAAACTAACGAAATGGGTTCTCTATAGAAACATAGTTGATGTAAATTGTCACCTTGATGTTCCACTTCGCACACCAGAAGACATTGATGCCGCGATAGAAAACTTAAGTCAAATAATGGAAATGGCTGCAAAAAAAGCTACTCCGGAGAACAAAAATTCCGAAAAAAATATAAGGCTTTCAAGTAACATTCAAAAGTTATTAGCAGAGAAGCGAACAATTCGGCGGCTATGGCAGCTTCACCAATCTCCTTTGCATAAATGGAAATTAAATAGAGCTATTAAAGCTTTGAGAGAAGCAATACGAGAAGAACAAAATTTAGGAATACAGCATTACCTAAGTGAGCTCACAACAACAGAAACAACAGATTACTCACTGTGGAAGGCAGCAAGAAATTTAAAAAGGCCAGAGCTATCGAACCCACCGTTAAGTAAACCAGATGGTCACTGGGCCGTACTACCACAGCTAACGAGGGACGGGTCGAACCCAAATCCAATAAAATTTAAATGGAAATGCGTCAAAAAAGTTATTAAAAACAGTATAAATCCTAAGAAAGCGCCAGGTCATGATCTAATAACTGGAAAAATGATCAAAGAATTACCAGATAGATGCATAAAATATATAACATATATTTTTAACGCAATTATGAGATGTGGATACTTTCCCCAAAAATGGAAAATATCTCAAATTATCATGATTCCTAAGCCAGGTAAAGACGAAAGCTAAGTCTCATCGTACAAACCAATAAGTCTACTTCCGATCATTTCAAAGCTTTTTGAAAAGATGCTACTACAAGAACTAATACCTATATTATCTGAAGGTCGCATTATACCAGATCACCAATTTGGATTTAGAGAGCAACACGGTACAATAGAACAGGTGCACAGAATTGTAAATACAATTAAGGTTTCCTTAGAAGAAAAGAAATATTGCTCGGCAGTTTTCTTGGATATTGCGCAAGCTTTCGACAAAGTATGGCATGAAAGATTAAATTACAAAATTAAAACTCTTTTGCCTAAACAATTTCATGCAATTCTTGAAAACTACTTAGCCCAAAGGATGTTCCAGGTGAAACAAAATACGGCCACTACTCATCTAACCGAGATAAAGGCAGGAGTACCGCAAGGTAGTGTATTAGGACCTGTGCTATACTTGTTATTCACAGCTGACTTACCAATAACTGAAAAAATCGTCACTTCAACTTTTGCTGATGACACAGCTATATTATTTTCACACAAAAATCCTCAAACAGCATCGAGAGAATTACAAGAACATCTACACAAAATAGAAGATTGGTTAAAAACTTGGCGGATAAGGACGAATGAATGTAAATCAACACATGTAACATTCACACTAAATAAACGTACATGTCCAGCAGTAAAATTAAACAATATCACAATTCCTCAACAAACAAACGTCAAATATCTCGGTCTTCATCTCGATAGAAGATTGACATGGAAAAAGCACATTGAAACAAAACGCAATCAATTAAAAATAAAATTTTCTAAAATGTACTGGATGATCGGAAGAAAATCGAAACTCTCTCTAGACTGCAAGGTTCTACTATACAAAGCGATCCTAATACCATATGGACATATGGTATCCAACTATGGGGCTCAACTAGTGCATCAAATATAGATATCGTACAAAGAACGCAAGCAAAGATACTTCGTAGCATTACAAATGCCCCATGGTATATTCGAAACAGCAACATCCATAGAGACCTAAGAATCAAAACTGTTAAAGAGACAATTAAATCATGCAGTCTAAAATACCAACTGAAACTGGAATCACACCCTAACGAATTAGCTAGAGAACTACTAAGGCAGCCGAAATATGGACGGCTTCGCAAAACAGATCCTCTAGATTTAATTAACTGAGAAATATAATCTAATAATTTCGCGCATGTTGAAATGAAATTAAGTAATTAATAATAATTTAATAATACAATAATAATACTTAATGATATTAAGTATTAACATAGGTTAAGGCTTAAGTTAATTTTTTTTTTTTTTTTATAGTTTTTAAGAATTTCAGACTTCTTGTTAGTTTCGTATAAAGAAAGATTCAAGAATAAAGCCTTTGGCAATAGTTACAAAAAAAAAAAAAATTATGTTTACCTATGTATTTTGCATGGAGTTTACTTAATTATTTTATTTATTACTTTTCATTTTAATTAAATCTTATTGTTATTTATAATAAACAGGTTTTTCTCTTAAAATTATTCGTTTTTATAAAATAAAGCATGAACACCTTATGAGATCCACTTATGGGACAGTAACCGATCCGCATTAGGAAATTTAGTTTTTAATGCGATCCACATAGGGGACCTTGGAATAAATTCACTTTTTTTGCTAAAATCTGGATTATACATATAAAAATTATAATTTTTTATAAATTAAATTATGAAAAAATTAATCAAACTTGGTAAAAGTCCAAAACTTTGTCTATATATAAATACAACAATTAATGTAGAACCTGTGCAACCCTTAATTCATAAATAGCGATCCGCAATTGGTACACTTTATACCTTTTTTTTTTTGTTAGGGTAGGATAAAATGTCTGACTAGACATTTTACCAACACAACCACAGTTGGTTCGGCCCTCGTCATGGGTTGGTAAAGCCAAACCCACTACTTCGGGGTCCGGTACCACACTCCTCCCTTCCCATTCCTACCCACGTATTTTATTCTGATGCAGTTATCAAGGCCGTTGCCTGTGCATCCCCATCCCCACGACCAAGTATTAACCTCTCCCGACTGAGGTTAATACCGCGGGGGATATAACAACAGGTAACGGCAAACATTTTCTTAGAAACCGGGTTTGCTTTAGCAGTCGCTAAAGTTTAACCCGTTTCAAACTTCAAAATAAGTCATAATAGATTTTTATTTTTAATTTAAAACCTCGCAGCTGCGACATAAAATTCCCGTCCTTGAATCCGAAATGTGTTCAACAGAACACGGCACCTGTGTATAATTTGTATAATTCAAGGGCATAAAGGGTTGTGACCTAAATATGTGCGATAATATTTAAATTCGCACATAATTCATTTTTTGCATGTTAATGCAAAAATACATTTTTTATATATATAAGTATATATATTTAACAGAATTAATTAAACCATTCATTATTACGTTAGTTCTCACTCTAGTTACTTGGACCTCACCCGCGGCAATCCAAATAATCAAGTCCCACCAACATGAAAATATAAAGGTTTAAGGCCATTTTTGACATGTAGATTTTTGTTTAAATTTTATTTTCGATAGAACAGAATAAAACAATACAAAAATATTTGGTGTTTTTTTTAAATATAAAGTAATGGTTTAAATTAACAATAAAAATCTATCACGACTTACTTTGAAGTCAAAAGCTGAAATCGTGTGTAGCTTGGCTCATTAAATAAAAATGGCGCACGTTTACAAAAAAAAATGACGCCATGTTCACTTTCATGTTTCATACGAATATTAAAAAATCGTTTTTTTCGACCATATTCATACAGGCACATTTATTATAAACAATATTTAATGTTTATATACAATATAATACAAAAATATATATGATATATAATGAATATAAAACAAATGACTTACATATATCTTAAGTAGGTAAAAGCATCCTTGCGCAGAAGGCTAAAATTCATATTCACTATACACTTCCATGCTAATAATATTCAAATTCACTATTATTTTATTTACTATTTATTTATTCTTTATTACTAAAATACACAAAACAAAACACACAAAACATATTTAATTAAATATTCCTTTACTTAGCGATAACAAGCACAAACCACGTCAGTCTTCTCCGACTATAAAACGCCGACTACTGTTAAAGGTAGAAACAGAATCATGCAGCGACAAGATACATATGTCTGCCGGCGATGTCGTTTAGTAGGTAAACACAACAAGCGCGTCAGCGTTGAAACGCAGCTGATTTCCTTAGTCAATTTACATAAGTAATCGTACGTTTGGAGCAATTTGGAACAATACTTGGTATCCAATGAGCTGAAACTTTTCTTCATATCTCAGTTTATTGCTTTTGTGTTTGTTCCGCGAAAGGATTAGCATTCTCTAGCACTTTCTTGGTGCGTTTGATGAATTCACAAAGGGTGCAACATCTGGACCTCATAACTTCCTTCCCTGAAAAACAGCGTGTTGGTCTTTAAGATATGCTTTTTTAAGTCTGATTTTTAAGTAGGTCGTGTTGGCTTCAATGCTTCGTACAGTCTGGTGTGTAAGATACAGTTTAATTTATTTCGGCATTCAGATTTGTCGATAATAAACTGCCTGGCTAATCCATACTTACCCAATTCATAATTCCGATTAGGCAGGGACCGCAATGCATCCAACCTAGAAATTTGTCTATTTTGAAATATTCAAGGGAGGGGAGGATATTTAGTCCTGTGGTGGTACCTACATTCATGACATGTCATTTTTTTACTGAACCTGAAAAATAAAATAATAATGTGTTTTTTGTTTTAAGATAAAATTTTTTCCGGGGAAAAACTTGTTTCAAGAATTTTCTTTTAATTTATTTAATACAATTACAACTTTTATTTAAATTGCCTCCTAAATATATCCACGCGCACACAGCAAATAATACATAGCATTTAAATGTCCATCTGTCTGCGTATATATTTGTGTGTGTGGCTTAGTCTCTCGAAGAATGGCAATGGTACTTATTTGGCCTAACATAGCACTATACAAAATTTTAGTTTTTTTTCTTTTCAACAATATTAAATACTGATTCGATCTTCAACTGGTGGTGTATAGACGTAAAAAAATTTCATTGATTTCTGGTAGAGGGTTTAAGGACCTAAAATATGTACATTTTTCGCTATTATTTGGTTATCTTCGATGGTTAGTGATTGATCGGGGGCATCTCGCATGTTTTGTTCTAACGACAAATTAGTTAATAAAAAAAAAAATAATAATAATAAAAATTAAATTAATTATATACTAAAGTCAAAAAATTAATCATGCCGTCGATTATCACGATCGTACATTGGCCGCCTTTGCATATTATTATTATTATTCCGATTCATGTTTGAATTTCGCCAGCGGTCATTATTCCGCATATTACCGCCTCTAAACGTATTATTACGATTAAAATTTCGATTTCCACCGCCGCCGCCCCCGCCATCGCCGCGATCGAACCGATTATTATTTATATTGTTATCGATAAACTCTTCAAATTGTAACGTTTGCTGTTGAAATGCTAAATTTGAATCGTAATTATTAAAGGGCATATTTGGCGCGATCCCTAATAAACCCGGACGTATGTTACCTCCGCCAACAGTATCAACAAACTGTTTTGGCGGAAACATTTGAATCTGATTCATGGAATGCGAATGATGTGGATTAAAATTTGGACCATTCATGCCAAATCCGCCGCCATCCATTCCTTGCATATTCATTAAATTCATCATATGATTTGGTGGCAATTTATGGCCATGCCCACCCACCATAGAATTCATCATAATTCCAGTGTGGCCCACCATTCCCGTATTATCACATAATTCAATAAAATCACCTGATTCATTTACGTACACGCCTAAATTCGTTAACGTTTGCTGAATCATTAAATTTGTGTCGAATTTCTTATCGGGATTCGGATCCAAATTGAATTGCTTTAATTCCGATGATAATGTGGCCAAATGCTGGTTAACCGACATTTTTTGTTTCGAACTTAAATCTCGATACCATAATGAATTTTGTAACATTATTTGTATATCCAGAGATTTATTGCCAGCTGCACTATTCCCACTTGTTGTATGCGTCATATGCGTGATATTATCGTGCATCGTATCCTTTTTACGTCTTGGATCCGCACGCGGATCAAGCCGAGGCATTATTGGTCCCGTATCGATTGGAGACGTAACTCCTATCGATTGGAATGGATCAGTTGGTGATCTCATATCGTGGTAGCTCTTCTCGTCCGATAACTCCTTTAATGCAAAAATACGTCGAAGCCGCGGATCTAACGTTTTATGAGGAACTGGAAAACTTCGCCGTATATCACTATAATCTGGTTTTGGAATACTTATTTTCACTAACTGTAAAAGAAATCAAAATTAATCTTTATTTTTGGAATCATTCCGTTATTTTTTCACCTTATATTCGATCGGGTTGTGCGATGTGAATGATGCGTCAATTTCTGTCGCCGGGACATAATTTGGAATTGGTTTAAATGGCAGGCGAAAATCGACATCACCTAAAATTGTACTGCTTTTAAATATCTGCTTTTTGCCAAAAAAAAAAAATAATAAAGGACACTTACCATTTGAATCACTGGACTCGTGTATAAATGCTTGTAGCCTCATATCACGATCCGATTTTATTTGTATCTCTTGTTCCAAATCTTCAATCACTCGATCATACATGGTTATACGTTGGCCGCTCGCTATTAGATCGGCTGTACTCTGTGGTGATGGTTTTGACGCTGGCGTTGTTATTGGTGGCAATGTTATCGTGGGTAATTCCTCTGAATAAGTGTATGTTGTAGTCGGAGTTGGCGATAACCTTGGATTATAGAAATCGATTCGTGTAATTTCATTACTATTTCCGAAGCCTCCGCCGCTACTACTACTAGTAGTAGTACTACTAATACTAGATGTAACAGAGTGTGATGATTTTGCTGGTGTTGCCGATGTTTCGCTTGGTACAGGTAGTACAACGGGGGGTGGCGGTGGTGGTAATGGAACAATTTTTGTTGGAACCACTGTTGTTAAACAAACGGGTGGAATAATTGGCGGTGATGTCATCGAAGGTAAGGATGATTCTGTTACCGTAATTGCGGCAAGTAACTCGTCATCAATTTTTAAATTTTCATCCTCCTCCGAATCAGAATTTGAATTATTTTCCAAAATATTTTCTAAATTTGAGTCTTTTAAATATTTTGAGTAGTCGATCGACGATGGTGGCGAAATTATAAATTTACTGTAGTCTGTGTTTATTGAGGTCGGTTGAGTTGATTGGTGGTGTGGAATCACAGCATCTTCTTCAGATTTCGGTGATTTCTTAATTGATTGATCAATTGGTAGTACCCTCATATCGACATCACCGCCACAAGGATTGAGGCAAATGTCAGAATCGGATTGTGCAGCTGCATCTACCTCTGTTTTTATAGATGCTGTAGTTCTCATATCTAGGTCACCATAAGCTGTTGTGGTCGTTGATGTTGGTGTCGCTACAGCCACATCTGGCGTGCTAAGCAACCCTAATTTTTGAATATTCATAGCGTTTAATTGTATTGCTCGAATTTGATCAACCGTTAAACCAAGATCGTTTAATTGGGCCACCGTTAATTGGTTCACCTGTTCTAATGTCTCAATACCCAAAACTTCTATATTTTCGATTTGGGTCTGGGATAGGACACCCTTTAATAATTTTAAACTCAAAAAGCTTTTTGTTTGATTCGCAGGTTGAGCCGGTACAACCGATGATTGTGGTGCCGATGACGTGAGGCTCGATGAATTTAGCGCCGAGCTGGAATTCGAGCTTGGGGCACACCAACGCGTCCGCCGCGGCTTTAACGATTTATTCATTTGTTGTTCCTCCTTTTCGATAAGTGACGCTGGTTTGGCAATATTTATCTCCAGAAGAGATGGAATTTTATTAGCTACCACAGGATTATTACTATTAGATGCAGACATCACCGGTTTTGGAATCATTCCATACTCAATCATTAGCTTTTGGTTTGTTGACTCCAGCATTTTAATTGAATTGTCTCTACTCAATCGTGGAAAATCACCTAAAATCTCTTTGGGGGCAGTCTCCAAATGTTTTAAAAGAATAGACCGTAAATTATCGCTTAGGGGAGCACCGTGTAAAAATTTACATGTACCTTTATCGTGCGATACGCATCTAATGCCTAAATAGTGATATTTACATGGGAAATCTGAATGCATGTACAGACATTTATCCCGTTTGGCACAGCAATCCATGAGATAGAATTTGCATAGTTCCATTTTACGATTACGTTCATCGTCAGAATCAAGCCCAGCATCGTTTTGTCCATTGCCGGCATTACCCGCGCGTGATTGATGCCTTTTATTATGATGTTTTTCTTTTTGCCCACCGCGTTGCCCTCGTTGGCCTCGATCACGATTACCGCGATTCCTTTTCTCGGTGTACGCATTGACTCTAAGTCTGTCGGGTGAACAATTATAACTATCGTATGAGGACCCACTATAATCTGATTCGTATGAATCGTCATTCGCGCCGCCCCGCACCCCTGGATACGTACTAGTTGGTAGTTGCTGCTGTTGCATTGGCGGAGGGCTTGCCCCCCGGACACATAAAAATTCAAATTCATCTTCTTCTGCCTCCATAATCGATTTATCCAATTTCTGGAAATGTTACGATGTTTTAATAGATAGGTACATAGAGAGAAAATCATATATAAATTACCTTTTTCTTCTCCCTCTCTCGTTCATAATTGTCAGCTCTCTTTTTTCTCTTACTTTGTCTTTGCCCACTAGCTACGTCACTACAATTCTCTTTTTCTTGATTTCGAACTATTTCCGGTAATGGCGGTTCAATTCCATCTTTTTTTAATACAATTGCGATCATACTTTCGATTTTTCCGGCAAAATCATCTAACAAAAAAAAAACAATACAGTAGTCATATTAAACTGATTTTCCAAGATAATTGGGAAAATACTAACCATCTACTACAGTACCGCGCGTACTTTTATCATTTTTTGCCCTAGAATTTGTTGTCTGACATGATGCTGATGGAACACCACTACGGTCCTCATTTGGTGCTTTTGGTATAGTAATTTGGTCTTCTTCATCATCTTCAATTTCACCGTCTTCCAAATCAGGATTTTCTATATTGGAGTCCATCATAAATCGTATCTAGATCGTACACATAAAATTATAAGTTTTTCTTTCGATGCGTTTTTTTTTTGTATGTAATTCTAAAGTGACATGCAACTAACTACGCTACTGTACACATTTTTTTGTAACTGTACATGCATGAATGAAATGAAACAAAAAATCTAAAATGGCGACGAAAGGTCAAAATAAGTTATTTTTTTTAAGGAACTTTATAACAATTAATACCTTTTTAAATAAAAGTTTTCACTAATTTTCTTCGTTGAAATATTGTTACAAATGTACGAAATTTTTTACTTTTTATGTACAAATAAGGAAATTTATATTTTCTGCTTGTGGTTACGGCATACTTCGTAAAATTATATCTTTCTCTTTTTTTCTAAATGCATACATAACATACTTATGCATCAATTATAATTGTATGTACAAATACAAAATGGCAATTTAATTTTAATTTACGAATTTGTCGCGGAAAATTTAATCTAAAAGCTATTAAAACAACCCGATTGTCTTCTCTCAAATAAATGTCATTTAACCAAATAAAATTTATATATGGGCGTGTTTGGAAAAAAAAATATATAAATGAATTACGCCGTGCTGCAAAATCGCCCGTCTTAAAAATTTACTTTTACTTAAATATTTGAAATTAATAAATAACACTTATTCCTTGTAATAAAAATATAATCAAATACATTTCATAAGTTTCATTTTCTTATTGTATATAATAAATTAATGAAATGGAAAAATTAGTTTTGTATGAATTTTCCAAAAAAAAAAATTTTTTGTTTAAATATTTTTTATTTTTTTTTAAAGTTCTTAACATAGCAAAGTATTCAACTAAAATGAGGATAACTAGGCCAAACGCCGTTGTTATATTTTGTTTCTTATTTTTATTCTATCATGTTGGTATTAATGATACTATAAAATAAATGTAAAATCGTGCTATAAAATAAATTTTGTAAAGGCATGTTTAATCGACATGTATATTATTGACAGAAAATAAAAATTTTAATATGTATTTTGAAACTTGTATCAATGTTTTATCGTTCAAATTGAACATTAAATAAAATTTCTTTATTAAATATTTTATTGATATATAAGTAGAATTTTTATTTGGTGCAGAGAAAAAATGGGTTAAAATAAAACAACAGTCGATACTGATTGAATATCAAATCTCAAATTTTTCTTTCTGCATTTTTTAATTACTTATACATATTTTCAATTTTATTCAATAACTTTCTGCTGTGGTTAAAAATTAGTACTTTCTACTTGGCCCACCTGCTTTGTCGGCTGATACTATACGCGATACTAACCCAACAATTTCGGCAATAGTTTCGAGCCGATATCATAAACTGTCTCGATTTGACGCTTCGCTAACTGATAATCAATGAATGCTCGATTCCTTCATCCTTACAGCATTAGACGTAGTTTTCTGATGTAAAACATGTTCCTCGATGAGATATTATATATGTATGCCGGATTTCCAAACACCGACTTTTTAAATTTCAACTTTTTGATTACCTCTTGTGTGGTTGTCGTCTTCGAAGGATAAAGCCACTCGAATTTCGAAAAGCCGTCAATTACCGAGATAATATATTGGTATTGCTCTTTTGTCTTTGCCAAATGACCCATATGATGAAGGTGATAGCAGGCTCTCCTTCTTCCCCATTTTTCGATCGCTAATAAGAAGGCACGTTACACAGTTTTTCACGCACGATTTAACTTTTACCTCTAAAATGTCTATATTAAGTTGGTGTAAAATTGGTCAGAGATTCACGTCCAAAACCGCTGGATTGCAACTCAAAGAGTCGACATGCCGCATACGATTTCCCGGTCGATGTTCCAGTTTTAAATCAAGCTCTTGCAACTGCATTGCCCATCCAGCAATCTTGGTTGACAATTCTCGTTTCTCCCACAGTATACAATATGGTTCCTCGCACTTCGTGTTTATTGGAGTCCTTTATTCCTCGCAACTTCATCTCTGCCACCTCCGAATAAATTATTAGCACTGGCCTACTGGCGTTAGCCTGTTTCAACTGCTCGAACACGTCCTTATGAATTTTTTGAAACCCAAACGAAACATCGTTGCGCAGAAGATCACTTAAGGGTCTAGCTTTTTTGTGCGTAATTCTCCACGAATCGTTGGAAATATCCGGTCAGACCGAGGAAACTATTTTATTTGTAGACCGTTCTCTTCAGCAATGGCAAATGTCTCTTTCAGTCGCAATAAAGCCTCGATCTCATCCTTGGCCGGTATAACTAGGTCATCCAAATAGACGCAAACGAGTTTTCATCGCACCAAATCTTTAAACACGTCATTTATGAATCTTTGGAATGACGCGGATGAGTTACACACACCAAACGGTGCTTTCACAATCTCATAGGGGCCGAAAAGAGTTACAAAAGCAGTGTGGATTTAAATCTCGCCTTCCATATTTCGTGAATAGATTTGATCAGGGAAAAGTATAAAATATTGGTGAAATTAGATCGACTTTAGGTCGAATCAAAGAAATTTATAACAAGTTTGATGAGGTTCAGTCTCGGATAGATGAACCCTCGGATGGCCCTGATGCCTTCGAGGAGCGATTCAGTTTTAAAAATTCATTTGGTGCCTTAGAGAAGCTTCGTTAATGAATGACCGTCGAAATTTAGAAATTCAAACCCAAGTCGAATTTAAGCCTACTACAGAAAATTTACCCTCTATAAAGATTTCAAATGACATACTCTCGATAAAACTCCCAGAAATTCAATTGTCAAAATTGAATGGCCAAAGTATGGAATGGATCAAATTTAGAGATTTGTTCCAGTATTTTATTCACAATAGAAATATCGATCATTCCGCTGCCTCGTTACAAATTTTTATTGACAATTAGACAAAACAATATAACGCGTTGAAACCACTGCCATTCAAGTTAATGAATGGAATTTATTCCTTTGTCACCATGTTTTGGAGAAGCTGGATAACTAAAATCTAAAATTTATGTATTGGAAAATTCATCCACGACTAAAATACTTGAATTTGATGCCTTAAATTTAGCATCAATTAGGAATGATGCATAAACTAAACATCTCATCAAAATCCAGCGGATCTTATATCGCGCGGTGTTCCACCAAAGGATTTTAATTCATCCTCGCTGTTGTGGTGTGGCCCAGAATTTTTAAAGGGCAGTGAACATGAACCGGAGCGTTTTCCAATTCGTTGAATTGATTCTGGAGTGTGAATCCTTGATGTGCGACACTGTAGTATTCGCTAGCCAGCGATCTCAAGATGGTGGTGTATATTCGCTTAAGCGATCTCAATTCAAGCTCTCAACAAACAATAACTGTTACAACGGCTGTAGATTTTTAATAATTTTTATTTTGTTGTGTTGACAATTCCAACCAATCCAACAGAAAACCTTTTTACCACTAACCAAAATTATATTTTTTTTAAGTTTATTTTGCATGTTACATAAAAATCTCAGAGAGGAAATTCGCATGCCAAAATAAACAATTCAAAAATATTAACAAAATTTACTTTAGGTAATGAGAGTATATAATGCAAATGATAAGTATATAACATGAGGTAAAATTAGGACATTTAAATTAAGCATTAATTTACATGACATTGTAATACATAATGTTGAAATGCAAATGTAAAACTAAATAATGATTGATCAGTTTCTGTTCATTATCATTCTCCCCCATCTTGAACACTCTGTGGTTCAACATCTACTGGAAGCGGACAAATATTGACGATGGCTCGTTTGATTAGACCAGTTGCAGTTTTTATCGACGCGACTCTTACTAATCCGTCTGGGCCAGCATGAAGCTCTGTTATTTTTCCAAATTTCCATTTGAGCGGTGGTAGGTTTGGATCCTTGATAATTACGATTGTTCCCTCAGTAATGTTTCTATGTTTGTCCTTCCAATAATACCTGTGCTGCAGTTGTTGTAAATAGTCAGTTGACCACCTTGACCAAAATTGCTTATATAAAAGGTTCACCAACTCCCAGCGCTTAGCATATTTTATATCATCAGGTTTTGTTAGAGTTGGCTCAGGTATAGCAGTCAACGGACGGCCAATAAGGAAATGGCCAGGTGTTAGGATTTCCAAATTATCATCAGTAGTAACTGGAGTGATAGGACGCGAATTTAGTACAGCTTCAACTTGTTTTATTAATGTGTGAAGCTCCTCGTAAGTTAAGTTCGCGGTACCCATCGTGCGACGTATATGATATTTAGCTGACTTAACAGCAGCTTCATAAATACCACCGAAATGTGGTGATCCAGGTGGTGCGAATTTCCAGGTAATTAGATCGTCTGTAGTACATGAATTGAGCTGCTGTTGAAAATCTGTATCGTGAAGCATCTTATATAGATCGTGTAACTCAGAATTAGCAGCTACAAAGTTTGTCCCATTATCCGAGAATACATTTTTACAAAGTCCTCTTGTTGCTATAAACCGACGAAATGCACCGATAAACGAGGCAGCAGTGAGATCAGATGCTAATTCCAGATGAACGGCTCTTGTGGCAAGACATACAAAAATGGCCAAATATGTCTTAGTCGGAACCTTTCCTCGAATGCGATAATGAATAAATAATGATCCTGCATAATCTATGCCAACGTTGTAAAATGGTGGTGCTGGATTGACTCGCTCTGACGGTAAATCTGCCATTAATTGTTCAGGAAATCTTGGTCTTGCACGACAACACAGTACACACTGTCTGTAAACTCTTTTAGCAACCTGTTTTCCATTTATTGGCCAATAAGATTGACGTACTGCTGCCAAGAGTGCTTGTGGCCCAACATGAAGGTGCTTTCTGTGGATGAAAGTTATTAATGTGGTGGTAAAATAATGATTGCTTGGCAGTAACACTGGATGACGTGATGTATAAGAAATTGCTGCAAACTTTAGCCGCCCACCAACTCTGATTAAATTTTGTTGATCCATAAACAGTGAAAGCGACTTTAGAGATGGATGACGAACTATGAAGTTAGGCTTTTGTAACCCCTTATACTCTGCTGGAAAGCAGGTGGATTGAAGCAGACGTAGTATGGCATCTAAAGCAACCTTGATTTCTTCTGTACTTAAAGGCCCAATTTTTCTTGATTCTTTGAAGCGGCAATTATTGATGAAGCGATGTACATAGCCCATAGCGTTTTGAATTGTCACCAATGAATGTTTTCGATGTATTCGATCCAGGAGATCGTCAACAAGTTCAGTGCTTGCAGTCACGGCGATAAAGTTAGATTTTTCTTCTGTGACCTCAATTGACTCTGTAAGTTGCTGTGAGTTATTCCAAGCTTCAATTGACGAATGAAGAAACTGAGGTCCAAACCACCACAGTTCGGAATTCATAAGCAATTCAGGAAAAGTTCCTCTTGAAATCAAATCGGCTGGATTCAATTTTGATTCTACGTGCAGCCATCTATTAGGATCGGATCTTGCTTGAATATCAGACACACGGTGTGCCACGTAGGTTTTCCATTTGGACGACGAAGATCTAATCCAGTGAAGAGTTATCATGGAATCTGTCCAGTAATAACATGTCTCCACCTTAAAGTTTAAAATACTCAAAACCTTTTGCATGAGTTTGGCCAAAAGTTGTGCAGCACACAACTCAAGTCGAGGCAAAGTAACGTGCTTTAAGGGAGCAACTCGAGATTTGGAACACATTAAGTTAGCAGCATAACTCTCCAGACCTAAGAAACGTACATAGACAACGGCACCGTACGCCTTTTCGCTGGCATCAGCGAACCCATGCAATTGTATTCCTGGATGTTTTTGGTTACCGTTAAACAAATGACGTGGAATGATAAGCTGACTTAATTTTGGGAGTTCATTTAGAAAGTTTGTCCAATATGAATGGTATGCTATTGGGAGGCTTTCATCCCAGTTTAATTTCAATGACCATAGCTTTTGTAATAGCAATTTACCCACCACAACTATCGGAGACACTAGTCCAAGAGGGTCAAAAACCCTTGCAACTTGAGATATTATTTTTCGTTTAGTGACTGTTGAAGTAGTTGTAGAATCTAGGTTGACATTGATACGAAAATAATCCGGTACTGGATGCCAGTACATACCTAGAGTTTTTATGCCAGTTTTATCGTCAATTTGATAATGCACTTCACGATCATCTTCTGGAATATCATTGAGAAGCTCCTGATTGTTTGAACACCATTTACGCAAAGGTAAATTTGCACCCTGCAAAATCGATGTTATAGTTTTCTTCAACATTGCTGCGTCTTCTAGAGTATCGGAACCAGTCAACAAATCGTCGACATAAAAGTCATCGCGAATTGCTGAACTAGCTGCTGGTTGACTGGATTCAAAGTCGAGAGCAAGTTGAAGTAAACATCGTGTTGCCAGGTAAGGTGCCGAAGTGGTACCATATGTGACTGTATTTAGCTTGAACGTTTTTAGCACCTCAGATGGATTGTATCTCCAGAAGATATACTGATATTTTTGATCCTCGGAATTCAGTAAAATTTGCCGATACATTTTACAGATATCAGCACTAAATGCATGAATGTGAGATCGAAAACGAAGCAGGACTGAAAACAATTCATTTTGAATCACAGGCCCACTCATCAATAGATCATTAATAGAATAACCGCTTGTTGACTTTGCCGACCCATCAAACACGACTCTCAACTTAGTTGTCGACGAATCGGGCTTCATTACATAATGATGTGGTAAATAATAGTTCACCGGTTCAACAAAATTAACTAATTCCATGTGTTTAAGAGTTTCATACTCTCTCATAAAGGAATTATATTGAATAGAAATTTCTGTATTATTGTTGAGCCGTCTTTCGAGCATAAGAAATCTTTTCTTGGCTAAAAAGGATGAATCACCAAGCAATGCTGGACTGGAAGCAAAAGGAAGTTTAACGATAAATTTGCCCTCGGTATCTCTAGAAAAATTATCCTTGAAATGGTTGTCACACTCGGAATTAGCTAAAGAGTCATGGTTGGTGTGACATTCCTCTATATTCCAAAATCGCTCCAACAATTCATCTAATTTAAGTTCAGATGCAACAAAATTGCAATTAATGGAAGTAGGTGACGAAATTGAAGTTCCACCAGCTACAACCCAACCCAATATTGTATTTTGTAGGATAGGTAATTCATCGCCTAGTCTAATTTGGCCAATGGATTGTAAATTGAAATAAATCTCAGCTCCAAGAAGTAGGTCTACTTCATGGGGCTCACAGAATGACGGATCGGCTAGATTAATATTGGATGGAATTGACCATGTGGAAGAATCAATTTGAATTGACTGTTGCATATCCGAAATTTTCCTTAGTAAGTGAACTTCTAGGGTTGTAGAGAAATTATTTATGCGCGAGTGTATCGTAATCGTTGAAGCCCTGGACGATGAAGTAGAAGCACAGGCAATGCCCTTAATGTTGACATGTGAACGATGAGTTTTAACTCCTAAACGCTGAATTAATGAATCTGTAATAAAATTCAATTGCGAACCTGAGTCGAGTAACGCTCGAGCTACAATTGAACGGCCATGCCTATCAGGGATTTCAACCAATGCTGTAGCAAGAAAAATGAATTTTGGAGCAGTGGAACACTTTAACGTTGTTAAAATGTGGTTGTTGTTAGACGCACTTATAGTAGTAAGTGTAGATCTTCCAGAATTGGTCTGAGATGAATTATTACCTTGATGTGGACTTACTGTACCACTTGAAGATGCTGTATTGTTTGTATGCAGCAGAGTGTGGTGTTTGACCTTACACACTCGACACACATCAGTAATCCTACATTGATCAATAAGATGTGATGTTCTTAAGCAGTTTGTACACAGTTTTAATTCGGTAGCTGCCCCTATGCGTTCGTCAACAGACATTGCAAGAAATTTATGACATCGATTAACAATGTGTCCCGGTTGATTACAGACGACACAGTTGTATCCCTTAACTGCTGAAAACGCCATTCGTTTAAATGGTTTTGGTTGTACCCGGTGAGATTTGGAAGGTTTTGATTCCAACTGAGCGTTTGATGAAGAAAAATCACTTTTATATTCATTTATCTTATGACTACGAACATGAATAAAATTTGAAATATCCTCGAACGAAGGAAGTACATTCGGTAATGATGCTTCTTTCCACTTAGATTTTGTGTGTGAGTCAAACTTGGATACTATAAGATGGACTAGAAAATCATCCCAATATTGAACTGGACGACCAAGATTTTTAAGTGATCGAACATGTGAATTAAAATCGTCTAGTAGATTTAGCAATTTTTGAGATGATGGCTTATCAATCGGTTTAATTGAAAACAATGCCTTTATATGTTCTTCAGTGATCTGATTAGGCTTATCGAAGCGCTCAATCAATAAACGTCTAGCTTCAACATAATTATCAGAAATAAAATCTAAGTTTTCAAAACACTTAGCAGCGGAGCCTACTACTGAATTTTTAAGATATTGAAATTTAGTTATATTGTTTAACTTAGGATTATTATGAACATGGTTATCGAATGCTTCGATAAACCCCTTCCACCTTATAATCTCACCATTGAATGTGTCTAGCTTGAGTTCGGGTAATTTAGGAAAGAATGAAAGCTCTTCACCTACATTAGTAACTGGGATAACCTTCTTTTTAGCAAGATCCGCAATCCTATCTTCTAACACCGGCCGTAAATTATAATATGACCGATCCGTGGTGGTTCGGATCTCAGATTCGAGTTGTGTTTCGTCTAACGATTCAAACAGCGTTTGATTTTTTTTGAAATTTTCATAATTTAAAATTAAATCATTAAGCCGAAGTTGAATTTGCGATTTTGGTGCGGTCTCCAATTTAGACTCAACGAATTCAGATAACTCTTTCAAAAAATCTTCGAAATTTTTGTTGCACTGTTTGCATCGTTTTATTTGTGTCTCGGAAGACATATTGAAGCTAAAACAATCAAAACAACAGAAGAATACCCACGAAGTATGATAAAGGTACAATGTTGAAAACAGAAAAATTCAGAACACTAAAGAATGAACACGAGGTATAACAGTGTAATTTTGAAACCACGAAAACAAGATATAACCACAAGGTATATGAAGAGTAACTGTAATTTTTCACTATGAAACCGTTATTACACTATATTAATAAATCGAAAGTTCTGAATTTTTACGTTACAACTGCCCGTAAAATAACACCGTGAAATGAATTGATAGCCTTTATTAAAATAACGAGATACTTAGCTGAATGCAGACTGCAATCACATCACCGGCCGACTACTCCTTGAATGAATAGCGGAAAACTGTACGTAAGGTGATCTCAATATCCACTATCCCACTTCTGACACCATGAACATGAACCGGAGTGTTTTCCAATTCGTTGAATTGATTCTGGAGTGTGAATCCTTGATGTGCGACACTGTAGTATTCGCTAGCCAGCGATCTCAAGATGGTGGTGTATATTCGCTTAAGCGATCTCAATTCAAGCTCTCAACAAACAATAACTGTTACAACGGCTGTAGATTTTTAATAATTTTTATTTTGTTGTGTTGACAATTCCAACCAATCCAACAGAAAACCTTTTTACCACTAACCAAAATTATATTTTTTTTAAGTTTATTTTGCATGTTACATAAAAATCTCAGAGAGGAAATTCGCATGCCAAAATAAACAATTCAAAAATATTAACAAAATTTACTTTAGGTAATGAGAGTATATAATGCAAATGATAAGTATATAACATGAGGTAAAATTAGGACATTTAAATTAAGCATTAATTTACATGACATTGTAATACATAATGTTGAAATGCAAATGTAAAACTAAATAATGATTGATCAGTTTCTGTTCATTATCAGGCAGTATGTCAGAATGGTAAAAAACAAAAATTGGCTATTCTAAACTCTGGACCGTTGATTCCTCTTTCAGATAATCTACAAAATTTAAATTATCTCAACCCTATTCATTTTTTAATAGGCGATATTTTAACCACAATTCCATCTCCATCTTTGGACCATCTTGAGTTTAATAAACTGAGTCGCTTTCAAAAGAGGCTAATGTTCCACCTCAAACGTGGCTTTTAGGGGCTCGTAAAATGTAAACTTACGACAGCTTCTCCACACTTCCGATGAGATCTTACGTGAATTAAAAGCATTAGGTGAAGATGCCGAGCAAAGAGATCATGGGTTGATCTATATTTTAGTCAATAAATTGGATTCAGGAACGAATAGTTTATGGGTGCAAGCTTCGTCAGAGTATGATGTACCAACTATAAAACAATTTTTTGATATTAGAAGAGTGGATGCATTAGATTCTCTAAAATGTTCATAAAAATGTTCCACAGTGTCATCCAATCCAAAGCTTCTGTTATTAAAAGTCATGTTGTAGCTAGTTCGTTAGAAGCATATTTCTGTTTGTTATGTCCTAGAGAGCAGCATAGCGACTGATCGAATGCCGCAAGTTTCAAGAATTGTCTGTAGATGAAAGAAGGAGGCTAATGAAGAATCAACGTCCATGTTTTAATTGCTTTAACGATATCCTAGTTTAGATGGAGACAGTGTAACAGGAAGCACCAGTGACTAGTATCCAAAAAAACTAAAGAGACTCCAGCAAGCTCTAGCCACCAAATCAGTGTTTTCACAATTAGTCAACCAGGAAGTGCGCTATTACCAACAGCTTTAGTGAGGATATTGGACGAGACCAATCAATACCAACTTCGCCGTATTTTATTAGACGGTGGATTTCAAGGCTCGTTTATCTCCTAAAAATGTGTCCAAAGATTACAATTAAAAAGAAGAAGTGCGAAGTTGGCCATATCGGATATCGGAGCTGTCACAAATGGGTATACGAGAGGGATTACAACTGACGCTCTGGAACAAGGATAAACCAAGTTTTCAAGTAGAAGCATTAATATTGCCAAAATTAACAGCCACACAATCATCGACTTCAGAGTATATTAATGTCAGTAATTTCAAGAAATACGATCTGGCTGGTCCATACTTCTATTCGGGTAAGGAGATTAATGTTCTTTGCAATGACGGGTAATGAGAGATGTATGAGTGGATCAAGACCTAATCAAGTTACTACCATCAACATTCAAAAATCAAATATCGACTTAGATAAATCATTACGAAAGCTCTGGGAAATAGAAGCCGAATTTTACCATCACTCTTAGGCTGGGAGTTTCACCATAATTCTTAGGGGAATCATATCCTAGCGCGATACAACGAATGTATGCGGAGGAAATTCGTCCAAAACACAGATTTTGCAGCGTTATATAAAGATTTAATGTAGGAATATTTATCATTGGAACTCATGAAAGAAGTTGAAGACCAGTTGCCAAACACCAATGGAGCATACTACAACCTACCACCTCATGGAGTTATCAAAAACACGAGCACCACAACTAAACTTCGAGTTGTTTTCGATGGATCCTCGAAGAGTAGCACTGGAAAATCATTGAATGACGGTTTAGCGGTCGGACCAACTATACAATCAAGTTTTGTACAATACAAAATTCAGTCTCGATTTAGAAGACACAAGGTCGTCTTTACGGTGGACAAGTCAGGGGGGCAAGCCAACAAGCCGTTCAGAGCCTACGAATTACAAACTGTTACGTATGGCACAGCGAGTGCTAGTTATCTAGCCACTCGAGCTTTAATTGAAGCAGCAAAGAAACACCAGGAAAAGCTCACACAAGCAGCCAAGTGTATTAAGAATGACGATCTAATGACTGGAGCAGAAATCCTAGATGAAGCTATCCAACTTAAGAAGGAAATAAACACCGTCCTCGCCAATTCAGGCGTTCAATTACGAAAACGGTTATCCAACGAAAGGGTGCTAAACGATAACACCGAAGATACCAACACATCAAAATTATTCTAAATAGAGGAATCATCGAGTGATTCAACTAAGGAATTGGGATTGCACTGGGTCCCAACCAGAGATTGCTTCCAGTTTAAAGTATGGTTAAATGATAAACTAACGACCACAAAGCGAGGAGTGCTCTCAGAAGCTAGTCGTTTGTTTGACCCGTTAGGTTGGCTAGCCCCAATAGCCATGACCATACAAATATTCTTTCAAAGCTTATGGTCCCATAATTAAGATTGGGACGATGAATTACCCGAGAGTTTGTTAAGTGAATGGTCACAAAATAGAAGCACCCTGGACAAAGTTGAAGATATTGAGGTAGCTAGATGTATTAATATAACGCCTCAAATTAAAATCGAGTTATATGGATTTTTAAATTCTTCCAAGAGGAGGTATTCGTCGGTTGTATATGGGAAAATACCAAATCCCAACGAAAAGAAAATCATAAAATCAGCTAAAACCAAGGTGTCACCAGTTAAACAACCATAGTTCTGGAGTGGCTGAATTCACATCCGAGCAAGTGGAACACGTTTGTGAGCAACCAGGACAGGCGATATACTTACCTAGTTCGAACCGTTGGCTACAAAGGCCGTCCACATCGAATTCGTATCCAATCTTACCACAGATGCATTTTTGGGTGCGCTCAAGCGTTTCACATCCCGCCATCCCGCAGAGGCGTATGGAAAGAAATACACAGTGATAATGCCACAAATTTCATTGGGGCTCGCAACCACCTTCATCAATTGTACAAATTTTTAAAACAAAATACTAATATATCAAACTTTTTATTGTCAGATCAAATTGATTTCACATTCATCCCACCCAATGCACATCACTTTGCCGGTCTGTGGACGTCACGACCAGTCACTCTAACCCTAGAGGAAATGGCAATTCTACTTACCGGAATTGAAGCAGCATTAAACTCCAGACCGATTTGTTAATTGTCCGATGGCGATATGGATTATTTAACACCAGCTCCTTTCTTGATTGGTCGACCATCTAATCAAATTCCCGATCATGATCTACGCATTGTCAAGATATCCAGATAGCCTGGATGGTGGCAGTTGATACAGCATATGAATCAGCAAATATGGCATAGATGGAATCACTAGAGGGCGAGGGTTTGGTGAGGGTTTACAGTATGCAAATAAATGGCAAAAAATCAACAAAATATAAGCATAGGCCAAATCGTGCTAATAAAGGATGGGAACTTACCTCCTTGGGTAAAATACTCAAACTACTTATTTTCTTACCATTTTTGTATTATGTATGTTTATGCACTACCACAAATGTTAATATAAAAAAGTAGATTAAATTGTACTAACTACTAATGCAGCATTTTTGTAACTATATTTTGTAAAACAAAAAATAAATTCTCTTTGTCATCAACCACCATACCGGCAAGTTGCCAATACCATAAGTGCAAAAAAAAAATTAAAAGTAAAAATTTAAGCGAGAGTTTTGTGATATCCAACCCAACCACCAACCAACCACCTTTTATTGCTAGATGGTTATTTCGTTTGTGGCACCGCATCCAGTTAATAACATTGGTTCTGCCAGTCTGGTTTTACGAAGATAATGTGAGTTACGTCTGTATAGACTTCCGTCGTCCAATTACGGATCTTGGAACATTCAACTTTTCGATCACCGTGCCGGTAATCCAATTTATCTTTGTATTTTGATCAGTTTGTTTCGTAAGTCGGTCAGGTTTTCCTTAACTTTCTGAATTACTTTAGACTCTAAAAGTTGATTGCTGATTGGGAGGTTTGTTCGTGTTAGCCTCTGATTGAAAGAGTGCAAGATGGAAATCGGTGTTGTCTTTCTCATCATCAGCTGCGCACATTGTTCTACGAGCTCTTTCCATTATTGACTGTACCCCATGATGACCGACATTGGCACCATTACAATAATTTCTAGATCATCTATGTCGGCTTTCTTTGGATTGTCACAATCACGGCTTAAAGCATCCGCTCATGGTATATCTCTCCCTTTTTTATAAATTATTTGAGGAGAATATGGCACGATATCAAATAAAATCCTTTGAAACGTATTGTTGTAGCCTCCTTTTCTGTTTATGGGTCGTTTTGTATCGGTCAAAAGTTTTGTTAGCTTAGTACTGCACATGTCTGACTTTTTTTCTAATTCTAAGGCTGTTGAATATAATTCAAACTGATCCAGCCACGAATCATATTCTATATCACTGGGGACTTACGGCCTTGGGGCTTTCAAACTTTCGGCTGAACACTTGAGTAGCAAGATGTGCCTTGTACTCGTTGAATTTAATTATTTAATTTTGTAAATTCATTTAGAACCAACTGGTCTGAAGCTACTTGATGCTACGTGAGGCTTCTTCGGGCGTTATTGCTTGGATCCATTCATTCTTATTTACACTTGCCACTGCTTCATTGTGGGTTCCTAAATTATTACCTTAGTTTTGCTTGGAACGAAGCGTTTGTAAACTTTTATCCCATTGGGAAATCGGAAGAAAATTGCATCTTCAACAAGGCAGGAGCATTTATGTTGACCAATTTAAACTGAACCCATTTCACAGTTGTAATATAACACAGTCAACAATTCAATCGGCACAATTGTGTAGGTTGATATTGAGATGCCGCTAGCTTCAGCTTATTTATATGTTATCAAATTATTATACTTTTTTCAAAAAGGATTCCGATTTGACTCAAATCCGTTAAAATCCATAAGTTTTGGAAAAAAAATATTTTTAACATAACAGTACAAGACACAATTGTGTATGTTAAACTTCATATCAAACGAAATTTATATCAAAAACGCCATTACAAACTATGGTTATTTATCTACACATTTGTGTACGGTGAACTTAAATCAATTACAAGGAAAAACAATTTTTTGACCTCGAGTATTTGTTCGTCTAATAGTCAATTTCAACGTTGCGTTAACGTATCGATTTAGGTGAAACGTTTACAACCAACTCTTGTGATGTTTAGTTATTCCCTTTTGTTCCCCACTATTCAATAGTATAAACATAAACATAATAAATTAAAATGTTTACGTATATTTAAGCAACACATAAAATAACGTAAGCAATATATTTGCGAAACAAAAATAAATTTTTTAGAATAAATAAGGTAAAACCAGAGAAAATAACTTTTATATTTCAATTAGCAACAAAACAATATAAATTTAAGCAGTCGACATGATATTGATATAAATTTGATATTCATAAGTAAAATGATGTAGTGTAAGTGGCTCTTTAAATACAAACGTCGTTAGTACAAATTCTAGAGCCGAGATGTCACTATAGTACACGTATTGTGATTATCACGAAGTGACAGCTCAATAGGAAAACGTCGTAAGTTTTTTTTTGTTCTCGCTTATCACAAACGAAAATTTCATTTAATTTGAGCATATACTGCGATATTCAGGATAAATCCACGTAATTGATTGATAAGCAAGTAAATTTAATTTTTTTATTTTAGTTAGAATATTTTTGTAATATTTAACTATTTTGTGTGTACACAGTGATTCGGACGAGCGGAGCGATGCCAAATCGTAAGCCAACAGCAACCTCACGCCTAAAACAGGACTACCTGCGGTTAAAACGCGATCCTGTACCATATATACAAGCTGAGCCCCTTCCTTCAAACATATTAGAATGGTAAGGTGTTTTTTTTGTATTTTTGTGTGCTTTACAAATTTGGGCGTATAATCTCCATTACTGTATACTGCGATGGTTTTTCAGGCACTACGTGGTTAAGGGGCCTGAAGAGTCGCCGTATTATGGCGGATATTATCATGGGACACTAGTATTTAACCGTGAATTTCCATTTAAACCGCCCGCTATTTATATGTTTACACCAAATGGACGTTTTCAGACAAATACCAGATTATGTTTGAGCATATCGGACTTCCATCCTGACACATGGAATCCAGCCTGGTCGGTCGCAACAATTCTAACGGGCCTATTAAGTTTTATGGTAATTTATATTATAAATGAGACATTTCCTTAGTGTGGTGTGCCGCTATTTAACAGTTTCGTACATTTTTTTTTAGTTGGAATCGACCCCAACCCTGGGTTCAACCGAAACTTCAACATACGAGAAAGAGCAATTGGCCCGCGATTCCCTAGTTTATAATTTAAAAAACAAAACGTTCTGTGATTTATTCCCTGAGATTTGTACCGAAATAAATGAAAAATTAACAATAATAAGGCAGCAGCAGCAGGCACGAGCGGCAGGGGGCACCGGCGGCGGTAATAACCCAAATGTAAATAGCAATAATTTAGGCCAATACCAAAGTGTTAATAGTTCCAATAATAGGGCAATGTTAAACGATCTACAGAATCCGAATAATTGGCATTCGATTTTTTCCAATTTAATGGTTATTATAGGATTTGGGCTTTTTGCCCTCGTCGTCAATTTTGTTATAAAAAATATCTCCGACAAAAAGGATTGAGAGGCCCGTCGTCCGGCGAATCCGGAACCCTTCTTAAATTAAGTGGTGGCCTTAACACAATTTGGATTGTTTAATTTTTTTTTTATTATTTTTATTATCGTTGGAGGAGGACTTAAAAACATTGAACAACCATGGTTGTTTATTAGAAATCAGCTTCCACCTCAACAAACAAATACTTTATTATTCCATAACTTTTTATTTAAATTTTTGTTGTATTTAAAAATATATTTAGTATGCGATAAACAAAATTTGTTTTAAATCGTTGTTGTCGATGTATGTACGTTGTTTTGTAAAAGCAACAAAATCACGAAATGCAATTCTATCGCATCAGAGGGCCAATCGACATGACGTGCTTAATAATAATAAGCTCATGCGAGCCTGTAAGTCATCCAGGAATCTCAGTTTTGTGAGGCCTCTAAGGTGATCTAGGTTTTAATGCTTCCTTATCAAAGATCATCAGATTTGCTTCTTTAAGTAGCTGAAAATAACGTTACAATTCCTAAGGCAGTTTGCATAAGTTTTTTAAGGGTTAAGGGTGTTTTTCTTGACAGCATCTATAGAGGAATGCAAATTGCAGAATACGCAAAGTATTTTTTAATTTTAAATTAGGGGCTTTATGGCTGTGCTTCAGAAAGCGACGGCGCTATTCTTACGAAATGGCAGAAATCACGGACAAGGAGAAATTCAAGGAAATCTTGAATGTTACGTTATACAAGATAATTATTTATTTTAAAAACGGTCTACTCACACTCGTTAAAAGAAGTGCATGGTCATCGTCAACAAATATTTGTGTTTATTTTGAAATATTCAAGAACGATGCAGAACACGCTTCGTAGCCGATCAAAGCCGAGGTGTTAGATCGGAAACGAAGCGCTATAGGCAAAAGTAACGTCGGATGGTCGATATTTATACTGTGCGAAGCGGATGATTGCGAGCTGGAACAGAGGGAAGCAGATGATGGTTGTTGGCTGTAGATAATGACACGGAGCCTGAATGATGAACGATTAAGCTTTGTGGAACGAGTGATGGCGGGGAGATGGCAGATATGGGAAATCGGCTGACCCAGCACTAAGATGATGCCAAATTGAACTGGGATATTGTCTCAGTAAAAAAAGAACGATAATCGGCCTAACAGTTTGAAACCTTAATACTGTTTTATCTTATCACTTTCTTAAGTGATAAATCATGTCAAGCGATATGTTATAATGCGAAGGGGCGGCATTATCGCTTTAACTACACAGAGAACCTTGTTTTACGAATTACATTGTGCGAATTAGCTTGCAACGATTTCCCAAAATCATCTCTATGCGGATTATTAATCACAATTTCATTTTCACATTCCAGATTATCTGGCCCCTGACCATTCACGGGCAAAGATGATAACGCGAATCCATGACTAATGGTGCAATGGGCACCATTCAACCACAAGTGGATTAAGCAGATACAAAAAAAAAAAAAATGAGACGGAATTGCTGTCGACCAAATCGAAACTAAAGCGTTACGTGTATGTTGTGTTACGTATGGACTCAAAAAATACTTGTGACCTTGTCTAATTAATTAAGTATGTATTATTATTACGTACCTATTTGATGTCCATAATTGGTATAATAAAAATGTACTAACAAGTTTTTCATTTGGAGAATAACGGTACCTTAAAAGAAAAAATATTAAGTATTTCGTAAAAATATTACTTCTAAAATACCGTTATTTTATCGATCGCAAAAATATGATTAGTTACAACATGTCTGCCTTGTGATTGTCACGTCGCGTTTTGTCACGTTTAAATTTAGTTATTATTTTAATAATTAATAGCTTTTTATAAATATTTATAATCGGGTCAGAATTATATTACGTAAATAATTGTATATTGAGTGTTGATTTAAATCAAATTTGTGTAATAATTAATTATTAGTGCTGATTGCAAGTGATAGAATTTTATAATTACAAAACAATGTCGCTCGTACAAGTGCAAGATTTCATGAAAGTGTTTAAGTTTATATAGACTATGTAAAATGGAATTCAATTCAAAAAATGGGAAGTTAACGGTAAGTACATATATTTGTGTAGTGCTTGATTAAATAAACATTATAAAATGATTGATTTCGGAATTTTGATAATCGGGCTTTTGATTAGTACTAACTTGGTCTCCCAAAATTACACATGATTCTCGCATCCGATGAAATGATATTTGCAATTGTAATCTACCGCAAACGTGAAAATTTTACTGTAATTTATATAAATCGTCGCGGAATCAAATTCTCAAATGTTTTGTAACATCGACTTTGTATCGATATTATCGAATCATTTGGTTCCGGTTACTAGTCTTGAGAAGAAAGTTTCACTGCTAACTACTTTTGCTAAAGCATTTAACGTACGGCATCGAAATTGATTGGGAGAAACCGTATTTGGATAGGTTTCTAAATTGGAAGTGCTGGTAAATTCGACGTTCTTGTTGCTAACAAAAATTCCACCAATAATCAATTTTGTGTCACACATAAAACCGTATCAATTGTTTGCGGCTAAAGTATATATAATTCTTGGCGAGCATAATTATACGCTAGGTTAGTTTGGGTTAGGTTAGGTTTCAGTGGCTGCTATGGCACATTTAGGCCAATTATGACCCATTGTGATACCACAGTATCCGACATCAAAACTCCCCTTACACCCATTTAGTGCTATTTATATAGCGTAAAAAATCTCGCACATTACAGCTTTTGAGGTCAAAGAGGTCGTCCATAGTGTATTTGCCCAAGTAATCATGTCTTCTGCCAGCTAGAGCAAGACATGAGCATAGGAAGTGAACAAGAGTGTCTTCCTCCTCCTCATCCCTGCAGCTTCTGTAAAAGTCATTTGCATCCTCACCCAGCCTTCTCGCACTGATCTCCGAAAAGGCAGTGTCCGGTAAGTACCCTTACGATTCTACCTAAATCACACTTCCTAAGTGTGATTAGAATTTTGGATCAAGTTCAGCACAGGCTATATACATGCTTCGTCTTCCTAAACATTCTTTTCCTGGTTCCAGTTGAAGAGTCGTACCGTACCTTGCTAATTCATCTGCCCTGCAATTTCCCTCAACCTCAGAATGGCCCGGAACCCAGACCAACTGGATATTGAATAGTTCATTCATCTCGTTAAGAGATGTGCGACAATTCAACGCCACCCTTGACACCAGGGAAACTGAATCCAGCGAAAGAATGGCAACCAGTCCCTCTTCAATCGCTATAACTTCAGCCTGGGACACGCTGCAGTAATCAGGTAGGCGAAAAGATCAATTTACATTTAATACAGAAAACACCAGCTTCCACTTTACCATCGAGCTTGGAGTCGCTGGTGAAGAAATTAACAGTCCTAGTCTTGATAAGCAGACCACTCTTCCAATCCTCCCAAGAAAGGAGAATCACCTTGAAAAGCTTGTCGAAGCACAAACAGGGGTGTTTTGTAGTCAAAATTCACAAGTTCATGCCTCATTGAATTAACTATAGTTGAGTCCCCTTTTTGCAGGCACTTCCAACCCGAAGTCGCTGATAGCCGGGTGGTTGTGTTAACCGCCATTTGCTTGCCGATAATATCCATCGGTAGAAGGTACAGCAAAAACCTCTAGGGCTCGGTACCCACCCCTGGTGGGGTTCGTTTTCAGCACTAATGAGCAAACAGGCTGCCCTCTGCACCTTCGCCATCATGTTCCTATATGATACCATACACTAACACCAAACAGCAGTATTAGCCTTACAACTGCCGTGTAAAGCCAGTGCACCAGCTCCGGTTTCAAGCCCCCATTTCCTTCCAATGACATTTTTACAAGAGTAGAGCGCCACAGTGGCCTGCTTTACTCTTTCTCTCCTGTTAAGTTTCCAGCTGAGATTATTGCCCAAAGAAATCCCTAGGAATCTCGCTTTATCAGTAAGGATCAGCATAGTACCATTCAAGCTTGGTAAAACCATTGCCGGAATTTTATATCTCCTAGTAAAAGGACCAGTTCTGTTTTATATGGCGTAATTTCTAATCCACATCTGCTGGCCTACCCTGCAGTTATTGATAACGCACATCCGTGATTGTACCCAGGTGCTTTCCCGAGACAGCTATCGCACGTCATAGGCATAAGCAATCACACCTATTCCTTCCCGAGAAGGGGAGAGAGGATACCTCCCTGGGGAGTTTCCCGAGCAATCTGTCTTATGACGGAAGCTTCCCCCACCCTCGCTATGTCCCTTCTGCTAGCAAATGAAAAATTAGCCTGGGTCTTCGATCTCAATTGGCAGCAATCCTTCCATAATTGGTTCCACCTTCACGTTATTGAACGCACCCTCGATATCGAGAAACACTGCCAACGAGAATTCCTGGAAATTCAGTGACTTCTCAATTCCCCGAACCAGAGTATGTAATACCATATCCACGGACTTACCCTTATGGTACGCATGTCGAGACTGAGCCCAGTTTCTGGGTACAATTTTTGAACGAATATAGACATTCAGCATCCTTTCCATGATTTTCAGCAGAAAAGATGGCAAAGATATTGGTGTAAAGTCCTTAGGGTTGCTGTGCGAGCTTCTTCCCGCCTTCGGGATGAAGATCACCCTAGCCTCCCTTTATTTCTTGGCGATGTACCCCAGCTTCAGACACCATTTGAAGATGACTTCCAGGCAGTGAAGCAAGTCCTCCGGGTCCTTCTGAATTTCTGCTGGTATAATCCCATCTGGACCAGCTGACTTAAAAGGCTTGAACTATTAAAGGCCCATTTTATTCTCCGCGTGTTCAGCATATCCTCTATACACAACAGTTGGACCCTGCAGTCATCCCTCCGCAGTCGACACATCCTCAGTTCCCGGGAAGTGAGTTTCCATCAAGAGATCAAGAGTCTCTTCATTAGAAAGCGTTCATTCGCCATCCGGTTTTAACAGATGGTCTGGAACAGCTGGATTGGTAGAAATAATTTTCCTTAAGCGCGCAGTTTCCGAAACCCCTTCCATGCTATCACAGAAGCGCCTTCATGAATTTCTTTGCACCTTCCTTAATTTCCTTTTGTATACTCTGAGGCATTCCTTATAGAAGTCCCAGACTTGACTATCTCTAGATCCTTTCGTTCTAATAAAAGCAGACCCACAGACTTTCCGGCACTCTGCACTCCGCAAGTGCCGGATTCCACCAAACAGGTTTTCGCTTCCTCCTCAGCTTTGTTAAAGGGCAGGCTACCCTCATAGAGGTATTGCAAGCCCTAGTCAGAATTACCATGTTTCCATGAACCAGGTTGGAGTTAGGTTGAGTTGAAATTAGGTTTTCGTTAATTCCAAAATGGCGTTGATCGTTTCCATGGAGTAGAGTTGGGTTGAGTTGAAATTTTGATAACGCTTAATAATGTTAATTTAATTTGTGCCTAATAATACTCTATGTATACTTTTATATGTCTGGAAAATTATTTTAAAATACTTGTTTTGTTTTAAATATACACATTTGTGGTTCAAAATGTTTCATATTGTATAAATTTCCTTGACATTAAAAATGAAAATTTTTCATTTGCCGCCATTTTGAATTTCAACTCTACTCAATCCCATTAGTTTCGTCGAGTTCAAAATAATTTAACGAAAACTCAACTCTACTCTGTTTCCATGAACGCTAACTCCAACTCAAGCCACTTTAAACTCTGCATGGAAACATGATAAATGTCCACCATTGAACCAGTTCACTACCCGTGTTGGGGGTCCTAGAACTCTAGATGGAATGATGCCCTCTAATACCGCTCTATATATACATGCCATACTGTTCTCCTGGGATTTCTGAACACGTACTGTTTTGTAATATTGAGATTAAGTTTAAACATTAAGTAACGATGGTAGGAGAAGGAATGCTCCTTCGCCATCCTCCATTCCCTGATCATCGGTGAAATAAATTCGGAGACCAGAGTAATATCCAGAACCTCCTCTTTATTACTAATAATAAAGGTGGGTTCCTGGCGTATATTACTATTAGTGAGGTTAGTTCTTAAGAGAAAATCAAAAAGTAACTCATCCCTGTCATTTATATCCGAGCTACCCCAGATGGTATGGGTGCGTTGGCGTCGCACCCCAGGATAACTCCCACCTTCCGCTTTTCTGCGTCAAAAACCTGTGCCCCATAGTATATCTGGCGCACGGCATCTCCCGGTCCATGTATGCGGCTGCTAGCCAGAATCTTCTCTCCTCCGTCTCTATACAGACTGCAGTAATGTCCCCATTGCTATACTGTGGAAGTAGAAAAACATTTATATTATTTCCCACCAATATACGTGATGTGCTCTTTTCAGTCCCAAAAGTGTAAACAAGGTTGTACGCATTCGCTCGCAGACCGCAGATCTTGTTATTCTTGATCCAAGGTTCTTGGATCAGAGCTATTTCCTCGCCTGACTTCGCAAGTTTGAGAAGTAGGCCCGCCGAAGCAGCCTTAGTGTAATGTAAGTTTATCTGCACAAACCTAATCATTGACAATAGTCTTCACTTACCGTAATTGCGACAGCAGTGCTACGTCGGTTAGTTGGAGTCGACGGTATCCTCCGTCCCACTCACTCTGCAGTCCCTAAAATTAAGGATGTCTACTCCCCCCCCCCCCTCCCTCGGAATCCGCTAGTTTAGATCGCTAGTCAACCCCTCACTCGGGTTTGCCACTAGCTGAGTGTCTCTCCTGGAGAGATACCACTCACGCTTCTCTCATCAGGCTTGACATCTTCCTCCCTTTTCTGCACAGTACTTGGTTTCACTCCGACCTCGTCCTTTCTGGACACCTTACATGTAACAGAGCCGAAGCCGAAGTTTATAACCCCCGTGGTTTATGACAGGGGAGCCACAACAATCTTCCAGTTCCCTGTCGGAAGATCCGGATTGCAAATCTGGATAATTCATCCAAGTTAGCCGGCTCCGCGTGGAACCAGACGATTGCCCACGGTCTGCTAGGTATTTCTTCTTTCGGAATTGCCATGAGCTTAGCTCCCGGTCATACCTCGTCTACCTCCTCGATCACCTTCCTATACAACAAGGCCGATCGTTGATCAGCGCACGCGATCAGCTTCAGCCGTCGCTGATATCAACCTGCGTCCCTGCAAATTGGAGGTGGTCCCGGATGTTGAACAAGGACTCTGAGGAAAACCAGGTTCAGTGCATTAAACACCAACCTCCACTTTTCCCCGGTGATGCTCCCATCTTCATGGCTTTCGTCCACGACGGCTAGCAACATCTCTCCTTCCTTCACAACGTCGCTGAATAGCTTAGACCCCTTCCTCGACTGTGCCACCTGAAGCTTGGCCCGTTTAATTTCGACATCCAAACCCCCCTGCTATTCCTCGCCAGACCTCTGTCTTTTCGGCAATACAGTCCTTCGCCCACTTAATCTTTTGCTTCTGTTCCTCCGTCCACTGCTCCTCCGGGACTGTGGCCAGTCTATCCTCGGTAAGAAGGAAGTGATAGCGGTAAGAAGGAGAAGGTGGTTGGTCCTTCGAACCGAAGGAGCAATGACCTTCTTACCGCTACCACTAATTCCTGGCTTGCAAGCCTCGGAACCAGTTTTAGTCACACTGACGGCTGGAGTCGCAGACTCAGCCGGCTTCACCAGCATTTGAGATGTGCTGGCCACTTCTGTTTGTTTTTTAATTTTCGATTTTCGAAAATGATGGCCCACCCGCGCAGAGATCCGTATACACGGATAATGCTAGATACAACTGGAGGTCGCCAAATATCCAGAGGGCTCCGTTCACGACTGTGCTTTGTTAAATGGGCCCAGCATAGTCGATCATCAGCACGGGTTGCATAACACATTAATCCAGCCCATTGGCTCTTGAAGCACTCCCGCCCCAGCGCCTCCGCCCCCCTCTAACATTCACTCACCCATTCAGCCATTCATATGGATATCCTAAACCAATGGGACCCATTCCATTCAAGGAATGACCTGTTTATAGAGGTTCCCAACTCACTCCTTGGAGATCCGGGAGTGCAGGAAGACGTGACCACTTAGTCCACCGTGGTTGGTTTTCCATGGTTTTATGGCGCCATTAGTTCGCACTTCCATGCTGGGTATCATAGGCACTCAGAATTTAGTGAACTGAGGTTAACCACTCCCCAGTTACCTGAGACTCTCCTCCCAGCACAGCTGCGGTTGGAGGCGGCTTATTTAATTTACCGCTAATCTACCTTTCGATAGGCCGTCCACTATCCACCACTTGCGACCGCCCTTAAAGCCGACCGATTTCGATATTATTATAAAGCTGATCCTGATCGATATCGAGAAGGTAGTAAAGGCGTCAGAGGCAGCCTTATTGCACAATGTAGAATTTTTTAAGGATTTGAAACGGAATGGTGTGATACCGGCAGCATACGTAGTTGCCGATTCGTTTCGAAATTGCATTAATAACTGGTTGAAAATCGTGGAGGATATCAATTCGAATTCTTGCAAAGCGATAATTTTGAATTTTTTTATCGGTTATTGCAACGTTAAATGCGATCGTTAAGGAATTTCCGCGTATGCTGCCATTTCCACTCAAATGCGCTAAGATTGAAAAGTGTATAAAAAATGCACTACATTTAATTCAAAATATTAGCCAATCGATTCGTTTTGATTCAAGCCACAAAAAACTTTTAAACACCATCGATCAATTATTCATGCAATTTGCAATGTGGTATCGT
The DNA here is from genome assembly GCA_932526605.1 of Nephrotoma flavescens. Classification (NCBI taxonomy): domain Eukaryota; kingdom Metazoa; phylum Arthropoda; class Insecta; order Diptera; family Tipulidae; genus Nephrotoma; species Nephrotoma flavescens. Next base: position 9,706,653 of record OW052223.1, read on the forward strand.
AACATTAGCAAACGCCGCGTATTTCGACAACATATCATAGGTGAAATAATCATAGGTGATCTATATTGCTAATAGTTAGTTCTTAAAATAATTCGAAAAGTAGCTCACCCATATCATTTATGTCCGAGCTACCCCAGATGGTGTGGTGCACGTTCCCGTCACATCTCAGGATAGCTCCCTCTCTCTCTCTTTCTCTCTGGCATTACATCCCATCAAGGGATTTGGCTGCCTCAAATGAGGTTTCATAATAAGATAATGAGTGACAAATTCATTCATCCTAAACCAGCCGTGAAATTTTTTCCTTGTCACCACCGGGAATCGAACCCGGGACCTCCGGTCGCTGGAGCAAGCATGCTGACCACTTTGCTACCGGGGCGGCAAGGAGGATAGCTTTCACCTTGCTCCTTTCCGCATCACTGACAAGTGCCCCAGTATATCTGGCTGCACTGGCTTCTACCGGTCCAAGTAGGTGGCTGCAAGCTAGATCCTCCTCCCCTCCGTATCTATGCAGACCCCAGTTTTGTCCCCGCAGTTCACAGATCTTGTTATTTTTGATCCAAGGTTCATGGATCAAAACTATTTTCTCGCCTGACTTAGCAAGTCTGAGAAGTAGCGCTGCCGAAGCAGCTTTGGTGTGACGTAAGTTTACCTGTACAAACCTGATCGTTGCTATAGAAGTATTCACTTACCTTAACTGCGACAGCCGTGCTGCGTTGGTTAGTGGGACTCGACGGAGTCGACGGTATCCTCCGGCTCCGCAGTCCCTAAACTTAAGTAGGTTCACACCTCGCCCCTCATATTCTGATGTGTCCTCACTTGGGTTCGCTTTGATGTTTCCTTTGGAGAGATACCACTCCTCGCGCTTCCCTTAACAGGCTGGATCTCTTCCTCCCCCTTCTCGGGCTGCGTGGTGCTTGATTTTACCCCGACCTCGTCCTTCCTGACCACCTTGACAGTGACAGAGCCAAAGCCGACGTTGATAACCGCTTGGTTGTTGCCAGGGGGCAGGTATTCCGTATTGATCACGATAACGGTTGGTCTGAAACTGCCCTTAAGCTTCTCCTGCTTTACCATCTTCCAATCCTTATCGGAAGGTCCGGATTACAGACCTGGATAATCCTCAGCGATTTAGCCGGCTCCGTGGGAAACCAGACCATTGCCCATTGAGCTTGGCTCCTGGCCATACCTCGCCTACCTCCACGATCGCCTTCAACCGTCGCTAATGCCATCCCACGTCCCTGCAAATTGGATGTGGTCCCGAATGTTGTACAAGGACTGAAAAAAACTGGGTTGAGTGCATTAAACACCAACCTCCATTTTTCCCCGATGTTGCTCCCATCCTCATGGCTCTCGTCCACGACGGCTAGTGCCATCTCCCCCTCCTTTACAATGTCACTGAAGAGCTCAGGCCCCGTTTCCTCCGGGACTGTAGCCGGTCTGTGCAAGCCATGGAAGGCCTAACGCCTAGTCCTGTGTCTTCAAACCGAAGGAGTAATGACCTTCTCCTTTTTCCCGCTACTACTAGTTTCTTGCTTGCCCTCGGAACCATAGTCTTAGTCCCACTAATGACCAGAGTCCCAGACTCCCCCGTCTCTAGTAGCATTTGAGAAATGCTGGCCACTTCTTTGTCTTTTTTATTAATTTTTGCCATTTTCGAACTCACGAGTATCGGAGAAAAAGGTGGTCTGCCCGTGAAGAGATCCATATACACGGGTAAGGTTAAACACAACCGGCCAGGTATCCAGAGGGCTCCGTTCAGGACTGGGCAATTATTTTTAGATGCGTTCTCAGCCTGGCTGATCATCCGCACGGTTTGCATAACACCTTGATCCGACCCATCTGCAACCATTTAGCGTGACCCGCCCCACACCTAGGGTACTCATTTCATCCATTCTTGTTTCAAGAATGAGAACCTGGAGGCGGTGGCGATTGTGAGGATATTCCTTTTAGCGTCTTGTATTCTATCTAGCCGAACCTTTAAATCGTCGTAGGTGGGTCTCATTTTTTTTTTTATAATATCATATAATAATAATAATCATTAAAGTGTAAATGACTACTAGTGGATTTAATGTCCTTTAAAAGTTCGTCATTCACACTTATGTATGGTACAAAATATATACAGCATATAGTGTCATAGTGACTAAAACTACCTTACACATAATAAACAATAAAATTCAAATACATAACAATATAATTAGATTTAATTAATTAATAATGAATGCTACTATACATCACAAATAATCTTTAACTGATGATAGCAGATGAGATTTTATCATTCGTTTAAACATAAAAATATGTACAGCGTTTTTAATATTTTCAGGTAATTTAATGTAAATATATGTATGGCCCAATAAATGTTAATGATTTTCTGCCAAATTCCGTTTTAATTTGGCGGCACTTCAACTGACAAGAACCTCTGGTTGAATAGCCATGACCTAGAAATTCGAATTGTACAGTCGAAAGAAATGATGGGATGTGCAGACACTTAAACATGTAGATCGACGCATACATCTCATAAATTGCTTTAATTTGAAGAATGCCTATAGCAACAGTTCGATAGAGCTCCACAGTAAGAAACAGGTGAGGCAGTTTATACATTGCTTTACAGCACCTATTTTGTAAAATCTGCAATTCATTCAGTTTTTCTTTAACGGCTGAGCCAAAGGTAGAAGAGGCGTATGAGAATCGGGAATGTATAAATGAGAAATAAATTTTTATTAACACATGTACTGGAACAAAATCAGCCAATTTTCTAATCTAGCAAATAAAAGGGCAAACTTTAATACAAATAGACGTCATATGCTTGTTGAATGTTACACCAAGCTACTTGAATGGTGCAATTTGCTACTTGAAGTGGAGAAAAATTATATATATCGTTTTGTTAAAATTTACTGATATTTTGTTCAAATGCAGAAAATCTAAAAGTAAAAAAATATCATCCCTCATTTGTGACATTGCTACCTGACAATCCCTGGATTCATAGAAGAGGGCCGTATCGTCAGCGAACATTCTAATATCACCCGTGAGCGGTAAATTGGCCATATCATTTACGTAGATCAAGAATAACAAAGGGCCAAGGACACTCCCTTGAGGAACACCACAGTTCACACCTAAAGTAGAGCTTTTTACACCATTTAAAATCACAAACTGCTTTCGATTACTAAGGTAGCTTTCTAAAAGTATGTGTAGCGTTCTAAAAGGCTACGTAAGCCATACATTTGTAATTTCTGAAGAAGTAAACTGTGATCTATCAAAAGCTTTACAATCAAAAGCTTTACGAAGATCAAGAAATAAGCCATATATATAGTTTTGCCTGTCAAAATTACGATAGATCAAATCAGTAATGTCTGTTAGGGCCAAATCTGTACCAGAACCCCGAATGGGTTTCGACATACTGACGAGAATAGAAAAAAATAGATTTATTTAGAAAATCGATCATCCGGTTAGCAATAATTTTTTCTAAAATTTTGTCAAATACCGACAAATCTGAAATTGGACGATAATTATTAACAATTTTGGAATTTCCAGATTTAAATATTGGCGTCACTTTAGCAATTTTAAGACAATCGGGGTAAACACCGGTTTCCAGAACTACATTAAATAGATCAGCTAGTAATTGTGAAAAAATTGGCGAATAATTCTTCAGAACCACATTCCTAATGCTATCGTAACCACCACCCTTTGTATTACTGAGAGTTGAAATTAAATTCGATATTTCGCTGCAGGAAGTGGGCGAAAAGAAACATGAATTAATACTAGGCACCATAGTGTGAAATTTATTTAAATCATCTGACCCTGGGCTAGAACTACTTGCTAGTACAGAAAAATCAACAACGTTAACAAAACTGCGATTAAATAAGTATATTAACAATAGCAATAAGATCATGATACTCAATATCATTACAAATAACGGAGTGGATCATATTATTACAGTTATTTTCCATGAAATGATTTAACTGTTTCCAGATTTATTTTTGGCTCAAATTATTAAACAAATTGTTAAAATAATGCTTCTTTGCAAAATACCGTTTTTGATCTTCCTATTTAACAAATCTAATTCATGTTTCAGTGCTAAATTAGTACTGTTCCTTTTAAAGCGTTTCAATTTGCGGTTTTTAAGTTTAATTAAATCCCAGAGATCAAGAGTCATCCAAGGACAAACACTTGCATTTTTAATTTTAACATGTACTTTCTTCAATTCGGAAAACTGTAGAACAAGTTTATTATACACATCAAAAATCCGTTCAAGAGTAGACTCAGGATTTCTGACGTCAAATACGGTAATCATTAAAAAATATTCAAATGACTGATTAACCTTTTTGTAATTAACGTATCTTTTCGTTAGTGTCCGAGTAAAATATTTAGGCTTGAAGCGAAATTTTGAGAGTACAAAACTATGATCACTTATGTCGGCTTCAATGGTAAAATTCCGAACTTGCTCAATATTATGAAAACTACTAACAGAGTGGTCCAAAATATTACGGCTCACAGGTCTGGTAAAGAAAGTATTTGTTACAATCATTCCATGAGAGAGCAAAGTTGCGTTATATTTTGAGATTAAGTTAAGATTTTTATTAACAGGTATGTTAATGTCACCAACTAAAATAAAATCGTGAGTAGATTTATAGTTTCGGAGAAGTTGTTCTAGAAAATCAAGAAACGATGCAGGGTCAGAATTCGGAGGCCTGTATATTCCGCATATCTTCGTTAGATTAAACTTCAAAAGTTGAATGCATATATATTGGAATGTTAAAGAACCGTCATCTATACTTTTTATGGTGTATGGAACGTCATTCCTAATGAACATAGCAATACCACCCCGTTCTATCATCTCTACAAGAGAAAATACTTACGTAATCTCTAATGTTAAAAGAAAAATTATTAGAACTTTGAACAAATGTTTTCGAAACAACTACAATATACATGTCAGTTTTAAGACTCTCTATAAAAAGTAATAACTTATCGAACTTAGCTAGATCGATCATACCCCAAATATTGATTTGCAGTATATTTAAATTAACACAATTTGAACGTGATACATCAATATTTGCCGAATAATCATTAACACTTTCAAGGTAAAGGTTATGGCACTTAGATTTTAATGATTTAACGCTCATAACCACAATAATAAACATTTAAACTTGGAACTATAGGACAAGTTCATTAGTTGCCGCTTTAGCGTATAGTTCTCTAATTTCGTTATGCCGTCTTTAATCAAACCTCTTCTGCGAGTTAGTGCTTCCATATTTAATTCCGAGTTAAACAAAATGGCCTTCATCTTCTGATGCCAATTCCGTCTAATATAGCACAAATATATAATTTTTTACACACCTGGATAAGATTGACCTACTCCCGACAAAACTTCTAGAGCAAAATTTGGTCCAAAATCTAGTAAAATAAATTATTAAAATTAGTTAAATAATAATAAATTAATTATATCGTTTAGGGGTGAAATTGCCTTGAACTTAACAATTCAATGTTATTAATTTCTAATTAATTCTGGTCCAAGAACCACCCCGATATCATAGCTAATTTACTGCTGAAATACCAATGAGGCCGATCAATCAGACATAATTTTTATAACTGGGGATTACAATTTGTCAAACATTAGTTAGACTTTTGAAATTGTAAGCTAAGCCAACAACAAATTATGGTATAGGTTACATTGAGGCGAACTAATGTGGTCGGTGCAGGTTCAAAACACTCAGATTAAGAGATATTATTAATAAAAGATGGCATTTCCAGAAACCACCCATAAAAAAATTACAAGAATTTAACTTGTGAAAATAGGGTTGAAATAACGGGTTTCTATGGCCAAATCTGCCTGATATAGAATATGCACAGTGATTCCTAGTCTCATCCACTTATAGAGACATTGCCGTTTTAGAATCAATTGCGACCATTTCTGGAGGAGAACTAGATTGTTTTTGGAATGCACAGTAAGTCTGTGCACGACTAAACTAAATTTACCCAAATATACTTGAAGGTTTAAGCGGATATGTAGGATTTCTGGTGTGATAATTACGTCAGAAATGTTTACCTGAAAAAATAAGATAATCGTGGGATTTCCAAGATAGGATTTCTGGCCGTGATAATTTTTTTTTATTTTGTTTAAACTATTACAACTGAATAGTCACTTGTAAATGAGAAGAGGCCAATTGGCCAGCTCCATTTATAGATTATTTACTGAAGCGGTCTTTGCACTGGTTTCCTTAATCCATTAAATCAATTAGTTTCGTTCTCTGCAATCGTCTTACTGCGCGTGAAGTGACCAACATACTACGAGGCTCATTATCTACATGTTGATAAATACGTTGTTCATGAATTACTGTTTTGAATAGTTTGTATTATTTTGATGTTGGTTTTCTCTGTACACCCCAAGAGCTGTATTCCGTTAGTCTATACAGGCTTAAGCATTTGTTGATATAATAGCAATTTATTTTCGGTTGACAATTCCGAATTTTTCCCGAGCAGCCAATACATTTTTCGATATTGGATATTAAGTTCATCTTTTAACATCGAAGATGTTTTTGGCGCCGCATTATATAGAAAAATGCAACGAAATTTTGTCCCAAGAATATGCAACGAAATAAAAAAAATAAAGTAAATAAGAGAGAACCAAAACACGCTGGAGTGCCAATTTTGTTTTGTGCTCTCTCTATGCACCCATTTCTCATTTACGATATCAATTAGTGAGCGTAATATACAAATAAAAAAAAATAAAGTAAATAAGAGAGAACCAATACACGCTGGTGCGCAGAAAATCAATTTTTTGGCTGAAACATATTTATTTTTAACGGTACCTATTTAACGGTATCTAAATTCGTGGCCTGTTTTGGGCGACATTGAAACAAAGAATTTTCTTATTTCAAATGAACTTTATTAAACCAAATATGTACCATTTTGATCGATGACCTTTTTTCATTTTTCTGGTAGAGCCATGATCCCATCACTGTAGAACTTCTGTGGTTTAGAGGAGAAAAATCGAAACAACTCATTTTCCCAGGCCTCTTTTGAATTTAATGTGAAACCATTAAGATGGTTTAGGTCAGGACTATATGGTGGGTGCTTCAAAACTTCCCAGCCAAGCTCTCTCAGTTTCTGCTGGGTGATGTGTGTGTTCCCTATCGTTTTCATGATAGGACACAACCCCCCTTTTGCTGATCAATTCTGGAGGTTTTAACGATTGTTTGCCTTAAACGCATTAGCTGTTGACTATAAAGATAATAATCAATTGTTTAGCCCCGTGGCAGCACCTCATTATGCACGATTCCTCTCGAATACCACCAACCCGTTGGGGCTTCCCGTTTGGGAAGCTTCACCTCGTTTCGTCCATGACCTTTTTGACCACGAGCACGACGTTGTCGTATCTTATCCACTTCTCATCATCAGTAATCATCCGCTTTAAAAATGGCCCGATTTCGTTCCGTTTCAACAGCGTTTCGCAGATAGAAATCCGGTCCATTAAATTTTTAACTGTTAATTCATGTGGTATCCAAACGTCAAGCTTTTTTTTTGTATCCAGCCATTTTCAAATGGTTTGGAACTGTTTTATGACCAATATTTAGTTCCTTACCAATTGCACGGCTCTGCTTATTTGCAGGTCTTCTTCAATTTTCTGCATGATTTCATCGACTTTTCCAGTGGTTGGTCGACCAGAGAGAGGTGCATCTTTGACATCCATATTTCCAGAATGAAAACGCACGAACCATTTTTTTGATGTTGATTTTGATAAAGCATCTTCTCCATAAACAGCACACATTTTTTCGCGAGCCTGAGCCGCGTTTTTACCTTTGTCGTAATAAAATTGCAAATGGTATAGAATTTTTTCATTATTTATCTCCATGTTTAAAATTTTGTAACTTTTTATTCACTTCACCGTTAATGTTTTGAATGTCGAAGTGCAAGTTAAAATGTCACCTTTCAAACACACATAAGAATTGTCCGATATGATCAATGGTTACTGACATATATGAAAGCCATCTACCGGGAAAAGGCGACGGACTACCCAATAATTTTACCCTACCCAATATTTTTTGGTTTATATAAATACAAGTACTCTAGCCCAAAACAAATCAGTCGGCTTAAGCTTTTTTATATAGGTATTAAGCAAAATTTCAAGCCCCATTTTCGATGTTTAAATTTTTAGCCTTAGGCTCAAACTTGGGGTTTTTTTCTTTTTAACGTGCTCTTTCCATCTGAGCTTGGTATCTAAGGTCATCCCTAGATATTTAGCCTTACAGAAAAACCTCGATTTAACGGACTAATTGGGGAGTCCGTTAAATCCGAATGTCCGTTAAATCCGAATGGAAAATTTTTAAATTTAATCAACTATAGATTTTGCACTTGTTCTGGAATATGGTCACCTAGGACAGAACTCGTTTATCTCTTAACCGATTATTAAGGGATTTTGTTTGTTGGATGGAAATGAGATTCATAAACAGTTTTTAGAAGAAGTTGTGGTATATGGCTATCTGGGACATTTCTTAGCTGACCATGTTGGGATTGGGTGAGTTGGATAGAAATGGAATTCTTAAATTATTACTGAATGAATTTCTGGAATATGGCCACCTGGAACGGAACTCGATTATGGGATTCTTAAATGATTTTTGGAAGAAGTTCTGGAATATGGCCATCTGGGGCGTAACTCGTTCAATTCTTAACCGATTATGATGGGATTGGGTGTGTTTGATGGAAATAGGATTTTTAAATGATTTTTGGAAGGAGTTCTTGAATATGGTCACGTGGGGTGGAACTCGTTCAATTCTTAACCGATTATGATGGGATTGGGTATGTTGGATGGTAATGGGATTGTTAAATGATTATTGGGAGTTCTGGAATATGGCCATCTGGGGCGGAACTCGTTCAATTCTTAATCGATTATAATGGGATTGTGTATGTTGGATGGAAATGGAATTCTTAAATGATTTTTGGAAGAAGTTCTAGAATATGGCCACCTGGGACGGAACTCGTTCAATTCTTAACCGATTTTGGTGGGATTGAGTATGCTGCTTGGTAATGAGATTGTTAAATGATTTTTGGAAGAAGTTCTGGAATATGGCCACCTGGGGCGGAACTCGATCACTTCTTAACTGAATATGATGGGATTGGGTATGCTGGATGAAAATAGGATTATTAAGTGATTTTTGGAAGAAGTTCTGGAACATGGCCACCTGGGGCAGAACTCGTTCAATTCATAGCCGATTATGATGGGATTGGGTATGCTGGATGGAAATGGGATTGTTAAATGATTTTTGAAAGAAGTTCTGGAATATGGCCATCTGGGGTGGAACTCGATCACTTCTTAATTGATTATGATGGGATTGGGTATGCTGGATGAAAATAGGATTATTAAATGATTTTTGGAAGAAGTTCTGGAACATGGCCACCTGGGGCGGAACTCGTTCAATTCATAGCCGATTGTGATGGGATTGAATATGCTGGATGGAAATGGGATTATTAAATGATTTTTGGAGGAAGTTCTGGAATATGGCCATCTGGGGTGGAACTCGTTCAATTCTTAACCGATTGTGATGGGGTTGGGTATGTTGAATGTGTAATCATCGCTTTGCGTTGCTAACTGGACTTAAGATCACGATAACGAATATAATTAAAAACGTTATAGTTCCGCAATGTGATTACGTATAGAAAAAAAAATGCTATCTTCACAGACACTGTATGACGGTATTGTATAGCGCGGCTAATGCTCTGGGTCGTTTGGTGGGTCGTTTACAGGCTGTATAAGATCTGGAATAACCGTCAAGTAACAATCGAAAAGAATATGGTGGTTAAAGAAGAAAAAGGAAAAGAAAATGAACCAAATGATTTTGCAACACTCCCAATCCCAAATGAATTCTCGAATCTGGTTGAGATGACACTATATCCCAAAATGGTGATTAATTAGTCAATCATGTTAATTAGCACAAAACAACAAAGACAAATATATAGAACCAAAAAAAAATTTAAGCAAAGAGTAAAATATTAATAATAGTAAAGAAAAAAAATGAAATTTTGAAATATATTATTATTACCTTTATTAAATGTATACATAAAATTAAAAAAAAAATAAAATAAACGATTATGATTGACATAACCTAAAGATAAATTAAAGGTAACAAAAAAAATTATAACCAAAATTTAAAATTAAAAAGAAGAAATAAATTAATATTTTATTCGCAGTATTTAGTTAAAGGAGAAGAGAAGAAAAAATACACCGAATATCGCATAGATATCGTTCTTAAGGAAGAAATCAAACATATTTAATAATTTGAAAAAAACTTACCACCGGTAAACAAAAGTCCCTGAAGAAGCGCTTCTGCAAGTTATTTGATAAACCTGTAAATTATAAAAAAAATGTGTTTTTCTCGCGCCCGAATTACTATTAATCTCCCCGATATAACTAAATGACTGAATAATATATTTATAAACTAGAATCAGAAATTACTAATTTACTAAATTTTATAGAATTATATTAAAACAGCAAAAAAAAACAAAAAAAAAAGAAAAACAAAAAAATAATTAACTAATATCTTAATAATAGCATAATAGGAAAAAAAATAACCGAACATCCCTAAAATTTTTGCGTTTACTGTTGACGTTAGAGTTTCATTCAGAATTCAGAAAGATTCCACTATTACACTACAACTAGTAAGAACCCAAAATATCAGCGCACGTTTCCAATTGGATCACGGATGCAGCACACACTATCCAATATAACGGTTGCATATAAATTCTAGACGCCAATCCGACTGCGGTCGATCCGTTTCCCTTCTTTATATTTTTTTTCTTTTTTTCAAATTCCGTGGAATTTGTTTGATTCCTAATGAAATCAATGATGAGATAAACAAGAAAAAAAACTCAATTAATTACCACTCAAAGATAGTACGGAAGGAATTTGGATAAAAGCTCTGTTTAATTAAATAAGAATACTAAACACAGTAGTAATTTACACGTACCTCTCAAACAATACAAATGCGTTTTCAGCGGTTTGTTAAACAAACACAATGTCGTTCACGCAATATCGGTAGAACGACAACAAGGTTAATGCACAAGCCACCGCTTTTTGTTTTTTTTTGTTTAAGCGTGCTCGAAATTTCGAACCACCACTTAGGAGACTTTTTAAACTTTTATAATTTTTAACACCAGAATTAGATATTTTTATATTAAGTTGCACTTTACGCAATTAATTACTTTTAAATGAAACGTACACTTTACTAGGCTTAATATTTACATATTTTTAAGCTGAATGTTTCAATTCGAATAAAATGATATTACCAAATTTAACCACCGGCTAGATTTGTATTCGATGATGGTGTGTGTTGTGAGAGATTGAGTCTAAAGGGTTACGTATTTCTGAGAATAATAATGCATACAATTGAAAGTGATTATGCATATCCAGAATCGGATGTAAGAATTGCAATTACGCATAAAACAAAAAATGTAAAAATCATCTCTGTTACTTGAATAAGATTTACATACACAAAAAAATGATTATTATGTAAAGTACCGAGCTATATATATAATAAAAGAAACGAAATGTAGGTACCTATGTATATGATTGAGGACGATAACCACAAGCCCAAAACAAACGACGATAATTGCATCAGTACACTGAATTTACAAAGTACTTGAATCAATATAATATTGTTTTTTCTCTCTGTTTTGTGTTAGGAATCGTCATTGTCACGTCATACACGATGCATAAAAAGTAACATGACACAAAAAAAAGTTCGTGTAGCGATATGAGTCGTCATATCGTTACAAATGGAAATGGGATTCTTGAACGATTTTTGGAAGAAGTTCTGGAATATGATCTCCTATGACAGAGATTGGGCATTGTGGATTAAATGAGATTATCAAATAATTTTTGGAAGAAGTTCTGGAATATGGTCATATGGATTATGCGCTCTTGTGTTGGAAGTACCTCAAAAGTGTAAATTTTCGCTTGGCTGTAAAGGTTCTGAAGATCTCATGATCTTAGAGGACATCTAATTCATGTTCCCGCGAACAGTTTTCGAGTTCGTTGTTAATAAGAATTAATGTATCCAAGCCCTTTGTGTAGGGTTCATAATGTGATTTTTTGTGAGAGTAAGTGGTTAACCTACCGCTCAACCCACTAATCCCATGAGTGGGGAAGGCATCTTGCCTTACCAGAAACATGTTAGCATCACGAGCCGCTTGCTTCAAGAAAAACGTCTGCTTATTATCGAATTCCGCCCTAGTTTAAATTTCCGAGTTTCGTGGCGATATTCCAGTATTTCTTAAACAAATCATTTAAGAGTTCCTTTTCCATTCGACATACCCAATCCCATCATAATTGGTTAAGAAATAACCGAGTCTTGTCCTAGGTGGCTATATTCCAGAATTTCTTCCAAAAGTCATACAAGAATCCCATTTCCATCCAACATTCTCAATCCCATCATAATCAGTTAAGAATTGAACGAGTTCCGTCCCAGGTGGCCATATTCCAGAATTTTTTCCAAAAATCATTTAAGAATCCCATTTCCATCCAACATACTCAATCCACTTATAACTTTACACAAAACTTGATTTTAAAAAAAGATATTTTTATCATTTATTTTTATTTATTCCTTCTTTTATTTGATTTAATTTTATTATTTTATTTAATTAGAAAATACAATGTTTCACTAAGACTATAACTTAACAACTAATTACAATTCATACTTAATCTAAAAATGAAGACACTTGATATCTTGGATAAGCATAAATGCATGTCTGGGCATCTATGTTTATTCTGCATCTTTTATTGCGCGTGGTTTGAGCTTTTATGCTTATTGTGCATTTTATATTAAGCGTGATTTGAAATGTATTGCTCCGCGCGCGATTGAAAAGTAGTTCCCTATCTTTATATGGTTGTTGTTGTACTTTGTGACGTTGTTTGTGTAGAGGAACGTAACTATCCCATCATAATCAACTAAGAATTGAACGAGTTCCGTCCAGGTGGCCATATTCCAGAACTTCTTCCAAAATCATTTAATAATCCCATTTTAATCCAACATACTCAATCCCATCATAATCAGTTAAGAATTGAATGAGTTCCGTCCCAGGTGGCCATATTCCAGAACTTCTTCCAAAAATCATTTAGTAATCCCATTTCCATTCAACATACCCAACCCCATCATAATCAGTAAAGAATTGGTCGAGTTCCGTCCCAGGTGGCCATATTCCAGAATTTCTTCCCAAAACCATTTAAGAATCCCATTTCTTTTTAACATACCCAATCCCATCATAATCGATAACCGGAAAGAGGAAAATAAAAAAATTGTCCGTTAAAACGATCGTCCGTTAAGTCGAGGTCCTTTAAATCGAGCGTCCGTTAAATCGGGGTCCGTTAAATCGAGTGTTTACTGTATTTGTATACGGAGTCATGCTGACCGTTAATGACTACAGGTTTGTATCTGACTTTTAGGTTAGTAAAATTCACATGCGTGGATTTCGATTCGTTGAGCCTGGTACGCCACATTTTGTCGATCCCTCGATGGTGTCTTCTACTGATAGAATTGCAGTATCATCAGCAAATGTTGCGACAGTAACATCGTTTAATTGAGGTAAATTTTTGGTGTAGAGCATGTAAAGAATAGGCCCTAAAATACTAACCTGCGGAACTCCTGCCGAAATCTTTTTTAGCTCGGAATGTTCTTCTTCATATTTCACCCGATGTATGATTTTAAAATCATTTCATCAAACCTCTGTGCCACACCTCATCGAAGGCCTGCACCACTTCTAAGAAGGTACTAGAGCAAACCGTTTTCCTCTCTAATGTATTCTCAATGATATCTGTAAGCCTATGAATCTGCTCAATAGTTGAGTGTTTCTCTCAGAAACCAAACTGATATTCTGGGATAAGGTTTCATTGTTCTATGGTTCTTTTCAATCTTTTGATCGACAGCCTCTCAAATAATTTCGCTAGGGTTGGTTGAAGTGAAATTGGCAAGGGAATATTTTTTATCATTCGGTGGCTTACTCGGTTTCGGAATCATTATTACTTCTGAGAATCGCATTGATTGTGTGCAATAATTTGCGGGTGCGCCTTTTTATTGTAGTTCCTTACTTTCAAGTTTTAGTTCTTTCAATGTTGCAGGTCTGGTATCTTCGAAGTCATATATTCTGGGCGTATCAGCCGTGTTTTCGTAACTGGTCTGCCGAAATAGAGATGGAAGTGTTCCTTCAAGATGTTCAGTAAAAAGGTCAGCTTTATCTTTCGCACTTCTAGCCCATTTTCCATCGTTTGTTTTGCTTGGGGGGATTTGCGTTTTATGTCGTTTTAACCCTTTTGTTGCTTTCCAGAGGTATTCCCTCGGTATCTTTAATTGGAGCTGGAGAACAAAGGTATTTTCCAATTGTTTCATTTTTCACGGCTTTTATGAGTGCCTTAAGTTTGATGCACAAGTTGTTTAAGGTTCCATTTCTTTCATGTTTTTCGTTTTTCCTGCACTAATTCTCTTCTATTGGATAAACAACGGAGTTTTATTTTCTGGATGATAATTTGGGCATTCCCAAGCCGACCATTGTATGACATCAATTTCATTGATTTTTATATAATTTTTCGTCCTGCTCGAATAATCTAAAATTATTTCGCCAAAACTAAAAATGTCTCGGATCAGTGCTAGATGCTTTGAAATATATGCACTAGTAGCTAATTCTAAGCTGAATTAGATGAAAATCGTTTTCTGGCAAGTACTCGAAAATGAACTCTGGGCTGCGAATTTCATTGAATTTTATATAATTTTTCGTCCTGCTCAACAAATCTAAAATTATTTCGCCAAAACTAAAAATGTCTCGGATCAGGACTAGATGGTTTTGAATTATATACACTAGTGGCTAATTCTAAGCTGAATTAGAAGAAAACCGGTGTCTGGCAAGTACTCGAAAATGAACTCTGGGCTGGGAATTTTATTGATTTTTATATAATTTTTCGTGATGCTCGATAAGTTTAAAATTTTATATTTTTTTTTTTTTATTTAATAAATTTATTTATTTTATTTATACAATATTACAACTGATTCAGAGATCATCTAGTAATTTATCTTTCTTAAATTAATTTCCCGGATTAAGATGAGTAACCTATTATAATACTTTCTTATTCTAAAACAAACTGCCCAGCTCTAGCGGTTTCTGCCTTTGGAGTCTCCTCACTCCGCTAGTGGTGTCCAACACGACGGATATCTGCATTTTCGTGTTGAGATAAGCGCTGTACGTGTTTCCTTGCTTGGTTCTTTATTATATCGGTGACATATTCCATCTTCAAGTCTCTATATGGAGTTTGTCATTCCTAATGTACCATGGGCAATCAATCGTAGCACTTTATTTTGGAAGCATTGTATCATTTGTACATTGGTCTACTTGGTACAACTCCAAAGTTGGATACCATAGGACCATACTGGTTTTAGCGTTTGCCTGTATAGAAGCAATTTGTTGTGTTTTGAGAGCTCAGAATTTCTACCCATGAGCCAGTACATTTTTCTATATTTGATGTTTAACTCTTCTTTTTTCTTCTTGATGTGTTCTTTCCATCTTAGCTTAGCATCGAGGGTCATGCCAAGGTATTTAGCTGTATTTGCATATGGAATTTGGTTTGAGTTGAGAACCACGGGAATACAGTTTACATTTTGATTTGTAAAGTTGACGTGTACTGCTTTGACTTCATTTAATGAGACGCGCCATTTTTTAGTCCAGTTGCTGACCGTGTTAACTGCACTTTGAAGTTTGCTTGTTGCTTCCGAAATATCTTTTCCAACTGCTAGAATAGCTGTATCGTCTGCAAATGTTGCTACTGTAGTACCTTCAATATTCGGTAAGTCTCTCGTATAAAGAATAAACAGAATAGGTCCAAGTACGCTACCTTGTGGTATACCTGCTGATATTCTTTTTATTTCAGAGTACTCATTTTCATATTTGACTCTAAAGTGTCGATCAGCTATGTACGATTTAAGAATTTGATAAAATTGCTTAGGCATAAGTCTCGATTCTCGATGCAGTTTAAATTCAAGCCCTTGGTGCCAAACTTTGTCGAAAGCTTGAGCTACATCTAAGAAAATACTGGAGCATATTTTCTTATTCTCGAGTGCATCCTCAATGACATCCGTTATTCTGTGAACTTGTTCAACTGTAGATTGATTTTCTCTACACCCAAATTGGTGTGGTGGAATTAAGCATCTCTCTTCTATTATAGGTTTGAGTCTTTTCAGCAACAGTTTTTCAAATATTTTTGATATGACTGGAAGTAGTGATATCGGTCTATATGATTTTTTATCGTTTTCTGGTTTACCTTGTTTTGGAATCATTACTTCGGCCACCTTCCACCTTGTTTAGGAATCATTATTACTTCGGCCACCTTCCATTGTCGTGGAACATATTTCAGTCTGAAAGCGGCATTAATTATATGATTTAATTTACGCAAACCTTTCTCGGGAATGGCTTTCACAATTTGCCCAGTTATTAAATCATAACCTGAAGCTTTTCTGATACTTAAGTTACTCTTGATTTCAGTTTTAAGCTCCAATAAAGTCACATGCCTTATGTCAAGATCATCTGCTTTGTTTACGACTGTTGTATTTTCATTTGCTGTTTGTCTCGGCAACGGTTGAAAAGTCTCTTCTTAATAAGCAGCAAATAGAGAGACTTTCTGTTTGTCACTTTTAGCCCATGATCCGTCATCGCCGCATTTGATAGGCGGCACATGCATTTTGGATCTTTTTAGTCCCTTCGTTGCTTTCCAAAGCGAGTAATCGTCATCCTTTAGTTCAGAAAGACCTCGTAGTCGCTTAGTTATGCTTTCGTTCTTTATTTCCTTTATTAGTTGTTTTAATTTGTTGCACAAAAAATTTAGAATAGTTTTGTGTTGCGGTGCACGAGAGTGCTGCCAGATTTTGCGAGCTTTCCGTTTCTCTTTAAGTAGCTCTCTGACTTCAAGAGAATAGTTATGTTTCATTGTAGCGTTGGTATGAGAAATCGGTGAACTTTCCCAAGCCGCTTGTTGGATGTAGGTGAATTATATTTTTTTATTTTACTCAGCGTCATGATCACAGGTGAGTGGTCAGATGATAGTCCTTCACTATTTTCAATGCATGTGTAGTCCTCTAAAACTCCTTTTGTTACAAAGAAGTCAAGAAGATCTGGAATTTTATGTATGTCAGCAGGCCAATATGTTGGTTTATCGCCAGAGAGGAATTCAAAGTTGTTCTCCCGAGCTGCATTATATAACTCTTTCCCTTTAGAGGTTGTAAGTCTAGATCCCCAATATGTATTCTTTGCATTAAAATCACCGCCTATGATAAAATTTGATTTAAAAAGTCGACTGTAGTCTTCTTTTTTTAATTGATGGCGTGGAGGACAGTAAATAGAGGAGATACTGAGTTCCCTATTATTGATTGATGCAACTTTTATGGTTTTAACTTGCATAATTTCTTCCTCAATGCCGAGCACTTCTTAATGTTTAATATTATTTTTAACAATTACGGTAGACCCGCCTCTAGCGTTTTCTCCTGGATGAATAGCATGGTAGCATTGATAGTCACGTATTTTAATAAATGAAGTTTCTGTTAAATGAGTTTCCGAGGCAAAGACATATATCTATTTTTTCTAAGTTTAGAAAAATTTCTAGCTCTGGAACATGCTGTGGTAATCCATTCGCGTTCCAAATAACAATTCTAACAAGGAAGGGGCGCGAAGTGTCCCTCTTCGATTCCGCTGAAATTTGAATATGTGAAAGTAGACTGAAAAATAAGGGATACGTATTTTTTTTTATCGGCGGAAAAACACTGAGGGGGTGAAACACCCCTCGGAAGTTGGGGGTAAAAAACGGACTTTTGATAATTTCGCCTAGAAAAATCAGTGAAATTTCGAAGAAACTTATTCAGGAATGTGTATTTTAATGAGCTAAATAATATACTATTTTTTGAAAAAAATTCGGAACAATCCAGGGGGTGAAACACCCCCTAACAGGGGTAAAAAAATCAACTAATTGTTGTAAAATTCTTACATTAACGCGGAAAAATCTGAAAAAAATATATGTTAATTAATAAGAGAAATCAAGGTTGACGTGTTCGAGGATATTTTGAAACTACCCCTCGTATGGGGTTAACTACCCCTAAGCTGAATCTTTGAATTATGGAAAGGAGAAACATTTTTTCTCGACGCAAGTTTCTTATTACCCTTATAAATGGTTAATACTAACCTATCTCATAAATATTAATAATTTTTAGGGTTCGAAACATCCCCTAATCGGCGTATAAATTTGAAAAATTATGAAATATTCAGAAAAAAGTTTAAAATCTCCTGGAAAAAATCTAGAAAAATTCTATAATGTTGCGTTTTTAACAATACCCTTGGTTTGTCCCAGAATATATCGTAATGCTCCTACCTCTACTGACAGGAAGTTAACCACTCCTTTAGCGAAACGTTGAATTTTTCGATTGGGAAACATTTGTTCCGGCAAGAAATCTTTTATTCTCCTTGAACATTATTATTACTATCATCCCTTATCAATAACAATGACCTTCAGATTTTGAGGCCCCTCCCCCCCCTCCCCCATGGTGGGTGAAAGTAGAAAAAATTCCGAAAATATATTTGAAACGTTCTGAAAAAACGTACGGTTTTGGTTTATAAGAAGTGACTTTTTATTCTCAAGGAATTTTCGGAACCTCTCTTCTGTAGCGAGTTAATTACCCCTTTAGTGAGTCCTTGAAGTACTCTAGTCTATGTGAAAATAACATTAGTGAGAATTAGAACAGTTGCGAAAGTATATGGAATATCGTCTCACAATGAGGTTCACTGATTTTTCTATAGGCGAAATTATCAAAAGTCCGTTTTTTACCCCCAACTTCCGAGGGGTGTTTCACAAAGTGATCTATTCACTTGATTAGTATAGCATTGATGTAAGTTCATTCGTAGCTTCTTGTCTATCTAGCCGCTTTTATAAATAGCTTCTAGACCTCGTTTTTGTTTTGCTAGGCGTGCACTTATCGTTTCTATACTTCGAAATATCCTTTCTAGTGGATTTTCTTTAATGTGGTTGTGTCGGCGCTCTATTGTTGTAGTTGGAATCCTTTCTCTTCTAACATTACTGTTTTGAGTCGATTGGCGTGTTTTATTTCTTAACCTTTGCAGTTGTACCGCTACTTCGCATCCTCTATAGTTGGCTGGGTGTTCTCCTTTACAGTTTATACACCTTGCAGTTTCGGTTCGACTAAGAGAACAGTCTTTCGCGATGTGTCTGCCGGCACATTTTACGCACCTAACATCTCTCCCGCAATATCTTTGGGTGTGGTTATAACCTTCGCATTTCTTGCATTGAGGTATTAATCTCGTGTTCTTTTTCAGCGGTTCTTTTGTTGAATGTGAGCATAAATAGCGGGAGCCCTCTTTTAACGATCTTGGTTCCTTGACTATTTTCAACTTTGTCTCGTTTAAGGATATTTACTGCGTCTTCAATTTGCAGTTCTTTCATTTTTAGATCTTCTATTATATCCTCCTTCTTGCAGGTGGGATGTAGACTTCTGGCCATAACCGTTATTTCTCGGTTATTTTTATCTTCATATGTATACCACTCTTTACTTTCTTCAGTGAGCTTTGTGGCTAAAGCTCTGTATGCATCGGGATCTCTTGAGCTTATCTTCCAAACATTATTGTTTAGTGCAACTACTCTATAGTCGTTTGTGGACACTGATTTCATTAGAGCTTGGATATTCGCAAACTCAGTAATGCCTATAACATTAATTGGCGGTGGTGCTTTGGTCTTCATTGCAACCTTGCGTTGTTCTTGTCGCTGGTGATGTTGGGGTACAGGCACTGGTTTGACAGTTTCATTAACTTTTGCTTGCGAGAGCTCCTCAACTTCTGGCGAGAATTTTGGTCTTCGTTTTTTCCTTGGTCTTTTTTTCAGTTTCTCTTGCAAGTTCCCCCTCATCTGTGTGAAACTCAGCGTCAGTACGAGCAAGTGTGCTGATTTCGTTATAACAAGTAAGAGGAGTTTCCACAACCTCTGTCAGATTGGGCTTCTTTAGCTCCTCGTTTTCTTTCTTTAACTTAGCGATTTCATTGCTAAGTTGCGATGCGACTTTTTCTATTTCACTCAGTCTTCTGCGTAGTTCAGCATTTTCGATTTCCTGCTGAGTTGCGAACTCTATTTGTCTAAGTGGTGGCCTAGCTAATTTTGAACTTCGATCGAATGGGTATAGCAATGGTTGGCTCACCCCAGAATCCTTTGAGCCGGCCTCGTTAGAGGGTGGATTAGTCAACTGAGCAGTTGGTGTACCACCTGGGGTAAAAATTCCTTTTTGTTGGAAACTCATTTCATTATAATGACTGGTTATTGAAGCACACTGAAAAAAAATTCTAGCTAAATATAAACAAAAACATTGGTTATTTTAAACGAACATGTGGATTGTTTTTCAGCCAACTAAGCGCTTGTTTCATAATACTAAAATGAATAGTTCATTTTCAAATAATAACCAATGCCAATAAAACCTATTTGCTTTAGTCAATATAACTAAGCAAAACGTTAATACAACTTAACACGTCGGTTAATTTAAACAACAATTTAAACCATCCGCTAGGTTATGTTGACCTACAGCATATGTTGACACAACTATTATTAAAGTTTAATTTGACCAATAATTACAACTTTACGTATAACCAACCATGTAGGTTAATTTTAACAAAAATTTGAGCCAACACACAGTTTAGTTTAAACAACAAAAATACAATTAATATAACTAAGCACGTAGGTTAATTTAAACCGAAGCTTTAAACTTTCACTAGGTTATATTAACTTTCAGCGTATATCAACATATTTTGAACAGGTTAATTATTTTACTTTAGTTACTTAGTTAAATTAACCTTCAGGTATTTCGAACCCTTAAAAATAATGAGGACCTTCTCAAGTTCTTTCTTGGCAGTTTGGTTGCATCTAAAAGTTGGTCTACTCGTCAGTTGTCAGGTTACACCGACCAAACTGCAAAAATTCAAATCTGCTTCATACATATAGTATAACACAAGAACATATCGATTTAACGAATTTTATCCATTATCACTGTTTAAATGTCCATAGTTTAAACTATTGCTATGTTATTTCATATGAAACAAATATGGTTTAATTTAACTACTACATTGTTAAATTATTAGTTTTTAAACAAATGCTTAGGTTAGATGACATATTTGCAAGATCAAACTGTTATGAGATGAATTTGCCTATGTTCAGATTAAACCAAGCAAATAAATTGAATTGACTACCAAGCTCAGTTGATTTTACTTTTACATGGTTGGTTAGTTTGAATTGACATACAAACAAGTTCAGTGTGAAAGAAGATAAAGCATTATTGATATAAATTGAAATTAACTTAGCCATTTTTGTATTATGAAACATGCATAAGTAAGATAAATCATGGTCATTTTTACCTAAAGTAAGCAAAGTCTGGGTTATAATAACTAAAACAAGATGAACTAGCTTAAGTTTAAAATAATTTTTTTCAGTGCAGCTACCAATCTAACCAGTGAAATTTGCAGTGGGTCAGTGGAGAGAACATCATTTGCTAGGTTCTCGGTGTTCGGTTATCCCGCCGTTTCTAGGCCGCCAGAGCCTCATTGGTTAACTAGCAGGGAGCACCACGTGCAGGTGAGGTTCACATTTGGGCTGTTGTATTGACCTTCTAGCCCGATGCCCCTTACCCCCCCAAGTTTAAAATTATGTCGCCAAAACTAAAATTGTCTCGGATCAGGGCTACATGGTTTTAAAAAATATACACTAGTGGCTAATTCTGAGCTGAATTAGAATTAGAAGAAAATCGTTCACTGGCAAGTTTTTGAAAATGAGCTCTGGGTTGGGAATTTCATTGATTTTTATATAATTTTTCGTCCCGCTCGACAAATCTAAAATTATTTCGCCAAAACTAAAAATGTCTCGGATGAGGGCTATATAGTTTCGAAATATGTATATACACTAATAGCTAATTCTAAGCTGAATTAGAAGAAAATCATTTGCTGGTAAGTACTCGAAAATGAACTCTGGGCTAGGAATTTCATTGATTTTTATATACTTTTTCGTCCTGCTCGATAAATTTAAAATTATTTCGCCAAAACTAAAAATGTCTCGGATCAGGGCTAGATCATGTATTTATCTTGTATATCTGCCACTCAGGGCTAGATCATCTATATCTGTCACTCGCCCCCCTTATACGAGCAAGATAATTCTTGTGAAAAAGGGCCAGGAAAAAACCCCATAGCTATGTTGGTCAAGAAATGTACGTTAAAATCAGAAATGAATTAAACGTTTCGAAAATGTTCATGACAGGCGGCAAATTTAGCACAGCGAATTTCTTTTAAAACATAGCCGAATTTAGCCTCGCACAGCGTTATGATAATCGATTAAGCTCCGGAAGGTACATTGCAAACCAACTACCAATTTTATTTGACTTCGTTACAAAATTAACTCGATTTGAACCAGAAAGAAAATTATTAGCCCGCCGGATACAGAAAAAATTCTTAGACAATTCTCCCGTTTTCCGGAATTCTTTCGAAGGATTACATCGCCGCCAATATAGAATCGATTTTACAAATCAGCAAATGTGACAGGATCGTGTAAACGGCTGGTATGAAACTTGCGGGAGCTACCAGTGTGCACTAAAGTTCATATTGAACCTAATTTTATTCCATGAATGAAAATGAAATCACTTATGATTGTACGAAGCCATCGATTGAGCAAAATATTTCAATGTCACCTATTTGTTTTATAAATATTCAATTTTAATTGCCAAAATATAGGTAAACTCCAATTTAAACTTGAAAGCTTATAAAATGACGACTTGGTGCAGAAAAACAACGGAAACATCAACAAAAAAGCAATTATCGACATTGTGTACTCAAAAATCAATTGACGTTTCCGACAAGTAGACAATTCAGAAATATGCGGAAATGTACAAGAATGTGATGCCGGCCTTAACTCTGACAACTTTGACAGTAATTGAGCTTTCTATCTTATTATATTGTTTATGCGAAATTATGGAAACCCCAGAAGTGTTTATTAAAAATCGACCAACGGAAGTGTGGCTGTGTTGTTAGGAAATAAGGAAGCCTTGTTAGGGAAGAAATGATTTGAAGTAATAAAAGGCTGGGGTTTTTTTAAATTTTATTATTTCAGAAATTACCTCTCTATAATTGTACATGCTATATAAAATTGTTTTTTTTGGCACTAATGTGATAATTGACATATTTCGCGGAAAAAAGCATTCGGAAATTTCGTCGAATGAACATTAAATTAAAAATTGATAATCTATAAACGGCAGCTAAGTGCCTTGGTTGCGCATAGCTAATTTAAATCATTTATGTCAAGATCGTCAACGACATTACCGGCTGACGAGTTGTGCTCCCATTCTGCCGATGAATACGGTTTCAATTTATCAGTTATATCATTTTGGTGGCTAATTGTTGAGGTACTTGTTTGCAATACTGTATTAGCGTGGGTTTGAATCATAGTACTCTTGTAAATTTCTGACGCGCTCACACATTTTGAGCAGTTGCGTTTTAATGCCGGCCGTTGTCTTGATCCATGACATTTAATTGCAAAACATAATTCCTGAATCATCTCAGCACACATTGACTGTTTGATTTGATTAATTGACGGATTGTATTTGAGGTGCCAGCAAAATTCAAATATTGCTATGAGTACGGCGAACGCAATGCCGCATAATAAGACAACAAATACGCCACCAATGTTATCAACTCCGAGCGAGTTGGCCTTTGATTCTCTTGCCTTGTCTGGCCGTTGGCACGTATCACCCGTATTTTTCCACCATTTATCGTATAACATTTGTATTTCACCTTTTTCCTGCAGCTCTAATATAGCCAACGATATTTTATCGCGCCAAGGTGATCCCATCGGTGTTGCGATTCCATATCCCTTTGTATCGAGCAGGCCACCAATTTGAGTTAAATTGCAATTCCGTTGGACAATGTAGTCCAGCATTGTCGATTCCATTAAAAAAGCATAATTCCCATCGATCACCCGTTTTATCCCCTCCTCGTACGTGGAAGTAAATGCCGATGGTTTTTTATTTTCCATAAATCGCCACATTTTTTTATATGTTTCGATCATTGAGTCCTAGAAAATTGATTATATATAGGAAAATAACGGTAGATGAACAAAATATTACAGCCACAAATATATTTTATTACAATAGCACACCAACAACACACACCCGAAAAAATGTCATCGTCGATCCACTATCAAGCGTCCCATACATAATTTCAGTTTGTCCCGCTAAATCTTCTGCATTTTCGATTGGCGTGATCATTCGTTCAACGGTCAAAAAAGCGGCTAAATTCGCTGTATACGATGAGATAATAATTAATGTGAAAAACCACCAAATTCCGCCAGCAATACGGGTTGATACAGCTTTTGGATTTAAATCGGAACCTTGTTGCATTAAGGTCCCAATTGTAAACCAAAAGCTGTTTGATATTGAAAACTGGTTTTCAATTATGTCATTTTCTAATTCACAAGGATGCGGATTATGCCATTCGTATGGAGAAAATCTCGCCACCACGTATATCGTTAATGAAACGAGGGCATAAGCGGCAAATACATAAAACCATATATCGATTGCCAATGGATTCATAAATGAAAATAATCGTGTCGGTTGGCTTTCGGGAACTTTGAATAAGATACTTATACCCAAATTCATAAATGGTTTTGTGAAGTCGATTACACTTTCACGGGCATAATTAATTGTCATCGAGCCAACAGCTAAATCAGCTTTCTGAAATATATGAAATTCAAACTTTAGAAAAATCAGAATATGTATATACTAAATAGAAATGAGAAACTAACGTGTTTGATTAAATGAGCCACCATTCCGTTCCATTCACCGGTTACTGGATCTTTGGCGCCATATTTTCGATCTGGCACTAAATCAAGAATATATTCGAATCCAACTTCTTGCGCAACACGTTCTAAAATATCAACACAAAATCCAAAAAATCGATCATTTCCGGTTATGTTTTTATCGTAATGCATCATTACGTAGGGTTTTTCCTGGAAATAGCTAAACATAGTTTATGCTTTATGTATAGAAATAAGAATAACTTACAAGAATCGTAATTACAACTAGAGTCACATTAATTTGCCCCGTATCAAATAGTAGTCCTCGATCAGATACGTTTAATCCTAAATCTGGACACCATTCGCCAACTTTTACAATCGAATGCTGTTTCAATTTGACCAAATCAAATTTTACTTGAATCCGGTGTCCCTCTTTAAATTCAATTGGCCCGGTCAAACCTTTCCACTCAACCGAATTTATATAGTTAATTAGGCTTAAGCCACCGTCCCATGGTTTTTCACTCAAACATGATGTGTTTGACGAAATCTTAAGCGAATGCGATTGTTCCAGTGTTTGCAGGCCGATCGCAAATACGTATACTGAATCATGCATTAAGGCGGGTTCCGTTTCAAGAATTTTATTGCGATTAAAAAATTGTGAATTTTCATAGTATCGATCCATGTCCTTTACAATTTCCCGCACGGAAAAATCATCTGACGTCACTAAACGGAAAGCGGTTATATTAATGAAATTATATTTGAAATCCTCTAAATCATATGATTCAATGTCGAATGTCGTGAATAAATAGTGATACTTATACTCGTTCATCTGCAGTTGAAGTACCTGTAAAAATATTTTTTTTATTTAATCTCATCGAAATACGTTTATTATGTCTGCCGCACACTTACGCCTTTTATAAAATCGGTGATATGATCCGGATGCGTGTCAATTATCAAATTATGTATTTCCTTATTTTTTAATTCGCGCAACACATTCGAATATGATTTTCGATCTGTGTGCCGTACATGAATTTCGAGGCCCGGAGCTCGTACCAATTCACGTAATTTTATTAAACTAAAATCTTTCTCGTAAACAATTGCTAATCGGGTCCAATTCAAATAGTTGATCACATCGTAGAAAGCATTGTTCAAAATTTTTTGCGTTGGAAATAAATTGATCGAAAATTCTTTAATGCCCGTATCAAATTCTAGTCGCGATTCTAAATTTGGTATGTCCAAAGCGTCACATATTGAATGAATATGGGCACCTAGTATTGGATCGGAAGGTCCAAATATGGCTTGAACGCCCATTTTGATTTGTAAACATACTGCGGATAACAGATTGTACAAATAAATCGATTATTGAGATGGAAACATTTTATATTTATCAATTGTGAAAATGGTAAACGTGCATATTGTTTGGTCTATATGATTTTCGCACTTTCCCTCATCATCCAGTCAGTTTGTAATATGTGTACGGAGAAACGACAGACAATCGTCTTGAGATCTTGAGACCCACAAAAGTTTAATTTAATGTATCAAATTATAGCTTCCTGTGCAAGAAATACGTGCCTTTGAATTTATTACGTGTGGGCCCCACAAAAATTGAGTATAATGCATCGAATAATTCCTTTGTAATTCAGCGATATGCTTGTTATTTTGAGAACAACAATAATGTTTGACAAAAACAAAATTAATGTTCTCTTGAACAAATTTAAATCCGAATTCAGTAATTATATATATAGACATCTAGTTCTCATAAGTATTTATTATGTGTTATTATCGGCCATGTTTATTTTGACAACAACAACATTTTTTGGCAAAAACAAAATTTTGACTATGATTTAAATATAATCCAATATTAGTCCCAATTTGAACAAATTTAAATCCTAGTGAAGTTATTATATATCGACATCTAGTCATCATAAGTATTTAATGTGTTATTAACGGCCATATTTATTTTGACAACAACAACATTGTTTGACATAAACAAAATTTTAACTATGATTTAAATATACATAATTCAATATTAATCAAAATATGAACAAATTTAAATCCGAGTTCAGTAATTATATATAGAGATCTAGTCCTCATAAGTATTTAATGTGTTATTATCGGCCATGTTTATTTTGGCAAGAACAACAATGTTTGACGAAACCAGCACACACCCCTATAAATCGATCATAATGTATCGAATTACCTTCCTGTGCAAGAAATATGTAGCATAGAAAGGAATTTCCATGCATAGCATTATGATTAATTTTTGTGGGGTGGGCTGTCCTAATAAATTCAGGGATACCTATTTCTTGCATAGAAAGGTAATTCGAAACATTATGTTCGATTTTTGTGGGTGATAAATTCAGGAATACCTATTTGTGGGTTAAGACCTGTACAAAGAAATATTGTTTTAAAGAGCTTCACTTTTTAGGGGCAAATTTTGGCAATTGGACTATTCCAATATATTGTAACTTGTAGTGTCACCCCAGTACAATACAAAGATTTTGAACGGTTGCTCCCAATTGAGGTAGTTTTCTAGGAATTTAATTCCAGTACTACGCCCAGCACTATTTGATTTTTAATAATTTGAACGTATTGCCATTTCTTGAAGTATTTCGTTTTATAAAAATTATTATTAAACCCTCACAAGATTTTAAAAATTTTTATGTATTTGTAAAAATTGTAGCTTTAAATAATTTGTTATATAGATTACAAAAATTTCAGACGTATTTCTAAGAAAACTATAACGGAATATGCGCGATGTTTGTACATCACTATACATACGAGTTTTATCACAAAATGTGGCGGATTTAGCAAAATGTAATTAAAATAACACATAACTCCTCACCAAATCTCATTCCACCACTTGAGGAATGAGCGCAGTATTTACCTTTTTTACTAGCATGAAACGAATCATGTTTGGAAACATATTGAATATCGTAGATAATTTGCGATTTTGGCAGAATACTTTTATCTTTGTTTATGCGATAAACAGCATATTTAAATGCCAATTCCGTATTACTATTCCTTTGCTCCTCACCAAATATTGCGCCTTAAAGAAGAAAAAAAAAACAAAGTAAAACTCGCGACAATTCGGCGCCAAAAACTAAATCGCTTCTTACCAATTCGAATAAATGAGGGCAATGCGGTTACTCGTATCCCAATCACCATTAACAATATTATAATTTGATTTGTTATTTTAAACATTACACATTACAACAATAACAAAAAGAAAAGAAAATTAATTTTTAATAAAATAAAATCGAAAATAAAATTTACAAAATTTTCCAAATAATATATATATTGACATGATAGTTATTTTGTCACGGTGAGTATAATACTGGTTGGATAGTTTTCAGTTTTTTTTTTCTAAAGTAAAATATTAAAAAACAAATAGGAAAAACTAGAAAAACCGTGGAAAAAGAGAAAATAACAAGAGCGTATTACATCATAATATATTCTGTATTATTTATGTCAGAGAGGTTTAGCCTTCTTGAGGTTACGGACTACATTTTTTTTTTTTACGATTAAGTGATTTGCACATTAGGAGGGAGTTAAAGTACACGTGTACTCATTTCTTGTTTTAAGTCAAGAAATTTTTTTATGCTAATTAATGAGATATTTGGACCCATAAACGCAGTATGTGTCATTCACAGATCTAAACATACATTTACAATATTTCCACGTGGAAAATGTTCGAAGTTTAATAAAATCTGTTGTACGAGTTTGTTAATAGTTTATTTTCCTTTTGAAATTTTCCTTATAGTAAATCAAACGCCTCGGGGTAATTGCACGTTTAAATATCATATCGGCTCCTATATAGATGCTATGCACATAAATGTTTTTGAAATTAAAATTTTAAATTGGAAAAAGGAAAAAAACGTTTTTCACAAGCCAATTCAGTTGAGAAGGTGAACACTATCGTAACAAGGGGATGAATGGATAATGAGGAATTCTATATTATTATTGTTTACCTCTTTTTATGTTTGGAAAACACAAAAAATAATAATTTTCCAATTCCATCTATACACAAACATAAGTGGTATAAGAGATATATACGGATATATTTCCATATTTTATGTATCGGGCAAAATATTATAGAAAGTCATTTGGTTGCTTTCCCACGAAATTGAATTAATAATAGGTCCCTCTGATCCTTTGGTGAATTAATAATATATTCATTTAATCTCGCTAATACTATGTTTTATTGTGATTCCCCCGAAACATTAAATTGACTTCCGTTAGAACATAACAGGGAATCGGGTAATTTTATATTTTCTATATATATAATCAGTTATTGTCAACAAAATTTTCTTACTTTTTAATTTTCTTTATATTAGGTTTCCGCTATATATTTAATAATGTTTCCGTGCAGTACAGTAGCACATAACTAGTCATAGCACAAATTTGAAAAACTATTCGTTAAGAGAACCGACGGGTATTTAAAAATGTGTCTTACAGCCGCTACTGTACTCAGAAGGTTTTTCCATTCTAGCATTTTTTTATTAATGAAAATTCAATTTTCGAATAATTACGCTACTGATGATTTTTACAGGCCTGTCTAGCAAACTTGTAATACTTTGTACGAAACCTCTAATCAACACGGTTTAACTGTAAAATTCAATTCTTTTTGGTTTTCTGAGAAAATTAAATTCAATTGAGAGAATATATATATATATATATATATATACATATATATATATATATATATATATGTATATATATATATTTATATATATGTATATATATATATATATATATACAATGAAAATGGAAAACCACAAAAGAGAAAAAATTTAGTCACAAAAATGATTTTGCCTTAGAAAGAACACAAAAAGTGATTTCTACATGCAAACAAATTTAAAAAAATCGTGGATAATTTAAATGTCATTGCTTGTGTTAATTATATATAGTTGTGAGTGATAAAGTGAAATTTAATTAATAATCGCGGTTAAATTAAAATATATTATGGTGAATAGTTTTTTGTTTGAAATTTTTGTTGTGATCGGTGGAAAGGTTGATCTGGGAAAATGTTCGACTTATATTCCCCAAATTCTCGGTAAACCATATATATGAAAATTTCCCGCGCAAATTAAAATTACATTGTGCGAGTGTTTAGTTTAGTTCGAAGCGAAAATCGATCAAACTAAACAACAAGAACAAGTGGAGTGGCGCCAAGATTGAGTTGTTTTATTATCTATGGGAGCAAAGCAAAAATTATCGAGATGGAATTTATCCAAAATAGTTTGGGGTAGTTATCTGACATACATAGACAAAATTAGGATATATCGCTATTTTTTAACAAGGGCTAAATAAATTAGAGTTTAACACTTTGACACAAGTGTTTTGTTCCCTGAAGAATATTCGTATGAAATTTTTAATAATTTATCCGCCTTTAAAGATCGTTGATATCGTAAAAAAAAATTGGTTTCGGTATATTTAAAGTAGCAAGTGTACAGAGTAGTAAATAATGCCCCTTCTTCCCTGAAACAGTAATAATCAATCATTTTTCAATTGGTCAACTATATGCTATGAACATTAACCACTTGAATTTTATTTAGTTATGATTTTACGACCTAAACTTTATTTTTTTTAATTATCTTCAATTTTATTTATGTCTCATAACGTAAAACATTGATAAAAGAAAATGAGTATCATTCTTGGCTGTAAATTATCTTTATCTTTTCGTTTATTGTTTGTGTAAAACAATATACGTCTCTATAAGATTTATGTATCTCTTATATTGTCTCCCATCGTACCATTCCCGGATAGCATAATGCCATTTTATCGACAGTTCTGCTCTTGATCTAAATATTTAGTGTCGCATTATGCTTTCTTAGTAATTTTTATTCCGAGCCAGGATGTTTCACGGAATAATTCATACGAGTAATGTAGCTACTCTTTCAAAATTTAAAACCTAAAAACTTAAAACTCAAAATTGAATCCCTAAAAAAATTAGATCTGGACCTAAACCAGAATGAAATATTGCCTAACCAATAAGCCTTTTCAATTTTACTATACAGCCACACAAAAACTTAAAATTCTTCATCTCGATAAGTTAACATTAGTATAAAATTATAAAAGAGGAGCACTTCCTGAATCGTATAAAAACGTATTTGCTATCCTGGTGTGCCCAGATAACCCAAATAGTTATATACAACGATAACATCATGTCCAGTTGATATTTTAAAAACCAAAAAGTGAACGTGTTTTTTGTTAAATATATAATTAAGTGTCATGTGAGTCAGTAACAAGCAATATAATAACAAGAAACAGAACAGAAGATCAACAAAAAATATGTTAAGAATTTTAAGATATATTTTCCTTCGGGAAATTTCAAATACAACAACAAAATTTTTTCTATTTTTGTTATTATTTTGTGGGATAACAGCATTACCACCCATTATAAGAATCGGTAAGTACACGTATGATGTTTATGTGACACTTTTATATCATCCCCTGTTACTAACTGTTAAACAAAATTAAACTGTCATTTTTCTGTCTAGTATATCTACTCTATCCAAATTACTTATAATCCTCTATTTGAGATAGCATGAAAATTTGTGGTGTGACACTTCTTTAGCAATGTTTAAGCACAAAATTTAAGACCTGGCTGAAAGGTAGCGGGGAAGTTTTTTTGTTGCAAAATATGTCCTTGAGACATTTTGAAATTTTAATATACCTTTTAACTTAGTATTTAATAAAATAGAAAATAGAAAAACCAGATTATTTAGTCGGGTCTAGCATTTTGCCAAATGGTTTCAAAATTGAATTTCTTGTATTTCGAAAAAATATATTTGAGGCAAGCTACGACTTCGAGAGAATAATATATCTATATATACCTAAAAACATATTTTCATAAAGACAGGTTATTTTAGTGGCTCTCTACCTGACAGGTAGTCGGGAATGTTGTACATGAGTGCGAGTGTGTAATAACCTCTGGGTAGATTGAAGTGAGAGAGAGAGAGTGTGCAGCTGTTACAAAATTTTTTAGAGTAGTTAAAAGATTCCCATTCGTAGTATTTATTTTTAGAATTTTCATATATTTAACACTAAATGAAAATGGCATTATGCACGTTTTATCGTTCGATAAGAGATAACGCTATTAGGCTCGTCATTTTATTTTTCTAAAAATGGTACTACTTTTTTATGAACACGTGTTAAGTTTTATGTAGACCTGTCAACCCATTCGTATATTAACAGCTGTTGAAATATCTGAACAACTACATTTTGTTACATATTTAAATTCCTTTGTATATATTCCTTGAGTATATGAAACGAAAAAAGAAACCCATTCTGGATTGGGTTGGTAGTTCGCCAGTTATGAACCCGATTGAAAATGTTTACGGGCTGTATTAAAACAGCAATTGTCGAAAAAAGTCATCATTACTAAGTCAAAGTTGATTGAGGAAATTAAAAATAGTTGATACAATGACTCCTTAAGCAAGGATACCATCATAAAGTCCATCAACAGTATGCCGCGTCGTATTTCGCGTATTAAAAATAAAGGGAGGTGGGCGAAATAATAGCCGGTTGAATTTTTTTATTTTTTTTATAGTATACAATTAATAAGTCCATATTAATGAATTAAGGTAAAAAAAACGTGTTTTTTTATTAAGGTAAAAAAAACGTGTTTTTTAACCAAATTTCCGCTGAATAATTGATTTTTGAAAAGTTCATATTAATTTGGCCAGGTGTAAGTAAATGTAGGTTAAAATGTAACCATTATGAATGCATAAAAAAGTAATCCAAGAGATTTGGATTAAAATTTAATATTTTTTATTTCAAACTTTATTTTAAATTACATATAAACATTTTATGAATTAAATAATAATATACAATAAAATAAAACTATTATAAATAAGGAACTAGCGCGTATTCCTTTTCAAAATTTTATAACTTTCAAAAGATGTTATTAATTGATTATAATTTATAAAACATTCGTAATCAGTAAATTTAATTTCATAATTATTCATACTTTCATTAAAAATAACTATTTGTCAAGGCCAAAATATGAATCCCCCCATTCACTATTACACATTTGATTTGCAACGGATTTCAAATTAATAAATTTGGCTTCGAAAAAAAAAATGATCATATTTCAAATGGAATATTACATGATTCACAGATCTAAAGTTAATACATAAAAAAATTCAATAGGATTACTGGTACACGGTTAAAAATAAAAGGATGAAATCTATTCTTTGCTTATCCTTCCGCGGAATAACTATGTGTCCATCCTTTTCTAAGGATTAAAATTATACTTCCCAAATAAATAAAAGTTATACTTTCAAAATTAAAATAATTTTGCCCTAATTTTAACAAATTTTATTTTTGTCCAAAAGATTAAAATTCATCTATCAGACAATGAAAATTTTTATTCTTTGGCCGAGTGTTTACTCAAATATGAACTAGAGTTTGCTCTTTGAAAATGACTAAATTTGCTCTTTTCAGTGTATAAAAAATAAGTTACAAAGAATAATATTTATCTATTGAAAAGATTACTCAATTCCAAAGTAAAGTAAAAATTGATTAAAAAAAGTACAAATTTTGACAATAAAATATAGTTTTTATTTAAAATTTTGGAAATATATATACAATAGTTTAATGAAAATTACGTAGATTATATCCTATCCGCCCGCATATAATAATCCTCGAATTCATGAAAATCCTAGCAAATTCCTAAATGTTGGGTGAAATATCAAGCTTTAGGTCTAGTTCCATCTAACTAGTTTTACCCGTACATTTTCAAACAAAAGGCAATTTTCATCCTTGTTCCTGTAGTGTGATTGAGTGTGGGTCAAATGTGTTTTTGTTAAGAGTATATAAAAGTTTAAAAATAAGTGGCGCTAATTATAATCATAAACTACATTAATTGTGTAGAAACAAAAACTTACCTCTTAATTCACAGCATAATCTTTTTAAATGATCGTCAACTGATAATTAAATTTTTAAATCGAAATTACTAAAACTAAATCAAAATATTTTTACTAAAAAGATTGCTATCCCTTATTTCCCCAGATAAACACATAAAATTTTAAATTTTAAAAGTTTTCTGTACTGCAAAACATATTAATTTATGTTTTTAAATGCTAAATAATTTGTCCAGATTTCTATGCAAAACTGAATAAAAATGACAAAAATATTTTTATACTAAAAAAGACAAAATATGATTGTCTCTTCAATTTTTAGTTAAATAAGTATGAGTATCAGTTGCCCTACCATTATTCTACAAACGTATCTAAGAACTGTATAAGAACATGATTGGGGACCATCATTAGTTCATCAATGAAATTGAGAAAATAATCAAGTTGTGCCGCAACTCCAAAAATAATGTTGAAAGTTTAAAGCATGCGTCACGTGCGCGACAATTTCTGTTGTGTTGAATAAAATTTGTATTTGGTTTTAAAGGTATTATTTGAGCAAAAGGTATTATACTGCCACTCAATGCTAAGATTAACCATCGTAACAATGAATATATTATATGCAGGAACCATTCTAAAATTATATATGAATTTCTCTTAAACACTCCTAACGTATCTTTAATTTTTGAGTTTGGTTGTTAAGTTTAAATTTCTTAATATTGTATACGATATGTGGGGAATATATTTTATCTATGCAAAACGGCTCTATATCTACAAAATCATATCACAATGATACAATTTGAGCGGAGACAGTAAGCAGTTGAAAGCAGGCTGGACCCTGGACCTGTTGTATGTTGTATAGTTTGCGATATTATGTTCTCATCTCATAATTGTATTCTCCTAGCCATTTTGTTACTTTGATAACCTTTGAAAATTGAACTTGAAATGGGTTAGTTTTAAAATGCTGTATAAGATAGCGGAATTTTCGCAGCGGAAAATAAGAGATTACGCTACTCGCCGCAAGTGGCAACACTATCACTAAGATAATTAATTTTGTTATGTTATTACCAGCCAAAATTTTTCATTCATTATGTATATATTTTTTCACTAAATAAAACACCTCAGCGGAATAAAATATTAAAAGTGATCCTTAAAATGGCAAATTGATTGATCTTTGAAGTAACGGAACTTGGTATCTGAAATGTTGAAATTTAACAATATTCTGTCTTTCCGGTATTTCTTCCACTAGTAACCAATACTTTCGGTTGTTTTTCTAATAGCTTAGGTCATACTGAGACTATATAGAAAATTTGGGGAAAATTCATGAACTAGAATTTTATCTCAAATAAATTATCTCATCTAATCTCATCAATATCTCTAATTTTACCTCATCAATATCTCAAAAACTTTCACTAGTAACCAATACTTTTGGTTATTTTTCTAATAGCTTAGGTCATACTGAGACTATTTGCAAAATTTGGGGACAATTTATGCACTATAATTTTCACTAGAATTTTTTGATTTTCTGCGGCCATATAAGTTATTTTCAGTTTTTGGCCAATATCTCAAAAACTTTCACTAGTAACTAATATTTTTGGTTGTTTTTCTAATAGCGTAGGTCATACTGAGACTATATAGAAAATTTGGGGAAAATTCATGAACTAGAGTTTTCACTTTAATTTTTTGATTTTCAGCGGCCATATAAGTTATTTTCAGTTTTTGGCCAATATCTCAAAAAATTTTACAAGTAACAAATACTTTCGGTTGTTTTTCTAATAGCTTAGGTCATATTGAGACTATATGGAAAATTTGGGAAAAATTATTGGACTAGAATTTTCACTACAATCTTTTGATTTTCTTAGGCTATATAAGTTATTTTCAGTTTTTGGCCAATATCTCAAAAACTTCTACTAGTAACCAATACTTTCAGTTGTTTCTCTAATAGATTAGGTAATACTGAGACTATATGGAAAATTTGGGGAAAATTCATGGACTAGAATCTTTTGATTTTCTGCGGCCGTATCAGCTATTTTCAGTCTTTGACTAATATCTCAAAAACTTCCACCAATAACCAATACTTTCGGTTGTTTTTCTATTAGGTCATACTAAGACTATGATAGAAAATTTTGGGGAAATTTCATCGACTACAATTTTCACGGAAGTTTTTGAGATATTGTCCAGAAACTGAAAATAACTTATATGGCCAAAGAAAATCAAAAAATTCTAGTGAAAATTCTAGTCCATAAATTTTTCCCAAATTTTCCATATAGTCTTAGTATAACCTAAGCTATTAGAAAAAAAACCGAAAGTATTGGTTACTAGTGGAAGAAATGCCATAAAAACGGAATATTGTAAAATTTCAACATTTCATGTACTGAGTTCCTTTATTTCGGAGATCAATCAATTTGCCATTTTAAGGATCACTAATGAATGAAAAATTTCCGCTGGTAATTACATAACAAAATTCATGCTCTTTAGTGATAGTGCTGCCACTTGTGCCGAGTAGCGTAATCTCTTATTTTCCGCAGTCAAAATTCCAAGAGTTACAGCATACGTGTTATACTCGTACAATATCAACAAATTTTATGTGTACATATTTACATTTCGATTTGTTCTACTCGAAGCGTCTAATTTCGAAAACCATCCGCTAAATTGTTTGAGACTACCGTAATGATCTCTGGAAAGTTTATGGATGAAAAAAATTAGTATTAA
Organism: Nephrotoma flavescens; assembly: GCA_932526605.1. Taxonomy (NCBI): domain Eukaryota; kingdom Metazoa; phylum Arthropoda; class Insecta; order Diptera; family Tipulidae; genus Nephrotoma; species Nephrotoma flavescens. The sequence goes on from OW052223.1 coordinate 9,743,061, forward strand.
ATATCTTTGTTGAGGACAAAAAATAATTGTAATTGAGAGAACGTTCCGATGAATTGATATGCTTTTATTGATGTGAACGATATTGACATGCATAGTTGGGATGCACTTAGAATTTAAGAGTTAGATTAGAATTAGCATATTATTCTTTATTTACTAAAAATGGAAGATAAATTGATTATTTATACTTTAAAGCTTTAATTATTTTGCTAATTTTTTGTTCAATTTGGAATAAAATTAACCATTTAGTTAAAATCTTTTAATTTTGCCAATATTTAAAATATTTTAGGTTTAATATAGATAAACATTATCATTAAAAGGACAAATTTTTATTTATATACGAAAGAATAAAATTTCTTTTAAATAAAAGGATAAACAATAAACAAAATAAGAATAAAAAAACCATTGAATAAGCGAGAGAAATATTTAGGTTTACGAAAATAATGTATTTTATTGCTGTGTGCCTCACGCCAATATTTTCGGCTAAATAGACGGCTTTTCTAATTGATGATTAATTTTGCTATTACACACCAGTTTTTTTAATTTAGACTGCTCGCGAGGTTGCTTTTCGATTTAGTTGTCAAAATGGAGTAGCTATTCATAAATAAATGATGAAATTAAAATATTTTAAATTGTTAAAACTGTTTTTAAATTTATTTATGTATTTGGTTTTCAACATATAGGTATGTATGTTAAATTTGTGCCACTAACGTGTTCCGAAATGTTAAAGCAGTGTCTCGTCTGAATTATTAGTGTTTGTATCTAAAGGAGTATGATCAATTCCACGTGATTCAAATTCTGCCGAATCGTCTAAATCAACGCCATCATCTAGACATATATTGTGCATAACACAGCATGCCACCACAATTTTTATACAATTCGGCATTTTTAATTCCAAACGTTTTTTGAAAATACATATCCATCTCGTCTTGGACGACACTCGGTGCACGAGTGTGGAGCATGTTAAAATTCATTTCTTCTGTTGTAAGCAAATGGTCAAGGCGGAATGATGTTATTATTGGTAAAGGGTGTAACGAACATTTGTAGCCACTATCACCGAACAGGTAATATGCAGGAAGAGGGCAAGTGCCTATCCTATATAATGCACTATTTCTTAGGACCCTTTCGTCATTCACTGATCCCGAAAATCCTGCAACTATATATGTGAATTTTTCAAAACTATCACAAACTGCCATGACATTTAAACTGTAGTCCAGTTTCCCGTCTATGGCAGCAATGGCGTTCGAAAATATTGAGATTTTAGTCCGCAAATTAAAATGGTGTCTAATCTGTTCAAACTCTTCCCGTTTTCGGGAACAACTGCAACAAATATATCGAGCATCTTGTGTACAATTGCCCTGTCCGTACGGAATATCGACAAAATCCAAAAAATATCCTTGTAACTCGATAAGATGTCCCACAGGCGAGCCAATACAAAAACACACATATACGAAATTTTAAGCAGTATATTAATCAACAATTTAGAAAGGCCATCTATTTAGCCGAAAATATTGGCGTGAGGCACACAGCATATGTTTCAAATTGAATAAAATTTATTCAAAATAATTATAGGCTAAAACTAAGTTTTATTCTTTCATTTTTATCCGTGAGGCTTAGATTTACAAATCTTATAAACGTAAATCCCAATAAAATTATAAAAATTGATGACATTATCGTTGAATTTTATATTAAAAATGTAGTAAACTTTAAACAGCAAATCAAAATCTTCCAAAAATGTGAAATTAACAGGTAATGAAATTATTTTTCCGCCAAGTTGAATTCAATATTGTGACAACGCTGCTCTATTTGGACCAGAAGCAATTATGTGAGGCTCTCTGGTCCTTTTATTAAAATTATCAGGTGGTGATTATTTGAAGTAAAATTATCCTATTCGGATTAAATAATCCGAAAAGGTAGGGTTAAATTTAATTAAAATAAGAGGGGAAAAGAATCCGCATCATATGGAAATTGTTTCAATATGAAAGTTTTCTTATAGTAAAATTAAATAAATTTCTTACATCTCCAAACTGAATTATTAACTCACAACGCATTGCTCGCAGATCAACCGTTTTGTTTGCTTTAATTTTTTCCTAAATGATGTAGATGGTACAAGTTTCAGTAGAGCTAGAAAGCTTTTTATTCTTGGATTCCAAGCTTCCAGTTATCGTAAGTTAAATATATAGAATACTATTCTTTGTAAAAATTAAAACTTACTTGCAAATTATTCAAAACTTTCACCAGTGGTTGAATGAAGCACACTTTCAATTTGGCCAGCATAAAATTGCCAATTATTCAATAAATTGTGTTGAATTTCAAAATTTCAAAATCGTACGAAGTCTAAGGGAAAGGTATATACAGAAAGTATTGTATAATTATCGGTTTGGGTTATGATTGGGCGAATTTCGATTCTTTTTAAAGTAAATTACATAAACTTCTATACTTCTAAAATTTTTTTTAATGCATTCGCAGAATTAATTTATATTAAATAATGTAAAATCTATACAAACTCCAGAAGTGTATGAGAAGGGAGTTATTCCACAGATATGACCTAAATGATCAGTTAGCTTAGGAATAGCCCCATCGAACAACACTAACAACAAATGGATGCAATGATGGATGCAGAAAGGTTTCAACAGAAACCCGTGGGAAATCCGAAGAAAACCCTAGGGAAATCCCGGTGGAGGGAATTCCGGTATAAATCCGGAGAAAACCGTTAGGAATCCAGGGGAAGTACGAGAAAATACGAGGAAAATCCGGTGCCAATCCAGTAAAAGGCAAGGGAAATTCGGGGGAGCCCAGAAAATCCGAGGAATCCCAGGAAATCCGCCGTTGGCAAATCGGCGAAAAATCCAGAAAATACGGGGAAAATCGGGAGGAATCCAGTAAAATGCGAGGGAAATTGGGGGGGAACCCAGGAAATCCGGGGAAATACCACGGACACCCGGAGAAAATCCAGGGGAGGTCCGGGGGAAATCGAAACGAGATAAACTCGACAGGAAAAAGCGTGATTGTATAAAACAGCTACCCCAGAACTTCAAAAAATCAAGTAAGTATCACTTAAAGTGAATAATCGGGGAAAGCACTCTAACATATACGAAGATCTTTCAATAGTAATTTTCCATCGAGGCATGACGCAATTCTCACACACTGATAACTATATCGGATCCGTCTGAAGTAGTCCAAACAGCAGGGTACTTCTTAATAGGTGAATCACTACACGCCACTCCAGAACCAGATTTGCCGCATGAAAATGTAACTTTATAACAGCGTTGGAAATTATTCCCAAGGATGTTTCATCAATTTTGGAAACGATGGTCGACCAACTACGTATCAAGCCGGATTTATCACGAGTTGTCGCCGAATGAAATCTTTCTGATCATCGCATCCATATGTTGGTAGTGTCGTTCGATGAGGTAGTTCCTAAGCTAACAGGCCATATAGGTCACATCCGCGGAATAACTCTGTGAGCTGGCCAATATTTTTTCAGTGGATCATCCAATTTTTCGAAATTTCGTTTATTCACAAACATCATCAAACCCTTTCTGATCATCGCCTCCATGTTTTGGTAGTGTCGTTTGATGAGTAAATTCCTAAGCTAACTGGCAAGACGGGTCACATTTTCGAAATAGTTCTGTGAGCTGGCCAATATTTTTTCAGTGGATCATCCAATTTTTCGAAATATTGTTCATTCACACACATCAACAAAAATTTTTTGATTACTGGATCCATGTGTTGGTAGTGTCATTCGATGGAGCAATTCCTAAGCTAACTGGCCATATAGGTCACATTTGCAGAATAACTCTGTGAGCTGGCCAATATTTTTTCAGTGGATCATCCAATTTTCCGAAATTTTGCTTTTTCACACACATCAACAGAACCTTTCTAATCATCACAACCATATGTTGTTAGTGTCGTTCGATGAGGTAGTTCCTAAGCTAACTGGCCATATATGTCACATCCGCAGAATAACTCTGTGAGCTGGCCAATATTTTTTCAGTGGATCATCCAATTTTTCGAAATTTCGTTTATTCACAAACATCAACAAAACCTTTCTGATCATCGCCTCCATGTGTTGTTAGTGTCGTTCGATGAGGTAGTTCCTAAGCTAACTGGCCAGATAGGTCACATCCGCGGAATAACTATGAGCTGGCCATTTTTTTTTCAGTGGATCATCCAATTTTTTGAAATTTTGTTCATTCACACACATCCACAAAACCTTTCTGATTATCTCCTCCATGTGTTGGTAGTGTCGTTTGATGGGTAAATTCCTAAGCTTACTGGCCAGGCGGATCATATTTGCGGAATAACTCTGAGCTGGCCAATATTTTTTCAGTGGATCATCCAATTTTTCGAAATTTCGTTTATTCACAAACATCATCAAAACCTTTCTGATCATCGCCTCCATGTTTTGGTAGTGCCGTTTGATGGGTAAATTCCTAAGCTAACTGGCAAGATGGGTCACATTTTCGAAATAGTTCTGTGAGCTGGCCAATATTTTTTCAGTGGATCATCCAATTTTTCGAAATATTGTTCATTCACACACATCAACAAAAATTTTTTGATTACTGCATCCATGTGTTGGTAGTGTCGTTCGATGGAGCAATTCCCAAGCTAACTGGCCATATAGGTCACATTTGCGGAATAACTCTGTGCGCTGACCAATATTTTTTTCAGTCGATCATCTAACTTTTCGAAATTTTGCTTTTTCACACACATCAACAAAACCTTTCTGATCATCGCATCCATGTGTTGTTAGTGTCGTTCGATGCAATTCCTAAGCTAACTAGATCACATCCGCGGAATAACTTTGTGAGTTGGCCAATACTTTTTTCAGTGGATCGCCCAATTTTTCGAAACTTTGTTTATTCACACACATTGAAATATTTTATTTTGGTAGATAGGTCACATTTGCGGAATAACTCTGTGAGCTGGCCAATATTTTTTTCAGTGGAGCGCCCAATTTTTCGAAATTTTGTTTATTCACACACATTGAAATATTTTATTTTAAATAAATGTTGTTTATATTTCTATATATTTTAGTATTTACTAACATTTGTGGTGTTTTGATAGTTTGCTGATTGTGACAATTTTTTACCCAGTGTACTACATATTTTGTTAATACATATAACAAATTTGTGTGTGTGTGTGTTTTTGTTTTTTGTTGGAAACTTCACATCCGTTATTTAAATTATAATTCGAGTAAAGTATAATTAAGTTTTAATTATTTGAAAAAATTACAATTTAATTTGAGAAGGATGATTGATTTACAAAAATGCATGTAGTGTTTTGCTGGGTTAAAAAAGTAACATACAATTTTTTCACCGTGTATCTGTGATATTCTTAAATCCATAAATTTTGCAAACAAAATTTTCCATCGTCTTAAAAATTTCTAACCGGTTATATGAGCAGCTCCAAGATTCCTTAATGCCGTTTGATAATTTGATGTTTTCATCAATACTGGTAAAGGTCTTATCTTGTCTTTTTGGAAATATGAAGAATTGAAGCCACAAGATTGTCCTACTTCGGCATATAATTTTGATCCATGTTTCCTAGCATGATCATTAAAATGTCTGTATCGGAATTCTTCCAAGCTTATATACATAATGTACTATTTTTGTGACTGGCTCCTCATGGTTATCGCAAGACAAATTTTCGTTAATTGTCATTTCTATAGAATCATTTTCTACTCTTTCTTTAAAATGACCTGTCCTTTTGAAAATATGTTTTTTTAGGTAACATGTTAGACAAAATGTGGCAAAATGTTACACCCGGCTAAATGATCTAGCGTTTTTATTTTTTATTTTATTAAATACTAAATTGAAAGGTATAAAAATTTCAAAATGCCTGAAGGACATTTTTGAAAAAAACCGCGACTTAAAAAATTCAAGGGTTGATAATGCTCCGCTACTCAAAATTGTCTAACAGCTCTCCTCCTATAACTGCTTGACGTTATATTGGATGTGACTGTTAGCACCGAAAACCGAGAGTAAAAAAATCGTTGTGAATTCAGCCCTAATGTCACCCTATTAATGCGAAAGCTGGCGCGTAGGGTTAACTAAAAATCAAAACATTTTATTTGTTTTCCACTTTAAACAAACAAAACTAATTTCTATAGCAAAAATAATATTACTAAAATCGTATCGATTTCAACTACAAGAATTAATATGCACTCTGTTATGCGATACAGGTAAATCACCTTTACTAATTGGATCACGAATATTAGAAACAAAATTTGGTCAAAAATGGAAGGGGCGCGAACCGACACATAACACAAATGAGTGAAACTACAGTTCAAAATAAATAAAATAAAATTTGGAAGCCGTATAACTATAGTTTCATAGAAAAATCAATTGGTAGATACAGGGTGCTTCTGACTAAAAAAAGTAGTTTTATTTACTAAGGAGCTACTTAGGAGTTCAAATTCAAATAAATTTTCGGTTTTTATAAAATATGTAAACAAATAATTTATAATTTTATTTTTCGACCTACATGGCATTCGATTTGTTTTTCTCCATAATTTGTGTGTCAGGACATAATTAAAATACCAATGCTTGCCAAATAATATAATTACTAACTAGTTTGTGGGTTAAATTTTGAACCAAGGATTCATTCGATTTATATATGTGTTTTTATCACATTAGAAAATTGCTGGCAGTCCTAGTTTACACACAATTCAATCAGATATAATAAAATTAAATTAGTGTGTAACGGAAAAAAGGAAAACTTTTATTTTCAGTTTAAAATCAATTTTCTAAATTTGTCCCAAAAACACATAACATTTTACATTTGAGTAACAATCAAACCAATTCATCTCCCAACCAATCCCACTTTGAAAATCCATAGATAATCTTATCAACAAATGTTATGCTAGTTATGTGTGTTTGTCGTTTTATAATCAGTTTCTCATCACAAAAAGAAATCAACGTTATCAACGTTGTAATGCATACAGGACCGGTTCCCGGGATGTCCCAGCATTTTTAAATATGTTACCTAACTCCGACACTTACAACACTTATTATAACAATGGTCTGGATCAATTAATTTCACTATTGTTTCAAATAAAGTCTCTTACATATCCAAGGTCGTCTTGGGCGTGCTGGTTATTATGAATTTCTGTAAATTTGGAATTTTCTAGCTCCGATCTCAAATTGTATAAATATGATTTTACAATTTAATATTTATTCTTATGTATTTTATGTAATGTTGTTTAATTTTTTGACGTAATTTCTTTCGAATTTTTCTTTAGCTAAGACACAAAATGCAAAAGCCTTTTCGGTCTGAAAAGGCTTCTGGCTAAGTTATACGTTAGAGTGAGCCCCACCCAATATTCACAACCAACCGCGGGCGGAAAGGGCGGAAAGCAAAAGATATTCAGAACATCATTTGGGTAGTGTTAATAACCACTTGATCCCCAAATCATTGCTAGATAAATAAATGTTTGGACTCTGTTTGAATTGACATAGTTCAGAAAGCGTTGATATCTGAATGTCTTCAATATCTTCTTGACCATGATCATAAACAGAAGTGTTATTAGCATATATTTCAGATTAAGGTAGGTTTGATGTCCATTCGTTGCATTTCCTGGGTTAGCTCGTTTATTATCCTCCGGCGTGGAATTGATGATTCGATGAATCTGCGTGGATTGTACCCAGTCTCGTCCAACATTTAAGTGGTCTCTTTTACTTTTTACACGAGCACGCTTACAGCGAACTAAAAACTTGATTCTAAAAATATTTTTTTTTTCTGTCCCATTCCGAGAATATAATAATTTGCCCTTGTAAATTCACATAATGAGTGTGACAAACAATAAAATTTAAAGATCTCATCCTTTGTAAACGTAAAAATTTAACTGCGAACACATTTCTGTAAATAATTGCATACAGTCAATTTTTTTCCGTATACACAGTAGAACGAAATATCAGAGATCAACGATGACATTGGAATTATCAGAAATGATTTTGTTCTCGTATTAAAGTAACGTAAAATATTTTTAAGAAAATGTTTACCGAATAATTACCGACTAGCATATTCATCTTATTTCTATCTGGGAAAATAATATAAATTACATTTTTATTTCTAGGTGCTATATTTACAGAAGACCATAGAGATAGTAACTCAGAATTAGCTTTTAAGTATGCCATATACAAAATCAACAAAGATAAAAATATTTTACCAAAAACTACACTAGTTTATGATATTCAATATGTTCCAAAAGACGACTCGTTTCGGACATCCAAGAAAGGTAAGAAAATCAAAAATTTAGTATACATATATATAAATTTATTCATAAACATGATTTTGTGACAAACTCGTAAAAATACAAAAATGTGCACAATCTAGTTACACTACAGTGTATTAAAGTGGAACTTGAGTGTTTTTATCTTTCCTTTTGTTGTTTTGTGTGTTGCTTTAAGATAATCCACGTTTTTTTTAGATACTACAAGATATTATGGAGATAAATTGTCTTATATTTTATTATGTTTCCCATTTGTGTTGATCATTTAATTTTATTGAAATGAGTTAGGTAACATATGTGTCGTATCGTGTGTGTCCAATTAGTATAGTTAGAGTTGGCGTTTACCAAATGCCACAAACTAGGCCACTGGAAAAAATAACCCCCAGTAAATTGGGAATAATTTTATTATCTAAATTATAATATCTAAATTGACAGGGAAAATTATTCCTAATTCTTTAGTTTTGAAAAAAATTACCACTAGCTTTTTACCTCAGTATGCCATAAACATTTTTTTAATGCAAATTACATATAAAATCTTTCCCCAATTCCCTATTCCCACGGAATTACCAGAATAGCGCCACAGGTGCTAAAAATTATTAGAATTATACATAATGATAAATCTCAATATATGACAACAACAACATTATTTGAAAAAGAGAACATTTTGGCTATGATTTAAATATAATTCAAAATCAATCCCAATTTCAACAAATTTAAATCCGAGTTCAGTAATTATATATAGACATCTAGTCCTCATAAGTATTTAATGTGTTATTATCGGCCATATTTATTTTGAACACAACAACATTGTTTGAAGAAAACAAAATTTATTTTCTGATTCAAAAATAATTCAATATTTCTTGACTAAGTTTGCAAATTTGGAATAAATAGAATTTACACATTCACTGTATCGAGGATTGGCCAGTACGCAGTACCCAGAGATTTCCGACGGACATGGTATATATGTATATTTAGCTTAAGACATCTTAAACAAATAAAAATTATTCCCATTTTAATACGATGAGGTAGACCCATTTGTTATTGACCCCGAACTTGATCAATCATGGTATATATGCTTAAATAGCTCAAGACAACCTAATCAAACATAAGTTATTCCCATTTTAATACGATGAGGTAGACCTATTTGTTATTGACCCCGAACTTGATCAATCTTTGCAAATATTGACCCTGAACTTAATCAATTTTTGCAAATTTGGAGTTAATGGAATTTACACATTCACTGTATCGAGGATTGGCAAGTACCCAGTACCCAGGGATTTCCGACGGACATGGTATATATGTGTAGTTAACTTAAGAACTCCTAAACAAATAAAAATTATCCCCATTTTAATACGATGACGTAGACTCATTTGTTATTGACCCCGAACTTTTTCAATTTTTGCGAATTTGGAATAAATGGAATTTACACATTCACTGTATCGAGGATTGGCCAGCAGCCAGAGATTTCCGACGGACATGGTATATATGTTTAAATAGCTCAAGACAACCTAATCAAACAAAAATTATTCCTATTTTAATACGATTAGGTAGATCCATTTGTTATTGACCCCGAACTTGTTCAATTTTTGAAAATTTGGAATAAATGGAATTTACACATTCACTGTATCGAGGTTTGGCCAGTAGCCAGAGATTTCCGACGGACATGGTATATATGTTTAAATAGCTCAAGACAACCTAATCAAACAAAAGTTATTCCCATTTTAATACGATGAGGTAGACCCATTTGTTATTGACCCCGAGCTTGATCAATCTTTGCAAATATTGACCCTGAACTTAATCAATTTTTGCAAATTTGGAATAAATGGAATTTACACATTCACTGTATCGAGGATTGGCCATTACCCAGTACCCCGAGATTCCCGACGGACATAGTATATATGTGTGGTTAACTTAAGAACTCCTAAACAAATAAAAATTATCCCCATTTTAATACATTGAGGTAGACTCATTTGTTATTGACCCCGAACTTGTTTAATTTTGGCAAATTTGGAGTGGGTCCCGTACGAAATTGCATATTTTAAAATGACATTTTTAAAAACGACATTTCTCAAAACTGCATAAGGTACAAAACGACGGCATAAGGTACAAAATTGCATTTTTCAAAACTGCATATTTCAAAACGGCATAAGGTACGAAACGGCATAAGGTACAAAATTGCATTTTTCATAACTGTATATTTCAAAACTGCATAAGGTACAAAACGGCATAAGGTACAAAATTGCATTTTTCAAAACTGCATATTTCAAAATGGCATGAAGTTCGAAAGGACATAGGTACAAAACGGCATTTTTCTAAACGGCATTTTTCAAAACGGCATTTTCCTAAATTGCATGTTTCAAAACGACATAAGTACTAAACGGCATTTTTCAAAACGGCATTTCTTAAAACAGCATTTTTCAAAATTTTGTTTTTCGAAAAGACATATGTAGGTACAAAAATTTAGGTGAAGGAGAATATTATATACATACTAAATCTTCAAATAATTTCTAATTTCCATGGAGGCAAATAGCTTTCTTATAACATACCTATACTAAACCTTTTATATAAAACATGTAGAAGAAATTTGTCATAATCAATTTCATTTCATCAGTTGTAAATTCAACCATACCATAGAAACATGTGAAATTTAATATTAACTAAGAAATAGTCAAGTTCCTGTTCATTTGGCTTTATCCTAGAATTTAATCCAAGAATTGTTCACAAATGTTCAAAAATTTCATTCATCTCAAATTTCTTTGTGTAATAAATAACCGTACCTGTTGGTCATATTCCAGAAATTAATGAAATGATAATTCTAGATTCATAATCGATTAAAATATTTCATTCTGTCTTGTGCAGTTTTAAAAAGGTCGTTTTGAAATATGCAGTTTTAAAAAATGCAATTTTGGAAAATGCTTCTTTGAAAAATGCCGTTTTGTACCTATGCCGTTTTGAAACATGCAGTTTTAAAAAATGCTATTCTGAAAAATGCCGTTCTGAAATATGTCGTTTAGAAAAATGCCGTTTTGAAAAATGCTGTTTTAACCCTTATGCCGTTTTGAAATATGCAGTTTTGAAAAATGCTGTTTTGTACCATATGCCATTTCGTACCTTATGCCGTTTTGAAATATGCAGTTTTGAAAAATGCAATTTTGTATCTTATGCCGTTTTGTACCTGATGCAGTTTTGAAATATGCAGTTTTGAAAAATGCAATTTTGTACCTTATGCCGTTTCGTACCTTATGCCGTTTTGAAATATGCCGTTTTGAGAAATGCAATTTTAAAATATGCAGTTATGAACGGATCCCATTTGGAATAAATGTAATTTACACATTCACTGTATCGAGGATTGGCCAGTACCCAGTACCCAGAGATGGGTCTAGGTCGAAATTGCATATTTTAAAATGACATTTTTTAAAATGACATTTCTCAAAACTGCATATTTCAAAACTGCATAAGGTACAAAACGGCATAAGGTACAAAATTGCATTTTTCAAAACTGCATATTTCAAAATGGCATAAGGTACAAAACGGCATAAGGTACAAAATTGCATTTTTCAAAACTGCATATTTCTAAACTGCATAAGGTACGAAAGGACATAGGTACAAAACGGCATTTTTCAAAACTGGCATTTTTCAAAATTGCATGTTTCAAAACGACATAGGTACAAAACGGCATTTTTCAAAACGGCATTTCTTAAAACGACATTTTTTAAAAAGACATTTTTCTAAACGGCATTTTTCAAAATTTCATTTTTCGAAACGACATAGGTAGAAAAATTTAGGTGAAGGAGAATATTATATGCATACTAAATCTTCAAATAATTTCTAATTTCCATGAAGGTCCTTTCTAAGAAATAGTCTAGTTCCTTTTCATTTGACTTTATCCTAGAATTTAATCCAAGAATCGTTCACAAATTGATTGATTGATTGATTGATTGGACTGTAAGACCAAGTACTTGACAAGTGTCCCGGTTAACGCCGGGCCTATTCCTACAGCCTGTTTACACATAACAATAGGAAGGATAGGAAAGGTTTTTTTTTTTTTTTGGGACGGAACGACCCGGTTTCAGACACCTAGCGATCGTACGGCACAACACAATTCTAATCTACTTCTAATCTACTAGAGGAAGGATAAAGTTTAATAGGTTTAATGGATAATGATGGTATTGGTCTTCAACAATTGCTTCCCAAAATCAGCAACCTGAGGGAAAAATTTTATTATTTCACGTACATCTGAAAATATCCTGAAATTTAATTCAAAATTAATGCTTTCCGGCTTCCTAAACAAGTTGATTGATTGAATCAGCCCGGTTACAGACACCTAGAAGTCGATAGTTAGTAACACAATGACAACGCAATTCTAATCTACACAATCAACAATTGGATGTTTCATTTACCAAAACGATTAACTTCACATAAAACAAGAAATGCGAAAAATGAGGAAATACAAAAATGGTTTTTCTTAAATTCCTCATAAATTGCAACCTTAGTTACTTTTAATTTTGTCATTTAGTGGTGTTAACACTTATTATTACCAAAATTTGTTTTAAATATAAACCGTTAGGAGCCAATCATGTATACGTTGATTTTAAAATTTAAAAAAAATCAAAATGGAGTTAATCGGTTTGGCTTGTGAACCATCCAATTAATATTTCGAAGAAATATTATTTCACCTACATCTGTAGATTTTCTGAAATGTAATTCTAAATTAATATTTTCCGGTTTCCTAAATAATATAAATATTTATCAATTTAATCCTAATGCAATTCCACAACTTACAGTCGAATTTCCTGAAACCCTAATTATTTAAATTATATTAAAAATTTCTCTAAAATCTATTAGTATTTAACAAAAAATATGTTAGGCATCTCAAAGGCAATGGTACATATTCGATTAATTACCAAGTAAATTATACTGCACAGGACATATTATGCCATGCTCAATGGAGCTTTACCGTTCCTCAACCAATTACTGTCAAATATGGTATGCAGAATTGGATTGGCACTCTAACATTATGCTCAATGGAAGTAGGCCATTTCTCAATAAAAGGTGGTCAAATTCGGTGTGCAAAGCTGGATTTGACGAAATTATGGGATTCGGATATAATGAATTATACCAGGCCGTCTCCTAACCGACAACTTAAAATTCATTTTGCAGAGCTGGGCTAGGATTCTAATAATAAAGTTCAGCTTATATTGGGGTTTTAACGTGTCTTTTTGATGAAGCTCTACAATTCGCCTATTCTGAATAGAACTTGGGAAGCATATCCCAAAAATATATATTGTCAAATCAGATATTCAGAATTGGATGGGAATTTAAAAATGACCTTTAGCGAAATTCTGGAGTTCGGCCGTTCTAGGAACTTTCATAATCAATCATGTTTGAATCTGGTATGTTTAGCTGAATCGCGACTCCAACATAAATCCCGGATGAGGTTATGGATTTTTCCACAAAACAAAACCGAAAACAATCCGGCCAACTATCCAGTACCTCCATTCACCATAGCCGAAACAAACTTGTCTTAGCCCGCTAAGAAATGACCTACTCCAATCCAGCTTCACAAAACTAAAATTTGCTAGAATTCCAATCCAGCCCGATTCATACGCAACAATTAATTTATGCATCTTCTGCAGTATACTGTCTAGAAACAGATCACTGAGACAATTCCGAACATCTCAGTCAATCAAGAAAGACCAAGGTTTGCGTGAAGTGATGGCACGAACAGAAAATAAAACCACGCGGAGTGCTTCGAGTGCTTGATAATTGGTGCATGAGCAAGTCGTTAAACAGGAGTTAGAACTCAAATCAATCGATATTTGTGTCTGACGTTCCATGCAATTGCGAAGCTGTTTAGAGAAATATTGTTGAGTTAGAAAAATTCTTTTATATAAAATAGCGCCAGCAGTAAGCAATCTAAATAGTCGACATTAACAGCCCTCACACATCAAAAATTTACTTGTCTTTACAACGAAAATACAAATTAAAAATCATTTTCTCTTTGCCATGCCGTAACACATATCACATCATATCGCACATGACATGGAAAAGAAACACAACTCAAAAACTAAAATTTGATAGCAGAGCAAAAACAAAAAATACTAATTTGCGCTCTAATCAAAAATGTTTTTATTGCGGGATATGAAATCTAAGATTGCGCATCTTTCTAGTGAACTAACTGAAAAAGTTTATATTTTTGTGTTGTGCAACCCCTACATACCACGTGCGACGTGAGGTCTCACCGTTTTCAACCAGTCTACAAAAAATATATGTTTTATTTATATTATTTGAAATTTTGAAATTACCAATTTTTACCGCGCATTATTAATAATTAGAGAGAAAAATAATTTATTTAAATAAATTATAAACCAGTTAAATAAACAATAAAAGCAAATAAATAATAATACACCTACTAATGTATGTATACATATTATATATTACAATACATATGTACCTGAATTTAAATTACAATGGGGAAACGATACGAGGACTCGTTTGAGACCAGTTTCTGGCCTCAAAAAACAATTCACGCGCACACATGTCACATGAGTCTCAACTCAACGATAAATTTCTATGTACATATGTTAACAAAATAGTCGGAAAAAATCATTTTAAAATGTCTTCGCATAGTTCACCCAATATAACTTATCGGGAACATCCCCTCTACGGCAACCCCCGCCCGTCTCCCAGCCCCCCCCCCCCCAAATAAACGTATAAGTTTTACAGGTAAAGGAGAAAGGAACCAAAAAGGAAGAAGCTACCGGATTCAAGCCACCGCAGTATGGATATACGCATCGAAAATAATTTACACAATAACATAAATGCTAAATAGAATATCCATATATGTATTATAAATAAAAACAATTAATCATAAACATATAAACATTAAAATAATATCAATATAATAATATATTAAAGCAATTATTACAATATTAAAATAATTACAAATAAAAACAATCAATTATATGTATGTATAATATGAATATCAATGTCAGCGCCTCCCAAACCACAGGCCTCTTACTACTCTCATTTTTCGCACATGATGTCAATTTATGTCTAAACCGAGAGAGCAACCATATTAATGTTAAGATATTTACACTAACAAAACAACTGAAGAAAGCAACAAAAAACGTCGACAGAGCATGTCGTCATCATTTGGTGTAAGCGGCCTGTAGTCTAGGATGCACTGATAATACACACATCCGTACATACACATATACACATATAGATATACATATATATATATGTATACATATACACATACATACACATATCCATACATAAACATACATACCACACACACATTTATTATCTATATACATACTACATACAGAACAGACGTATATACAAACATATGCATACATACTCACTTAATATCCCTTTTTCTGGCTGCCACCACAATTGTGTGGGTAACGCAAAAGTATACATATCCCTTTTCCGTTTTAACAACACAATTGTGTGGGTACGGCAAAAGTAACATGTCAAAAATTTACCTTTGTATGTGTCTTGAACCAACTTACACATTTGTGTATTACTTTCAAACTTATTTTCGTTCGAAAAAAACACTATAACTATACACACAATCGTGTTGGTTGTACTTCAATACAAGTTAAACTTTTTATCAAAAGCGCCAAACATACTATGATTTTTTTTACTCACACATTTGTGTGGTTTGGACTTTAATTAAGACATTTTATTTTTTGTCGGATATACACATTTGTGCATTCCACTTAATTCGTTTTCTTTCGAAAAATAACACCACAACTATAATAACAATAAAATAATATATTATCAAAAAGAAATAATTAATATGTTATACAATCTATATGTTATCAAACTATAATGTATTTCTTAAAAAAATTCCGATTTAACTAAAGATCCATTAAAATCCGGAAGATATTACAACCTGTCATTTTTTAAACACACATTTGTGCAGATTGGACCCAAATCAAAGCAAACAAAAAAAAATTCTTTGTCTTGCAGAAAAAGGGATGTGTACGCTTCTTGCAGAAAAAGGGATGTGTTATAACACATAAAAATTTGTTCATTCATTTCAAAACAAAAAATATATGGAAATACAATGCACACAGTAACAAACGCACACACTCACGAATACACATCGTAATTTCAATGATCATTTTTATTTTGATCATCATGATCATAAAACTAACACACTACACTTTTATATTTTATTTTATCCTTTTCTCCCATTTAACTTAACTAAATCATTGCGTATATAAAAACCATATTATTATTTTCAGTAATGATTTAACGCATACAACAGTGTATATACAAAAAAAAACAAATTTGTGTGTAAATACATATAAGAACAAGGATGTTTTCTCTTACATTTTTAATATTCTATTTCTATACACAAACGCAATGAACACACGCTCCCACTCACACACACGCAAACTCTATCACATCACTACTACGGTGACATATTACAAATACGCATTTCTTATTTGAACAATAAATTAATAAACGACATTTAAATAAATTAAACTAAAATTTAAATTAAAAATTCAATAAAATATGTATAAAAATAATAAAAACACTTCCAATCCAAGAATCGTTCACAAATGTTCAAAAATTTCATTCATCTCAAATTTCATCGTGTAATAAATAACCGTACCTGTTGGTCATATTCCAGAAATTAATGAAAAGATAATTCTAGATTCATAATCGATTAAAATATTTCATTCTGTCTTGTGCAGTTTTAAAAATGTCGTTTTGAAATATGCAGTTTTAAAAAATGCAATTTTGGAAAATGCTTCTTTGAAAAATGCCGTTTTGTACCTATGCCGTTTTGAAACATGCAGTTTTAAAAAATGCCATTCTGAAAAATGCCGTTCTGAAATATGTCGTTTAGAAAAATGCCGTTTTGAAAAATGCTGTTTTAACCCTTATGCCGTTTTGAAATATGCAGTTTTGAAAAATGCTGTTTTGTACCATATGCCATTTCGAATACCTTTTGCCGTTTTGAAATATGCAGTTTTGTACCTGATGCAGTTTTGAAAAATGCAATTTTGTACCTTGTGCCGTTTCGTACCTTATGCAGTTTTTAAATATGCCGTTTTGAGAAATGCAATTTTAAAATATGCAGTTATGAACCGATCCCATTTGGAATAAATGGAATTTACACATTCACTGTATCGAGGATTGGCCAGTACCCAGTACCCAGAGATTTCCGACGGACATGGTATATATGTATAGTTAGCTTAAGCCATCCTAAACAAATAAAAAATATCCCCGTTTTAATACGATGAGGTAGACCCATTGATTATTGACCCCGAACTTGATCAATTTTTGCAAATTTGGAATAAATGGAATTTACTCATTCACTGTATCGAGGATTGACCAGTAGCAAGAGATTTCCGACGGACATGGTATATATGTGAAGTTAACTTAAGAAATCCTAAACAAATAAAAATTATCCTCATTTTACTACGATGAGATAGACCCATCTGTTATTGATCCCGAACTTGATCAATTTTTGCAAATTTGGAATAAATGGAATTTACACATTCAGCTTACTAAACATATCCCAAGACATCCCATTTGTTATTGACCCTGAACTTGATCAATCTTTGCAAATGGAATTTACACATTCACTGTATCAAGGATTAGCTTATAACATCCTAAACAAATAAAAATTAGCCTCATTGTAATACGATGAGGTAGACACATTTTTTATTGACCGCGAACTTGTTCAATTTTTGCAAATTTGGAATAAATGAAATTTACACATTCACTGTATCGAGGATTGGCCAGTACCCAGTACCCAGAAATTTTCGACGGACATGGTACATATGTCTAGTTAGCTTAAGACATCCTAAACAAATAAAAATTATCCCCATTTTAAAACGATGAGGTAGACCAATGCCTTCTAAACTACTGGCCGCTTACACCAACTGATGACGATACGCCAAGTTGACGGTTCATCGTGTATTATCCAGATGGCAGATACATTTTAAAAAAGAAAATTACATTAAAAAATATATTTAGTTGTAAATTAAATTACATCTGGTAATCGACTTACGTTGACGCCATCAGCAAAAAAATGAATATTGTCACAGGCCAGTACTATAGAAGGCACTGATTAGACCCAACAAAAAAACTCTTTCTAACAGTAACTTTAGAGTAATTAACTCGCTGGAAAAGAATTTCTAGCGCCTACACACAAACAACAATTGTAATAGGGAGAATTCGTTTAAATAAATTAATTATATTTAAACCGGTAGTACCAGTAAAATGTTCTATTAAAAATAATGTTATTATAAAAAAAATAAGTTGTAGGAAAATACTGTTCTCTGAATGAATTTCACCTTTTTTGTGTGAAAATCAAATTACTCGAATGAAATTTTTGTCTATAAAATTGGTTTATACATTGTACAAACCGTTTATATTATTGAAAATTAGTATTCGATTAAATTCAAAACAATTTTTTCTTTGGTGTTGGGGAAGTTTAGAAGTTTAAATCAATGTTAAAATTATAAAACAGAACTCATTTTATTTTTTAATGATCGGCAACGTAACATCTACCAAAATGAATGTAATGCCTTTTAAGGTCGATATCTAAATTTATTTGCCGGGAACCAAAAGTTTTAACTGTCGATCCATTGGTTACAAAAAGCTCGAGATTAAACTCGATGTTATTTTTCTCTTTCTTTTCCCGTTTATTATTTTTTTCCTACCTTATTTTTTACAACTCTAAACTATAATTATTTTAACAAAAAATTTTGTTAATTCTCAACAAAAAAATTCACATTTTTTGTTATTGTAAAGTGACAGCCTTCGTGATACACAGATAAAACCTCCAATACAATACGATCCCGATTAAATTGGTAACGGGTTTAAAACTGTTTCCGGTCATTAAACAGCCAAAACCACAATGAAACTAATCACAACCGAAAGTTATATGCATTCAACGGGCCATCGGTTCGTTTGAATGAACAAAATAAATGATAAATCGCTTTTTACATAAAAATTAATTAGCTTAAATAATGCGCACGTAAAAAAAAAAAATCTCAAATTTGCTGCATGCAACAAAATTAATGTTGCACGTGTGAAATACCAAAAAATAGCCAAGTGAAATATGTCCCAAAAATCACAAATTTGTTGCTTTCAATAAACGTTTCAAAATCAATAGGGTTTTGCAACAATAAAATAAATTTGTTAAACAAATTTCAAAAGATTGGCATGTGGGTAGGTTTTCTGAAATTCTTAACCTTCCCACATCTCAATCTTTTGAATTTTGTTGAACTGATTTCTACAAAATGTGAACCGTGTGTGTATTTGTCTCTAAGAAGATGACTTTTGTTATTAGCATTTTGAAAACTTACACTTGCCTTCTTATTATAGACAAGTGGTATGATTTCTTATTTTACATGCTAATAAATAAGTTTTGTGATTTGATCCGTTATTTATATTTCCAACATATAATCATTTATGTTAGGTCATATGGATGGAAACATCTGACCATAAAAAATAGAAAAACAAACAATCATTTATTTTTAGTCAAAATCAATCCTTATATTTTTTGATATTTCTGTGCAACAAATTTGGGATTTGCAACATTTTGGGTTTTGGGACAATTTGGGATTTTTTTTGAGACGTATTTCACACGCATCTTAAATATTATTTTTAATTATAAAATACAAATAAAATAAATAAAATTTTGGAATAATTTGCATTAATTGCATACTTTTAAACTGAACATCGATCGAAGGTAGGGTTCTAACCTAACTCACAAACCTCGTGTCCAATCCATATATTAGGATGCACTAAATAGCATGCAGATTCTCAGAACCACAATTCATTTAGTGATGTTGTAGCCCGAATTGATTTTGTAATAACAAATTTCTCGGTGTCGGTGAGTCCCTGTTGCAGTAACGAAATTAAAATACTAAAACATTGCAACTCGACGTATACGAGGCTACACCAACGATGCAATCAAATAATTTGTTCCCTTTTTGCCGTCCAAAAAATACACACAGTTTAATACCCGATTCCATAAGCGTATGCTTGACAATCGATTGTGGGTCGGCTAGTAAATTTGAAATCGTGTGTTGCAGCATCTCATGCAATGTGCTTAATTCGAGTTCGTATCGCTACGGTGTCATATAGAGAGGCGGTTAATGTGTCGAATCCACATACTCGTGCACATGGTATTTCGTCTTTGGATAACAAGAAAAATAAAACTAAAACTAATAAAGTGCTAACCAGACATTGAGTCATAGGCACTAACAATGTACTAGACAACTAACTAGATAAGTTCGAGCTATACAGAGATGCAATCCTCGGACATATCAATTTACTTATCGACACACGTCCCAAAGGGTGTTACGTATATAAAAATTATATACTCCCAAAGGGTAATATATAATTTTTGGTAAATTGCTTTGAAAATTTGGATTCATGGATATTTATATTTTGTTATTATCTTAAATTTAGGATAAGAGAATTATATTTCATTTTTAACAGTTTAACATATTGTAAAATAATCTAAATAATTCGAAATGGTCGTTTTTATTAATAAATTAATTAAAATAAAAAAATGACAATTTTACTATCGTTCCCTATCGAAATATAACAAATTAATCACATTTCGCAAAAATGTTAAAAATAAAAAACAGTTTAACCTACAATACGGGTTCTAAACAATTCGAAATGCTGATAAATAGTTTTTATTAATTAATTAATTGAAAACAATAATTTTCCCACTTTTATTTTACAAACACTAATTCACTAATGCGCTCATTTGAATTCTTTTTCAGCTAAAACACTTTATACGGTATTTATTTTTTAAAACTTTCAAATTTTGTGTGTGCGAATCAAAAGGGTTTTCCCGGACATGAAATTGGGCTGAATTTTTTTCCAAATGTAACCATCATGAAGTCCTCTCATTTGAATCCATTTCTAGCCTAAGACTTTAAACGGTCCTTTCAAGAAATTTTCAACCTATGAAGGCGATATATATATATATATATATATATAAAAGGATATTCCCTGAACATTTTTCCAACGGTATCCATCACTAAGATCTTTCATTTGAATTCATTTCTAGCTATGATTAAAGCAACGGTCACTTTTTAGAAACTTTCAACTTTTGTGTGTGCAATACAAGCGAACGTGTTTTCCCGGACTTCCCACGTAAAAATTGACCTGAAATTCTTTCTTGGGGTAACCATTGTCTTAAACGGTCAATTGTTAGAAATTTTCAAATTTTGTGCGTGCGATATAACCAAACGGGGTTTCCTAGACCCCCGTTGAATAGTGATTCAATGCTCGACTAACGGTTTCAAAAAGTATCCGATCTTAGGATGGTTAACTCAGCTGATATAATATAATACTATCAATTGGAGTAATTTTATTCATACTAATGACCAATGTGAGCTCAAAGGTTGGCCGAATCAAACATTCTCGGATTGTTTAATGAAATTAAAGATTATTTGGTACACAGAAAAACTATTTTTATATCGTAGAAAATTCATTTGACTGGAGAGTGTGCAAAAAGTGGCAATGTAGTTGCGGCCAAAAGAGAATGGCTCCAGGAAATGTCTAGCGAAAAATTCTGTTAACAATAAAAATGATCAGACAGAAACGAATGCTGACTTGGACATCAACTCGGTATAGATTTTAAAAAGTCTAAAGAAATAGTTGAACCAGTAAAGTTACAAGCACTGGAACTTTTTAAATGACAATTTTTTGATTCTCTCAAGGATTTAAATTTTCTTTCTAAAGAATGATAACTTTTAAGGTGTGAGTACCTCTGCAAAATTTAGTTTAAAGTTTCACATTAGCTTTTTTCAAAATTTCTTCAAACATATATAGGTTAGGTTACGTTAGAGTGGCTGCTATCGCACACTTAGGCCAATAATGGCCCATTGTGATACCACAGGATCCAATCTCCCCTTACTCCCGCTGAAACCAACCAGAGCTACTGATGTAGCGTAAAATATCTCGCACCCCAAAGTCCGCGAGTTCAGAAAGGCTGTCCATGTTGTACACACCCAAGTACCTATGTCTTTTGTATGATAGTGCTGGACACGAGCATAGGAAGTGAACTAACGTCTCTTCCTCCTCTTCGTCCATACAACTTCTACAAAAGTCATTCGTCTTTAGACCCAGCCTTCTCGCATGCTCCCCAAAAAGGCAGTGTCCTGTCAGTATCCCTACGACCAATCCTAAATCTCGTTTCCCCAGGGATATAAGTGCCTTGGAGCGCCGCAGGTCCAGTTTTGGCCAAACCTGTTTTGCTACCCTGCACGTGAGAGTGTTGGTCCACCTCTCATCTGTCAAGGCGATTGCCTTTTTACTGAGCGTCAATTTGAGCACTGCTATAGGCCTCCCCAGACCTGCCCTTTCCGGTTGCATCTGGAGAGTCGTACCGTACCTAGCTAGTTCGTCTGCACTGCAGTTTCCCGTGACGTCCGAGTGACCAGGGACCCAGATTATCTGGATACTGAAATACTCGCTCATCTCATTAAGAGATGATCGGCAATCCAGCGCCACCCGTGACTTCAGAGAAACCGCCTCTAGTGACCTGAGTGCCGGTTGACTGTCCACATAAATCGCGATATCCCTAACAGATACCACGTTATGCTTCAACCATGTCACGACTTCCCCTATCGCCACCACTTCAGCCTGGTACACGCTGCAGTAGTCAGGGAGACGAACAGAAATATTAACATTAAGCTTCTCACAGAAGACTCCGGCTCCTACTTTGCCGTCTAGCTTAGAGCCGTCCGTGAAAAATTGCAGTGCCTCGTTTTCCAGTATTGATCCGTTCCTCCAGGATTCCCTAGAAGGACAGATGATCCGGAAACCTATATCGAACCACAACGTTGGTTTAATATAATCTAGATTCACCAGTTCTTCCCCTAGTGATCTATCTATCGTCGAGTGTCCCGCCTGAAGACACTTCCACTGAGAGACAGCCGAGAGCCTTGTAGTCACATTGGCTGCCATCTGCTTACCAAAAAATTCGATTGGAATAAGATGGAACATAACCTCTAAAGCACGTGTAGGTGTTGTCCTAAGCGCCCCGCTTATAAGCATACAGGCCGTTTTTTGCACCTTCTCCAACATCCTTATATAGGTTACCTTTTCCAGAGCTGGCCACCACACGCCCACCCCATACATCAGCACAGGCCTTACCACTGCGGTATAGAGCCAGTGTACCAGCTCTGGTTTCAAACCCCATTTCTTCCCTATGGCGTTTCTACACGAGTAAATGGCTACATTAGCCTTATTCACCCTTTCTACAATGTTAGGCTTCCAGCTGAGCTTACTGTCCAAGATTATGCCCAAAAATCTCGCTCTGTCAGCAAAAGCCAGTCTAATGCCGTTCACGGTAGGAGGGCTAACTACCGTAATTTTATATTTCTTAGTAAATAGTACCAGCTCTGTCTTGGAAGGGTTGATCCCTAATCCACATTTGCTGGCCCATTTCGTAACGATCAGGAGTGCATTCTGCATAACATCCCTAATCGTATCCAGATATTTGCCTGAGACAGCTATTGCTACATCATCTGCATACGCTACAACCCTATCCCCTCTTTCTCCAGTTCCAACTGCAATCCATTCACCACTGCACTCCAAAGAAAGGGGGACATTACTCCTCCCTGCGGAGTTCCTCTAACCACCCGCCTTCTAATGGTGGACTCTCCCAGTTCCGAGATAATAATCCTGCTTACCAGTATCTGATTTATCAACCTACTTATAGGATAATCCACCTTCAGAAATGACAATCCTTCCATGATCGCCTCCGTTTTTACATTATTAAAGGCACCCTCAATGTCGAGAAATGCTACCATACAATACTCTTGCGAGTAAATTAACTTCTCAATCATGCGTACTAGATCGTGCAGAGCTGTGTCCACCGACTTTCCCTTACAGTACGTATGCTGCGACATTGCCCAATTCCTTGGCTCAACTTTTGTTCGAATAAGTACGTCTATCAATCTTTCCAAGGTTTTCAACATAAAGGATGATAGAGTTATAGGCCTCAGGTCCTTTGGATAAGCCCGTGAGCTTTTTCCCGATTTCGGGATAAAAACCACTCTGACCTCCGTGCATTTCCTGGGAATATAGACCAATTGCAGACATCCTCTGAAGATAACCTCCAGCCAGGGGAGGATAACTGCAGAGTTTCTTAGGCTCTCCGCTGGTATAATCCGATCCGGGCCCGCCGATTTATAAGGCTTAAAACCGTTCAGCGCCCACAGGATTCGTTTCCTGTCTACGATGCCATCCACATCTGTTAAAGGTGTTCCTCGATGAGCTTCAGGCTCCATCGAGTCATCAATGCTTCCCGGAAAATGGGTCTCAATGAGAAGCTCAGTATTTTCTCAGGTTTTCCTTATAGGAATCCCAATCCCGATTTTCCCTGGTGTTCTTGGCCTTATTAAAGGCTGTCCTACACACTCTCCGATAGGTTCCCAACTCCGTGGTCCACCTTGTCGGTTTCTGCCTGCCCCTAGGTTTTATCAGGGGACACGCAGCATTAAATGACAGATTGCATACTTTTGTGACAATATCAACCATGTCATCTAATTCCTCTACTGTCGCCGGAAGTCCAGGAACCTCCAGCGGCAATAGTTCCTTCAACACCTCCCCATATTTGTTCCAGTTTGTCCTTCTGGGATTCCTAAAGGCTTTCCGGGCCCGTTTTGGTTTGATGTTGAGGTTATATGTAATATATCGGTGATCAGAGAATGGGTGCTCCTTCGCCACTCTCCACCCACTGATCATATCAAAAATTGTTTCTGACGCACAGGTTACATCTAGAACCTCCTGTCGATTTCTAACAATGAATGTTGGTTCACACCCAATATTGCAAACTACGAGGTTAGTATTTAATAAGTAATCAAAAAATAACTCACCTCTTTCGTTAATGTCTGTGCTTCCTCAGATTGTGTCATGCGCGTTTGCATCACATCCAAGTATAACACCTACCTTTTTCAGACCTGCTTCCCGGATCAGTTCCCAAAAATTACCCGGTGGAACCTCCTTTTCACGATCCATATAGGCTGTGGCTAGCCATAGTTTTTCACAGCCTACCTCAGCGCTCACCGCTGTAACGTCCCCGCTACTAAATTGTGGAAGAAGAAAAATATTCAAATTATTTTTCGCTAAGATACACGATCTGATCTTTTCAGAGTTGCTTGAGTATAATAATTTATACCCTTTCATTCTGAGGCCACAGATCCTGTTATTGTTAATCCAAGGTTCTTGAATTAACACCAAGTCCTCATCTGACTTAGTCAGTCTGAGCACGAGAGCTGCCGAGGCAGCCTTCGTGTGATGTAGGTTTATTTGTACAATGCTAATCATTGTAATGGACCTTACTCACCTCTTCCTGCACTCCCTGCATCAGGATTGTCCAATTTACCTCATTGTTCCGGACGCTGTCTTCCTCTCGTCGAGAGCCTGACAGGATGTCCCCAGCAGGCTCCAGAGAGAGGAGGCTGCCTCCAATCACCAACTTCTCTTCGTCCGAAATATCGGAACGGCTACCCTGGTCGTCCTCAGTCCGCTTGACCATTTCCTGCCGTTCGCCGTCGCCCCCAGGCTGGTCTTCCGCGCCCTTATCGACCTCGTCTTTCTTATAAACTTTAAGAGTGATCGACCCGAAACCGAAGTTGATCACTCCCTTAGATCTAGCAAGGGAAGCCAAGGATTCCTTATTGATCAGCATGATTGCCAATCTAAAGCCCCCCTGGCCTCCTCCTGCTTCACAATCCTCCATCCTTCCGTTGGAAGATCGGGATTACTGGCCCGGATAATCTCAATGATCTCCTCTGGCTTATCCGGCTCAGTTGGTAACCAGACGCGTGCCCTCGGCCTGCTCGGGATTTACCCTCTGCTGACTGCTTCAAGCCTCGCGCCCGGCCACACCTCGCCTACCTCGGCCACTGCCCTTTTATAGAGATCGACCGATCTCTGGTCCGAGCACGCAGTTAACTTAACGCGCCCTCGGTGCCATCCCGCATCTCTGCAGGACGGGGGGATCCCGGATTTTCTCTAAGGATCCTCAAGAAAATGGAATTTAGTGCATTATACACTATCCTCCACTTTTCCGATGTGATGCTCCCATCTTCCTGACCTTTGTCAATGACGGCTAGCACCAGCACGTGATCCTTCAGGATTTCACTGAATATTTTCAGTTTCTGCTCCTTAGGAGCCCCCGACGTCATGTCTGCTTGCACTTTGGCCCGCTTACTGCCTTCTGCTTCAAGCTCATCCTGGGACCTCTGTCTTTTAGACACAAGGACCCTCTCCGAGCTATTGCAGCCGACAGTTTTCTTAGCTTATGCTACAGATTCCTTCTGCGCAACTGTAAGCTGCTCCTCAGGGGTCGCAGCCAGTTTCTCCAGAATTCTAAACGCCGACCGTCTCTCTCTGTACCGTCGCTTTGCTGGGGGGATCCCCCGCTCTTCTGTTTGGCGGTTCCGCTTTCACCTGGCTTCGATGCCATGGTGTTGCTTGCCCCTGCCTCAGATGAGGGAACCCCACCTTTCTGGTTAGAGTTACTCCCCTCTATAGTACTTTCCGGTTTTTGGTGGGTACCGGTCCCCTTGTTTTTATTATTTTTTTTAAAATCTTCCATTTATTCCCACGAGTATCGGAGAAATACGTCCACCTGCGCAGAGATCCGTATACGCAGGTAAGGCTAAATACAACTGGAGGTCGCCAGGTATCCAGAGGGCTCCGCTCACGACTGGGCTTTGTTAAATGGGCCCCCAGTCTAGTCGATCATCAGCACGGGTCGCGTAACACCTTAATCCAGCCCATTGGCTTACCGAGCACCCCGTCCACCGCACCCCGACCTCCTCCCACATTCACTCACTCATTCACCATTCATATGCATATCCCAAACAAATGAGACCCACGTCATTCATGGGATACCCGTTTATAGGGTTCCCCATTCACTACCTGGAAGCCCGGAAGCGCAAGGAGGCGTGACGCTCAGTTCACCGTGGTTGTGGTCGATGGTTTTATGGCGCCATCAGTTCGCCTTTGCCTACTGGGTATCATAAGCACTCAGAATTTAGTGAACAGATGTTAAGCACTCCCCCGTTCTCTGAGACTCTCCTTCCAGCAGAGCTGCGGTTGGGGACGGCTTATTTAATTCACCGCTAACCTACCTATCGATAGGCCGTTCACGATCCACCACCTGTGACCCCCTCGATAGCTGCAGCTCGCCACAACATATATAAGATTGTTCTATTTTCATATATAGAGAGGTTAAACGGAGGAAGGCGTCGAATTTAGTTCCAACAAACCACTTAATGACAAAAATTCGAAAAAGGCAATTTCCTTACTTCCAAAAATTTCAAAAATATTCGAAACTATTAAAGAGGCTCAAACCATTTTTTTTTGTCCACAATATTGTCAGCACCTGGACAAAGAGATGACGAATAAAACTTAATGACACAAAAGTTTACGTGAACAACTTTACCAACAAAAAAGTTAACTGGATACCAGTAGAACTGGACTCTCAGCAAATTTTTTATGCAAAGACGGCAAAATATCTAGGCATGATTCTAGATGCGAAACTGAAATGGGAAGAGGATGTCGAAAAGCAAAAAAAGAGTTGACCATTAAATACAGAAAGATGGATTGGCTCCTAGAAAGAAATTCTGAGCTAACTTTACTTAATAAATTTCTACTATACCAGCAAACTCTAAAATCTGTGTGGGCTTGATTTACTAGACCCAATCTGGACCGACTAAAAATATAATAATATTGTAAAGGGGACTATTCAAAGGACTACACAACCCTTCAAACGAGAGAAATGCATTAAACGTTTAATTTGAAATTTGTGAAAATAAAAAAAAATATTTTTTTATCTTCCATCTTTAATTTAATTTATTTATACCCAAAGCATTTTAAATATTAATCCTAGAGACTTTAATCAACTACAAAATTAATTATTAATAATAATAATTTATCTACTCCCTAAAATACAGTATGCGCAAAAATGCAAAATATTTCTTAATGCTGCGCATATTTGGTGTTTTACATTTATAGTGAATAGGCTTTTGGTTCTTAGGGTATTTTTATACTGTGCATTGTTCATTGCATTCGGGTGTTAACTTTCTGTGTTTGTCATCGGTGTATCAAGTTCATATAAATTCGTTCATATTAAATATTATTTTATAAAAAAATGACCGAACAATTAGTGTTTTTGGAAAAAGAATTGTTTGGAAATCATGGAATGGATTTGATTGAAAAGTGTAAACTGTTTTCAGCGACAAAAGTGCGGTAAGAGTGGCTGTGATAATATAAATGAAATTATTTTCCAATTAAATTTTTTTTATTAGGGTAATAAAAATGGTTAGAAATAAGTTACATCGAAAATTAATAAGGACACATCCAAGTTTAACGGTGTTTCGCAGATACATTACATATGAGGAAGGATTATTATTCCAAGTAAACCTTGTGCGAATTGACCGTGAAAATCAATCAGGCACAATAAAAGTGTACGAAAGGCAAGTGGAAAAATTAATTATTTCCAAAATAATGGTTTTGTATAAAGTGGCGATAGATGACTTTGCTAACGATAGAAAACTTGTAGAGCATTTTTTTGAATTTTGCGATGCTACAGACCGCCATTCAGATATAAAGCCTTATTTGAACAATTATTTGCTACTACACGGTGCAAGTCCTGATGTTTGGTTTGTTGCCGCTCGCTGGGAATTTGAACAATTCGGAAATCTTGAAGAAACTCGTAGTATATTGGAAAGAGGAATTTTACGCCATCCAAAAGCGGAACTTCTTTACAAAGCGTTTATTAAAACCGAATTGGTGAAAGGAGTAAAACTGAATGAAGTTAAAAATTTTGATTTCGTAGCGTACAAATACACCGCAGTTAACAAAGCGATGGATATCTATAACCATTCCAAAACCAATATTTTTAATATTCAATTTCTAGTAGACTTGTTAGAGATGCTAGAAATTTTTAACTTTACGTATAAACTTCAGGATCAAATTGTACAAGATCTATCACAGTTATTCCCCGGCCATGAATTAACGTGGCATACACTTGCTCAAAGGGAGCTAAATGGATACCATTTAGATGATTCTTTTGGAGCCTCTGAATTGCCGGCGAGCAGTGGTTCGAAACCCAATATAACACCACAACATTATACGAAGGTGCCATTAAAAAACCGAATTGAATTGTGTGCGAGTATTTATGAAATCGCGACTCTGATCGTAAGCATATCAAATTGTAATTTTTAACAGTTTTTTGTGTCTAATTTATTTTGTTTTCTTTTAGTTCCGAACTCCGAAAATATGCACCTACTACATCAATGCAATGAATAATTTAAACAGCGACATTAGAGAGGAGCCTAAATTAAAATATACATGTTTGTTAAAATCTTATAAAGTAGCACATGAGGCTTCAGCTCTAACGGAAATTCAGTACGTCCAATACATTGCCCATTTAACTTGTTCAAATGATTCTAAAGAATCGAAACATTTTATTTTGGAAGTGTTAGAGCGCGCCACATCGATCTACTCAACATCCCTCGATTTGTGGTTTATGTTTCTCAAATATTGGCTTAAACAAAAAAATGAATTGAAATTTCGTGAAAAATTATATGTTGCCATTGAAAAGTGCGGTGAAAAAAGTATTCCTTTAAGGCAATTACTAAACCACTATCTTTTCACTGTAAAAGCGAAGCGAAATAGAAAAGCCATAGAAGCATTTTTTCGAGAACAAATCGATCAAAGTACTGAACCAATTTCAACGTACTACAAAGTTGAGTACATTCAATGGTTATCAGTGACACACAGTGTGCATCGTGCGCGTAAAATGTTCTACTCGTTCATTAGAAAGTCCCCTTCATATGAATTGCATGAGAAAATGATTGAAATTAATAAGCGCCGTCTAGTGCATAAAAATATTGAGGAGCAAATAGTGGATAGCAATTTTATAGCAATGCGTAACTGCTATGATTTAGCTACTTTGTATTTTGGCACCACAAAAGTTGACTTATGGATCGAATACATAAAATTTGAAAAAGAGTTTGGTATATAAAAGAAATGAACGTTGTGCTATCACTAGCGCAAGGAATGTTAGACTCAACGCTACTTCCTGATTTTCTATCCAAATATAATTTATTAAAATCAAAATAATTAATATGTGATAATAGTTTTATTTTTAAATTGTATTTTACAATATATATTTTGTTTTTGTTTTTCTTAATTACTTATAAGTATGTACTTATTAATCATTTAATTCAGTTTGATGAATGCATTTGTAAGATAATATGAAGAGTTCAAAATAAATGTATAGTTTATTAAAATGTTAATTTTGCGTTGTTACTAAATATAGAAACGGGAGCTCCAAGTGACCCCCCTCCCTGCATTCCAGTATTCCTTATGCTGTTCTCAGCTCTAGGACCTGGCTAGGATTATATGGGACATCATTAATCTGAAATATAAAAAAACCTGATTAACCTTGGAGATAAGGCGACCAAATCCCTCAATGGGATGTAATGCCAGCATAATTAAATAAATAATATTTAGTTATACACCAAATATTTTTTACAGATTTTTCAGCAAATTTATTTTAAATAATAAAATATAGACAACAATGATTTTATCTTGGAAATGTTGTAAATATAGAATGCAGTGCCGAACGCGCTGTTTATGCTGTCATCTCTGCTATTCTGTGAAGTTTAAATCTTGCGCCCGATCCTGTAAAATCGAAGAAAAATCTCTAAATATAGTCCTGCTGTCGTAAATATAATTCTGCTATCTTTCGCCGTAGAAAAAAATCGAATTTAACGCTCATTTAAATTATAATAAAAAAATCACAAAAAAAATCAAGGATTTTTTTGCAACGAAAATGATCATACACTAAAACAAAACATCACAAAAAAGAAGTGTCTCGGTTATTATTTTAATGTCGAGTAGGTCCTTCTTTATTTTTATCACCTATTTTAGTCTTCTAGGCATTGCTTTTACTAACTTTTTGGTAACTTCTCCGTTCCAGATGACCCCATAAATGTTCAATGGGGTTCAGGCCAGGCGATTAAGTTGGCGAATGTAACTGGTTTGGGACATCATACAGAATCCGTTCCTTCGCAGCGTATGCTTTGTGCTTAGGATCGTTGGCTTACTGGATGGTGATGATGGCCGAGCCCTAATTGAGCCATGAATGGTTTCAAATTGTATTTTAGAATACCTAGGTATTTCCAGCGATCCATATTTCCAATTATAAAAACAAGTGAACCACCACCATGTTTATTATTTGGGACGATATGTTATGGCTTCAGCACTGTAGCAAAAATGTTGAGTTTACTTTCATCCGTAAAGACAACCGTCTTTCAGAAGTTGGCTTTTTGTTTTTAATTTTTCTGCAAATTCGATTTTTTTTTGGAATTGACATCCGAATTTAATGCCTTCTAGTCTGGCACACGGCCATGATATCTATGTTTCCACAAAGCCCTTCTAATATTTTGGGGGTGAATAACTTTATTAAGTATCTTTTCCATTTCTGAAGGTAGTTTTGGAACACTTGTTTTTGGATTTTCTGTCACCAAATCCAAAATCTTTTCCGTTTTCAATGGAATTTCAACGGTTTCCGTATTTTGGTAATTTTGAATGACTTTGGGTAATCGAAGTTCACAAATCAATTTTTAATTTCCTCGTATCAATAACATGTAAGTTACAAATCCTTTTATTGAACAAAACCTCCGAAAATCATGCAAATAAATAAAAATTTCAAATGTTTTTGTCCTATCTACTCGTATCGTATCCTGGTGTTGGCGATAAAGAAATGATTTTTTCTACAGACTCGCTATGCAAGAAATATGAGTTTGTTATATGGATCATTCCATTATACAGGGTGTTCCAAAATTGGAAAAGCAAACGAAACAGGGTGATAGGGAAGCTCATTTTCAACAAAAACAGCAAATTAACTTTTTTTTTTTCGAATTGTTGATGGTGCATAAGTTATTCCACTTTTAGTGTTTTTTTAGTGAAATCATATGCGTACTCACCAAAAAATTAATTTAAGAGAAACCAAGAGTTCTTTTGTTTAACTTACTTTTTTTAATACGATCTAGAAGAGTGTACCTTTCAAATATAATCAACTAGCTGAAGTACGCGGTTTTGCCCGTGTTAAAATTGAACTGCCGAACTTTAATAGGTGTTTTTTTATTTTATAACCAATTAAAAAATATTTTGTTGGGTTTACTGCCAAACCACATTTTAAGATTTTCCTCCCGGAGCAAAAACATATAGAGTTTTTGAAGCCCCTAAATATTTATTAACACCCCCACGGCATTTCTCGGCTGCCAAAATGTATTCGTGCTAAATTTGTAAGCAATCGCAGCAGAGGATCAAAAGTTTGCAAATATATTGTAAATTTTGCTTTAAACCGGGAATTATATGTATCTGCATAGTTTTTGGTAACTTTATTAAACGTTATATTAGCCCAAAATATGACCAAAAACTCGTTCACTATTGCCTAATGCAGTTTGTACCATAGATGGAAAATTATAAAATTTATATCTAGAATTATTTAAAAACTGTTCATTACCCTTTCCTAATGTTGTTATTGTTGCACCACTATCCAAAAGACGTCTAAATGAAATGCCATCTATGTCCACGTTATACACCCATACCTCGCTTTACGGCCTAGATACGTTCCACGAAACTTGGCCGTAAAGCGAAAAGCCGTATAACGAATCAATTATTCTAATACAAATTCATACAAATTCAATGGGATCGGTTCCAAATTTCTTAAATATGTAACATGGTTTATCATTTAAAATGTATTTTATCTTTCTATTTCATTTAAATCATAAGTACATACATAGCAAGTACATATATTTGTACATAAAATAATAGCAGACTCCACAAACCAACAATATGTAATCTATAAACATAAATGAAACAACTTCATGTTACATAAAATATGTACAACATTTTTAAAATGGCTTTAACCTGAAGATGATGAAGAAATGGTAACCTGCAGATCACTGTCATCATTTTTCGCTGGTAAGGATGGACCTGGTTTAAAAAAATTGTCCAACGTTGTTTGTCTTGTCTTCTTGCCTATTTCGTTCTTCAGTGATTTATAACAGCTAATAGTTAATTCCTCGAGAAATTTTAGCGCTACGTTCGACGTCAGGATCGTTTTCAAGGAGAATGTTTATTCCTTGTTCGAAATAGGAAAAAGCAATCGACAAATTTTTTGATGTTAGCTGTTTGGATACAACAGGCTCTGTCTCTTCATCAAATGCCGGTTCTGCTTGCAACTGAATGAGTTCCTCATTTGAAAGGGGTTCCCTATCAGCTTCAAATAGAGCAAGCACATCACGTTCGTTCAAACCTTCAAAGCCGAGATCATGTGCTAGATCCAAAATGTTTTGACTAATTTCAGGAAGGAAATTAACGTCTGCATCAGTACTTTTTACACATTTTGGCCATATGAGCTATGAGCACACACTAAATATGCCTAAAGATGTTATGGGCGAAAAATTGAAAGTAAAAATACTTGGGAACGATTCGTGCACTGACAAACTCATCACCAACAAAAATTACAACCACCTATCTCATGATTTATATTTTATATATTTTCACCATAAAACTGTTCGGTACATAATTTTAAATTTTTATATATAAGAAAATGGAAATTGAATCGTTTTGTTTTTTTTTTATCGAAAATCATATATTTATATGGGTATGTAAAAAGCAACCGTTTTTATAAAAAAATTAATATTAATGAAAAACTCACCTGTAGGTCTCCGACGAGCGCTCGTTAGTCTCCTAC
The DNA here is from genome assembly GCA_932526605.1 of Nephrotoma flavescens. NCBI lineage: Eukaryota > Metazoa > Arthropoda > Insecta > Diptera > Tipulidae > Nephrotoma > Nephrotoma flavescens. The sequence goes on from OW052223.1 coordinate 9,777,095, forward strand.
GGCTAGATTACCAAAATAAGAAAATGTTTGCTTATACACGCCCACACTACCACAAAACCGCGACGATTCACTTTTCTTATTTATTATTAAATTAACTAAACTTATCAAAGAAAATACTAGTTATAACTTTATCACAGAAGAAAATTGAAATGAAAAAAAAAATTAAAATTAAATTAAAGTAATCAAAAAAAAAAATAAGTTAACATTCGTTTAACACTATCTTATACACCGCACTAGTCATAAGAAAAGCCTTGTAAATGTAACGGTTTCTTGCGTAGATTCCCATGTGGCGCTATACTAGCGTTTTATATGTAAACAGCAGCCTTGTGATTCGGTAATAAGCAATCCGTTTGTATATGATATATACGCTCTGCTTACGATTTTTAATTTTTTTTTTCACATGAAATGGACGCTATTTACAAGAGGCCCTATTGAATTTAAAAGAAATTCCAAGATATAGATTGCACAAACTAAAGTTTACGATTTTGCTTACCCGCTTCTAGTTACTGAGTATAAGTAAGAGTTTACTCTTCAGAACGTGTATCAATGAACATATCCCAAATCTATTGTAAAAGCCGGTTGGCCAGATATTTTATTCACTAGACACAGAAAGATAAAAATATAAGCACTAATGCTACACGAACCAAATAACTACCGGTCCTTACCCATAAACGGTCAAAAAAATAATATTTTATTATATTCTGGTTATGTGTACATCTATCCGTGTACAGCGGCCTCTCGTTAACTTTTGTTTTACAAATTTAATAAAACCTAGAATTTTTGCCAATCTATTGTCGTTTGCTACGTTACCGATATGTCCACTTATTTAGTGCAATTGTGTAGATAGCAATACTGGTTCGATCGCACATATACTTTTAGACCTATTATATCGCGATGACGACCATTTACCTATTTCCTATCGACCACTACATAAACACAGCATCTATGGACCAAAAGAGAATCGAAATAAATAAATGCATACAAAAGAAAATCTACCAATTAACGCCATATAAATCTAGTCGTAATAATTGTTTATGTACAATATGATCTTGCTCGCAACCGACAACAACAACAAAAGAAAATTATAAAATTTCGGATAGTAAAACAAATTAGAAGGCAAGCCTTATGCCACCACAATGCATCGAATTGTCCATGAACGAGAAAAAGTAACACTGAAATATACAACTGTAACACATTGAAGTGTCAATGCAAAAATATATTTTCTGGTGCGTTATTTAATAAAAAACTATATTTTATAAAACTGTTAAATTAGAAATTCGCCCAACTCCGAAGCTTCGAAAAAGTAAACCGAAAACCTTCAAACCCGAAGGAAAGATACGAATTGGTTGATTTTTATTGTTTTCGTATCTTTTCGTTCACGTCGAAAATAGATGCTTCAGTACCGCAAAAGTTAAAAAATAGGATTATCTAAAATGGTCTTAATGAATTTTGACAAAAAATTGGCATACAATTTAGAAGAGTATTAGAATGCCTTAATGAACCGCTTTAATAGAAATACCGTAAAACGAGATTCATCTTCTTATTGGGTTTTTAAAAAATCCCGTTGTAAATGGTCACCTTAACCAATTTTGATGAAATTCGATTTATAGAATTAAAATTGGGTTATCAAATGATTCCTAGGTAAAGTTAAAAAATATTGTTGTGGGATATGGCCATTTAAAACGTGAATACTTTGTCACTTAGTCGCTAAATGAGATATTTTAATAAAACCTCCAACCCGAAAACGGTTTATAGTTGGCACAATTGCTCATTCCCATTCACTACGGATATCAACCTCATTCACTATGGGCACTAACTCTCCTGGTTCTTGTTGACTAATAAATGGTTCTCTATGAGAGGTCAATTCTGCATCCGGTTGAGCTACCGAAATTCAGAGTAGTTCGATTCATTCTTCTTGAACTGTCGGCAATATCACAGCAATACCCTCAAGTTGACTCCATGTCCGTTGTCTCCTTGCCACTACTTGACTCCATAAAGCCCAATGGTTCCTCCTGACCAATGGCATCCACTCCATGAACTTCAGCATCTGGTTCCACCTTATTACCGATAACCATTTCCAACATCTGCTCTCCATCGTTATGTGATCTGTTGTTGATTAGTTTCTTTCATTACTCACATCAAATCTTTTCTTTGTTGGCCAAATTTTTGATCCATTTGTTGTGCCAATTTTTAATTTTCTTGGGTGATGGCAGCCAATAATTGCGTCGTATCAAAAGTTTCAGGTGGTCCAGAAACAGCCTCCATCTACTAACGTTTATCTTCTAGTTTTTCCTTTATTACCTCACAATCCTTGTTTCTTCATAGCCTCATACCTCACTTTTTGCAATGGTCGGTAAATTACGCTGCTTTAATTGGAGTTTTAACTGCGAATTTGCCTGTCAAATCTGGATCGTATCACTTTATTGTGAATATCGTTATAGAATTTGACGGTAATAACACCAATTCTCGTAATTCACACGCTTTTGGAATATTCGCAAAAATACCGGAAACAATATCTGTATAATTTCCAAATATCTACGCTACTACTGGAATATTGTCGAAAATAATTTTCCCATTTTTATTTTACAAACACTAACAAACACTTTTTCAGTCAAGGCACTTTAAACGGTCATTTTTAAAAAAAATTCAAATTTTGTGTATGCGAATCAAATGGGATGGAACCACCCCATTTAACGGATATTCCCTAAATATTTTTCCAATTTTTTTTCCATTTTAGTATCCATTACTAAAATCTTTCATTTGAATTCATTCCTAGCTATGATTAAAGCAACGGTCACTTATTAGAAAGTTTCAACTTTTGTGTGTGCAACACAAGCAAACGAGTTTTCCCGGACTTCCCACAAAAAACTGACCTGAAATTCTTTCTTGGGGTAACCATTGCTAAAATCTTTCATTTGACACCTTAAACGGTCAATTGATGGAAATTTTCAAATTTTTTATGTGCGTGTGTGATATAACGGGGTTTCCTAGGCCAACGAGGAATTGGGATTCAATGCTCCATTAACGATTTCAAAAAGTATCCGATCTTTTTGGGGATGGTTGATTCAGCCGATTGTTATAATGTAACACTATCAATTTGAATTGGAGTAGTTTTGTCCAAACCAATGTGTAATGGTTATTATTTACATTCATTAAAAACTCACTTTTAACTTTTTTATGGCTACATGAATTAAAAAAGTCTGAATTAAAAAAGTTTTTTTTTCTGAATTAAAATAAGTGTTTTTAATTCATTTTAAAAATGAATTAAAGTCAGAGTTGAAAAAGAAATAAAAAAGTCGAATAAAATGAATTTAAAAAGGCATTTCTTAATTCATTTTTAAAATGAATTAATATAAATGTTTATAAAATGAAATAATATAAGCGTTTTTTATTTCGTTTTATACATGAATTAAAATATTTTTTGTAAAATAAATATATATTTAAACTGTTAGGAATTACGAAATGCGAAATAATTTTCTCTACAGAATCCTTACATTTAAATTTTTTGAATCATTAATAATCTCTAAGGCAATGTAAATCCATGCAACTATTATTTTCATTATGGTAAATTTTTTTGGAATTTTAATTTAAATTTGGCACGTAAAAATTTGGAAAATTTTTGATTTGTATTTTCATTAATGAAAAAGCAAATAAAACCGTTGATTTCCAGAGACATTTTCATTCCTGAAAATAAGACATTAGAATATCTTATTTTCATTAATGAAGATATTTAACTAAAATTAATTAAATATTAAATAATAAATAAACGAGGCAACAATTATAAAAATAGAAATCTATAGAAAACAAATAATATATTATATTACATTTAAATTCATTTTTATTTAAAACTAAAATGAAATAAAATGTGCCTTTTTTAATTCATTTTGAAAATGAATTAAGGTAGGTGTTTTAAAAATGAAATAGCATTAGCCTTTGTTAATTCAGTTTTGAGTTTTCTCATTTTTCTAAATCGCTTTTTTTAATTCATAATTTTATGTTAAAAGTATGAATTAAAATAAGTCGCAGATATTCATACAAAAATCAACTTTTTTAATTCATTTTTAAAAAACATTTTTAATTCAGACTTTTAATTCGGTACCCCCTTTTTTATGTATAGATTAATTTAAGCTTTTATATTTTTATTTTATATGTTTATCTTTTTATAAGCTTTGTTGTTTGAACATCAATCGATGGCTCCTCAAACAATAATGTTTTTCAACTCCATCGATTTAATCAATACCTAAAACTTAATATTAATCATTACAATATTTCGTAATGCCTAATAAACATATTTTATTTTTGTTATTAAATCATGATAAAGCAAAATAAATTTTGAAATATAAAATATGTTTATTTTACAAAATACAATTTCATCCAATTTCTCAAATCATTAAATATTTTCCGCGTGTACTTATTTCGAAATACAAAGTGTATTGCAACGCGAATGATGTCGAAATTTCATGATAAGTGTGTGGCATTACATCCTTCCCCTTTTAGAAAAATTTACTAATTGAAGATTTGTAAATTTTTATTTTTTTTATAATTAACTTCTATAAACATTATCTTGTTATTTTAATTTAGTAATCTTAATTTTACTCAAATGAATTCATCTTAAATTTGTATTTATATTCATATAAAAAATTTTTATTATTTTTTTTTTATTTTTTTAGCCGATTATTGTGTATTTCTTTAATTTCATTATCTATCTTAATCTTTGAGTTCACATCATTTCTTTCCACTATTTCAAAAGGTCCAGTGTAGTTACTTTCAAGCTTTCTTCTCTTACCCCTTTTCAGATAAACGAGATCACCTACACTGAAATTTCCTGGATTTATTTTTTTGTTTAATTCTTTTTTCCTATTTTCTTTTGTTCTTTTTGTGCGCTTCTTGTAATCTAAACCTAACTTCTTCTGCATATTTGTCATAATTATAAATCGGTTCAGTATCTATGAATGATGGTATGCTAGCTAACTTTCCAAACACTAATTCATTTGGAGTGTATTGTGTATCAGTATGTGGAGTTGTATTATAAGAGAATACAAAGTATGGTAACCATTCATCCCAGTTGCCATTGGTAGTGAAATTATTTAAGTATTCATTTAAAACTCTATGGTTTCGTTCTATTGAACCCAAGGTTTCATGATGATATGGTGTTGAGTTGACTTGATTGATTTTTAGTAATTCACAAATGTTTTTCATTACTTCATTTAAAAATTCAGTCCCCATATCTGTTTTTAAAACCTGGAAAATACCATATTTTAACACAAACTTTTCTACTATTGATTTCGCAATGGTTATGGCTTCTTTATTTATTAATGGAATTGCTTCTATGTATTTTGTTAATTCGCATTGTAAAGTTAATATGTATCTAAACCCATTCGAAATCTTTAGTGGTCCTACCGTATCTACTGCTAGTACTTCAAAACACTACTCCCTGGTGTTTCTGTAATTTTTATTTTCTCTTTCGTATGCCTGATTATCTTATTCTTTTTGCAAAATTCACACTTATTTATAAAGTCTTTGACCATTCTACTCATATTTTTCCACACATATCTCTGTTTTATTCTACAGATTGTTACGACCACTCGGTGACTACACGTTTTTGATAGGGTAGACTATAACGGTAGATATAGGGGGTTCCATGTCACCGGACAATTTGTGATCGACAAACCATACATGTATTACAACAACAAAATAAACACATTAGGAAAACTCAGGATTGGCCACAAGCTAATAATCATCATCACCCAAAAAGGAAACACACTATTTCATGTTAATATATTAAATAATTATTCAAAAAAAACATAACTCATATTTGTTAAAACCAAAATTAAAACTTGTACATATGCTTAAGAAAACAACAAAAAAAATCATAGGGAATTTAGTAAGAACGTAAAACACTCGTGTGAAATAGCGACCTGCATAAATGCAATTTATTTTTAAGAAAATTTTTTATAAAAAAAATCAAACGAAAACTTACGATTTACCTGCCTCCCTGTAGGTCTGACGAGCGCTCTTCAGTTGGACACAGTAGCTAAAAGTAATGTTTTATTAGTACCGCGCACCGCTTCTTATTTTTTTTTATACCGTTTATCACTATTTCGACTTTCTTACCAAATCACTTATGTGTATAAATTAAATCAGAATTAATAAATTTAACAAAAAAAAATGAATTTAGAATTTATAAACGTGCAAGCCAATTACACTTGGCCACAAAAAAAACAGAGTTTTCAAATTGACACGCCGAACTATCTCTGACGTCACGTCAGAGCACAATTATTCCACACTAAAATTAATACTGTTTGTTTCCAGCGCTCGAGTTCAATTATTGGTGCTGCTAAATCCTTCGTGTGTCAGCATATATACTTCGCGCAGTAAGTTCAATATGAGGCCCCAAAACTCAATTATCCGAAATACCTATATACTAGTATACGTTGTGTTTTTTTTTTAATTACGACCGACTTGAATATTAAATTCCCGGTCGATGTGAAATCATCCGCGTATGGTACCTTGAAATACGATTGAGTAGTTTGCCACTACCACGGCGCTTACTGACAGTAATAATTGGGTACTTCCAACAAATTTACTGTAAATTATTTAACTAATAAATCAGAATTAACCAATGAACAATTGCGAAAGAAATTTACATTTACGAATTTCACTGACCTTAGTTCTTAGCTTATAGGTTATGGTTTCCAATTAAGCTTTTCTAAATAGAACTACTTTTTCACTTGACACACTTTATAGTCACCACTAGAGAAGTATCTCGATGTGAGGCCTCAAATCAACTAACTACCTGATTTATTATTGCAAAACAAAAATTAGATTTGTAATCTTAAAACAAAAATAATTATTCGGATGTATTTGTGTAAAAATAAGAACATTAACAACGCAAAGAGAGCAAGCCGTATAATGTCGCATCTCATTTAATGTAATATTAATATTTTCTATGCACAATACATCGGATAATTAATAATGTTGTTGATAAGAACAAACGTTGTAGTGTATTCACTCATAACCAGTAATTTGAGAGATATTTTATATAATTCAAATATTAGGGTAGAGCAAAATTCATAACCATTTCCATTTACGCAGTTTTCATTTGTTTTAAACAGAAGCTAACTATTCCATCCGTAACAAGATTGTTGTTTTAATACCTGAGTGACCTCCAATTGGATTTGTGTGATTTTTGAAAATTATTATTATTTTCGGCGGTTTATAAATTATTATTTTTAAATTATTTTCTTCGTTTTTACCTTTTTTTGAGTTCTGCAGAACATTAAATTTATTTTTGAATTCGTTAATATCTATGTGACTAAAAATTAAATCGTTACTTTTCAGCGCTAGTTTATCTATTTTCAGTTTTTGCATGCAGTTAATTAACTTCTCCAATTTTGAATTCATTTCCATAATTGAATTATTGCTAATCAAAATAGTCACAGTTTTTAACCATTTGTTGTCATTGCCGAATTTATTTATCACCTTTAAACCTGTTGTTACATATATAAATTTATTATTTTTAGTTTCTCGCGAGTTTTCTGTTCTTTCATACACAAACCTTAATTCTTTTTATTTGTTGACTTCAGTTATAGATGTACAGTCCCAAGCGTAGAGTTGATCAGGCTCTTTTCTTCGTACTTCTACACTAAAATCTTTAGAATTTTCATCAAGTTTGTTTTTTATACTTCTAGTGATTACATTAATTTTTTCTTTTGGTATTAATGCTTTTAATGCTTCAGTATCCCAAACTATTCTAGATAAAGCATCTGCATTGGTATTTAGTTTACCTTGTTTGAAAATTATTTTGAAATTGAAGTCAATTAGATCTAATCGTATTCTGGTCATTTTAGACGATGGGTTCTTATTTGTAAACAGATTTACAAGTGGTCTGTGGTCATTTACCACAGTAAATTGTCTACCGTAAAGGTAAGGTTTAAAATAATTTATGGCCCAATGTATAGCTAATAATTCTTTTTCTATAACTGGTTTGTTTAGTTCGTGTTTATCCATAGATCTACTTGCGTAGGCAATTGGTAGATCTTTCCCCATTTCACCTTGTGATAAGATAGCACCTAACGTGAAATTTGATGCATCCGTTGTTAGAACAAACCCTTTATCAAAATTTGGATACTGTAAGATTGGTGGATCGATTAATTTTGTTTTTAGTAAATTAAATGTTTTTCACAATCGTCAGACCAAACAAATGTTGTTCCCTTTTTTAATAGGTTAATTAGAGGTTTCGCTATCAAGGCAAAGTTGTTGATGAACCTTCTGTAATAGTTACAGAATGCAACGAATCGGCGTGTACTATCCGAATCGGTTGGGCGTGGATAATTTTTAATCACTTCATATTTCGCAGGGTCAGGCTTAACCCCCTCACTTGTGATGTAGTGACTTAAATACGTGACTTCCTTTTTTAAGAAATTACATTTAGATGGATTGATTTTTAAATTATATTCTCTTAATCTTTTAAATATTTTAATTAAATTGTGGTTAAAAATTATTTATTGAGCCAATAATAACTATAATAAAGTTGGTAATGGTTTAGGGCTCGTTTTTATTTTAAATAAAGTAAAACAAATTTAAAGACTGATTATTTTTATTATTATTATTATTATTATTACTATTAAATTGTGGTGTTTCATTCCACAACCAAAAACAATTATACCATCTACATATAAAAAAGCAAGTTCCTCAAGGCCAGCTAATGCTATTGATAGCATTCTTTGGAAGCTATTGGTGGATATTTTTAGTCCAAACGGTAACCTTTTAAATTGAAAGTGTCCTTTATTTGTTGAAAAGGCTGTCATAGGGCAAGATTCCTTCACTAGTTCTATTTGATAAAATGAACTAGTTAGGTCTAGCGTTGAAAAATATTTCGCTCGGCCTAAATTATCTAATATGTCGTCTAGACAAGTTAATGGAAATTTATCGTCTATAATTTTTTTATTTAATTGCCTATAATCTACAACTAATCTCCATTTCTTATCGCCCTCAGAAGATTTTTTTGGCACAATTAACAATGGAGAATTGTACGGATTGATTGAAGGTTCTATTATATCATTATTTAAAAGGTTTTCAATTTATTTATCTATTTCATTATAATGAGCTTTTGGTAACCTATAGTTTTCTATATAGACAGGAGTGCTGTTTTCTTTTCGAATTTCTTGTTTGTTGAAATTGTTTGTTGTTAATGTATCACCAGAAACGTAGAAAACATCTATAAATTCCCTACGAATTTTAAAAATTTCATTTTTTTCATAATCATTATTATTTTCCATGTTTAATTCTTTAATTATTTTCATGTACCGTTCTTCATTTGAAATGTTAGTATTTTTAGTGTTCCGTATTATATGATAATTACTTAAATTCTTTAATTTTGGTTGATATTTATCTATTATTCTTATATGTGCAATACCATTCTTAGGAATTATTCCATTGCAAATAAATACTCCTTTACTTATTTCTTCATTTAAAATTATGCTATCTTCACTTCTTTTAATATTTAGAGCTTTTAAAATTTCTGTTCTCGCTGGTATTGTAAAAGTGTTTTGTGTTGGAAGATTAGTTTCCAACGGTAGAATAATTTCTTCATCTACTGAGTTAATTGTGATTGTGTAAGTTTCGTAATCAATCTTACATCCATTTTTGCTCAAAAAATCCCTACCTATTATTCCATCAGTGTTTATGGGGAAATCCTTTTCTACTATATGTATATTTTGTTTTATAATTTGATTATGGAATTTAAAGTTTGTATATACGGTGCCTAATGAATATGTTTCGGAGTCTGTTACTCCCGTTATTCTACATTTATTATTACTATCTATAGCTACATTTTTTTTTAATTTATCCATTTTGCAAACAGTGATATCCGATCCTGTATCAATACGTGTATATTTCGGTTTTTGAGATTTTCATTATTATAAATTTGATTTCTATAATTTCGATTATTATAATTTTGATATATTCCTGTAATCAAAATATGCTTTGTTATAACTATTATTTCGGTTTGAGAAACGATTCGAATTTCGTTGCCCATAGTTTGTATTAGCATGATATGAATTATTTTTGTTCAGATAACTATTACTATTTCTGTAGTTATTATAGTGTTTACTATTATAACTGTTATTGCTCCGACCGGCAATTCTACTGTTCCTATTAAATTTGTTTCTGGTAGATTGAAATATTTGATGTTTAAGTTGTGACACATTTTGTGTGTCTGTATTAAAAATTTTTGAGGCCTCCCTTGCAACTTCTATATCCTCAGATAAAGTGTTTGGTCTAGCTGCCATTACAGTGGGTTTTAATATATCTATTAATCCCTCTTTGAATGCATTTAAACCCAATTGATCCGATATCAAACGTACGGTTTTTTTATTTGCATCAGCTAGGATTTTTACTTGTACACTATTTAGTTCGTTAACTAACTTTTCAATCCTTTCTATATAATATTCTATTTTACCCGTTTGGCCTAACTCTATGTATTTCTGATTGTATTTCTAGTGGAGAGCGCCTTAAGACAAACGCTTTGTTAAATAGTTCTTTTAATTTCTTAAAGGTTTCTGGTTTTTCTTCTAGCGTAATTTTTGATTTTACACTATCACTAATTTTAGCTGCTAACACTATCGCGATTAATTTTGGTTGATCAGCTATTTTTTAATTCGTCATGTAGCAATTTGATTAAACTTAAAAAATTTTCTAGCTCCTTGTGTTCACTTGTGAAGGTCGGTAACACTTTAATAACTTCACTAATTTTTAGATCCATTTTCTTCTTAAATGGCATTTAAGTATTACGCATTCTCTAAATTAAATTTGATCACACACACAGAAATTATATGTATGTCATAAAAATTATTTAAATCAGCTGTTTTGAATTGTAACTTGATAGTAGTCACCACAACAACAACACTCGTTTAAAAATAAAAAAAAAATTTCTTTTGTACAAAATATGTTTTGAAATTAGATATTTCTGGCACAATTTTTTCTTATGTAATATATTATTGCTATGTATGATTTTTGTTTTCTTATTTTAGTTTAAGAGTTTATTACTCTTGTTAAATTTGCAACAATTTCTTTTTTTGCTTTTTCATGCATTTTCTTAATTATATAAATTATTACTAATACTACTATTATAACTATAGTTACCTTTAGATATCCTGACAGGTCCATATTATTTGATAGTTGATGGTTGTTGCTCACAGTTTTCTCCTTATTCTGTACAGTTTCAATGTTCCTCACACCATTGAAGAAATCCATTTTTGTTTATATATGTATACCCAAATTTTAAGTAGGGATTTCCACTCTCGTCTATCAAAATTTTTTTTTTATATATATATATATATATATATATATATATATATATATATATATATATATATATATATATATATATATATATATATATATAAATATATAGTGTGGTGCGACGGACACCCAACACTTTAGATTGACTTTTTATTCATTAACAATTTTTTTTTTTTATATAATAATATTAATTATTATAATTTATGACCATTGTTCTAGATTAACAAGGTATTTTCACTTTATTAAATTAGCTATTATAATTATTAACTATTATTATTATTACTTTATCAAATATTTTTTTAGACATTTATTTCACCAGTTTAAACATTTTTATTTTATTTTTTTTATTCACTGTAGATTCAGAGTTCGTATTTGGCAGGATCGCATGTAATGTCATTATTTACATTCATTAAAAACTCACTTTTAACTTTTTTATGTATAGATTTATTTAAGCTTTTATATTTTTATTTTACATGTTTATCTTTTTATAAGCTTTGTTGTTTGAACATCAATCGACGGCTCCTCAAACAATAATGTCTTTCAACTCCATCGATTTAATCAATATCTAAAACTTAATATTAATCATTACAATATTTTATAATGCCTAATAAACATATTTTATTTTTGTTATTAAATCATGATAAAGCAAAATAAATTTTGAAATATAAAATATGTTTATTTTACAAAATAGAATTTCATGCAATTTCTCAAATCATTAAATATTTTTCGCGTTTACTTATTTCGAAATACAAAGTGTATTGCAACGCGAATGATGTCGAAATTTCATGATAAGTGTGTGGCATTCCAAATGACCGATGCGAGCTCAAAAGTGGCCGAATCCAATATTCTCGGATTGTTTAAGGAAGCTAAAGTTGATTTGGTACGCTGAAAAATTATTTTAATATCGTAGAAAATTCGTCTAGCATTTTTGACTGAAGAGTGTCCAAAAAGTGGCAATGTAGTTGCGGCCAAAAGAGAATGGCTCCAGGAAATGTCTGGCGAAAAATTCTGTTAACGATAAAAATGATCAGACAGAAACGAATGCTAGCTCGCGGACATCCACTCGGTAGATTTTAGAAAGTCCATAGAAGTAACTAGTTGAACCTGAACCAGTAAAGTTACAAGCACTAGAACTTTTTAAATGACAATTTTTTGATCCTCTCAAGAATTAAATTTTTTTTCGAAAGAATGATAATTTTTAAGATGTGAGTACCTCTACAAAATTTAGTTTAAAGTTTCACATTAGAATTTTTCAGGATTTCTTCAAACGTATATAAGATTGTTCTATTTTCATATATCCGTTTTGCTGCCCACTAACACAATTGTGTGGGTACGGCAAAAGTACCATGTCAAAAATTTATTTTTGCAACTTACAGATTTGTGCATTCCTTTAAAACTTATTTTTGTTCGAAAAAAAACACTATAACTATACACACAATTGTGTTGGTTGTACTTCAAAAAAAGCAAATTTTTTATCAAAAACGCCATTACATACTATGATTTTTTACTCACACATTTGTGTGGTTTGGACTTTATTTTTTTGCCATTTTTTTTTGGTTGAAAAACTGATAGGTAGGTTAGACGGAGGAAGGCGTCTAATTTAGTTCCAACAAACCACTTAATGATAAAAATTCTAAAAAGGCAATTTCCTTACTTCCAATAATTTCAAAAATATTCGAAACTATTAAAGAGACTCAGATAAATTTTTTTTGGCCACAATATTGTCAGCACCTGGGCAAAGAGATGGAGAATAAAACTTAATGACACAAAAGTTTACGTGAACAACCTTTACCAATAAAAAAGTTAACTGGATACCAGTAGAACTGAACTCTCAGCAAATTCCATATACAAAGACGGCAAAATATTAGGCATGACTCTAGATGCGAAACTGAAATGGAAAGAGCATGTCAAAAAAGCAAAAAAAGAGTTAAACATAAATACAGAAAGATGGATTGGCTCCTAGAAAGAAATTCTTAGCTAACTTTACATAATAAATTTCTACTATACCAGCAAACTCTAAAATCTGTGTGGGCTTGATTTACTAGACCCAATCTGGACCGACTAAAAATATAATAATATTGTAAAGGGGACTATTCAAAGGACTACACAACCCTCCAAACGAGAGAAATGCATTGAACGTTTAATTTGAAATTTGTGAAAATAAAAAAAAATATTTTTTTATCTTCAATCTTTAATTTAATTTATTTATACCCAAAGCATTTTAAATATTAATCCTAGAGACTTTAATCAACTACAAAATTAATTATTAATAATAATAATTTCTCTACTCCGTAAAATACAGTATGCGCTAAAATACAACAAAATTATTATGCTGCGCATATTTGGTGTTTTACATTTATAGTGAATAGGCTTTTGGTTCCTAGGGCATTTTTATACTGTGCATTGTTCATTGCATTCGGGTGTGTACTTTCTGTGTTAGTCATCGGTGTATCAAGTTCATATAAATTCGTTCGTATTAAATATTATTTTATATAAAAAAATGTCCGAACAATTAGTATTTTTGGAAAAAGAATTGTTTGGAAATCATGGAATGGATTTGATTGAAAAGTGTAAACTGTTTTCAGCGACAAAAGTGCGGTAAGAGTGGCTGTGATAATATAAATGAAATTATTTTGCAATTAAATTTTTTTTATTAGGGTAATAAAAATGGCTAGAAATAAGTTAAATCGGAAATTAATAAGGACACATCCAAGTTTAACGGTGTTTCGCAGATATATTACATATGAGGAAGGATTATTATTCCAAGTAAACTTTGTGCGAATTGACCGTGAAAATCAATCAGGCACAATAAAAGTGCACGAAAGGCAAGTGGAAAAATTAATTATTTCTAAACTAATGGTTTTGTACAAAGAAGCGATAGAACACTTTGCTAACGAAAGAAAACTGGTTGAGCATTTTTTTGAATTTTGCGATGCTACAGACCGCCATTTAGATGTAAAGCCTTATTTGAACAATTATTTGCTACTACACGGTGCAAGTCCTGATGTTTGGTTTGTTGCCGCTTGCTGGGAATTTGAGCAATTCGGAAATCATAAAGAAACTCGTAGTATATTGGAAAGAGGAATTTTACGCCATCCAAAAGCGGAACTTCTTTACAAAGCGTTTATTAAAACCGAATTGGTGAAAGGAGTAAATCTGAATGAAGTTAAAAATTTTGATTTTGTAGCGTACCAATCCATCGCAGTTAACAAAGCGATGGACATCTATAACCATTCCAAAACCAATATTTTTAATATTCAATTTCTAGTAGACTTGTTAGAGATGCTAGAAATTTTTAACTTTACGTATAAACTTCAGGATCAAATTGTACAAGATCTATCACAGTTATTCCCCGACCATGAATTAACGTGGCATACACTTGCTCAAAGGGAGCTAAATGGATACCATTTAGATGATTCTTTTGGAGCCTCTGAATTGCCGGCGAGCAGTGGTTCGAAACCCGATATAACACCACAACATTATACGAAGGTGCCATTAAAAAACCGAATTGAATTGTGTGCGAGTATTTATGAAATCGCGACTCTGATCGTAAGCATATCAAATTGTAATTTTTAATAGTTTTTTGTGTCTAATTTATTTTGTTTTCTTTTAGTTCCGAACTCCGAAAATATGCACCTACTACATCAATGCAATGAATGATTTGAACAGCGACATTAGAGAGGAGCCTAAATTAAAATATACATGTTTGTTAAAATCTTATAAAGTAGCACATGAGGCTTCAGCTCTAACGGAAATTCAGTACGTCCAATACATTGCCCATTTAACTTGTTCAAATGATTCTAAAGAATCGAAACATTTTATTTTGGAAGTGTTAGAGCGCGCCACATCTATCTACTCAACTTCCCTCGATTTGTGGTTTATGTTTCTCAAATATTGGCTTAAACAAAAAAATGAATTGAAATTTCGTGAAAAATTATATGTTGCCATTGAAAAGTGCGGTGAACAAAGTATTCCTTTAAGGCGATTACTAAACCACTATCTTTTCACTGTAAAAGCGAAGCGAAATAGAAAAGCCATAGAAGCATTTTTTCGAGAACAAATCGATCAAAGTACTGAACCAATTTCAACGTACTATAAAGTTGAGTACATTCAATGGTTATCAGTGACACACAGTGTGCATCGTGCGCGTAAAATGTTCTACTCGTTCATTAAAAAGTCTCCTTCATATGAATTGCATGAGAAAATGATTGAAATTAATAAGCGCCGTCTAGTGCATAAAAATATTGAGGAGCAAATAGTGGATAGCAATTTTATAGCAATGCGTAACTGCTATGATTTAGCTACTTTGTACTTTGGCACCACAAAAGTTGACTTATGGATTGAATACATAAAATTTGAAAAAGAATTTGGTGATATAAAAGAAATGAACGTTGTGCTATCACTAGCGCAAGGAATGTTAGACTCAACGCTACTTCCTGATTTTCTATCCAAATATAATTTATTAAAATCAAAATAATTAATATGTGATAATAGTTTTATTTTTAAATTGTATTTTACAATATATATTTTGTTTTTGTTTTTCTTAATTACTTATAAGTATGTACTTATTAATCATTTAATTCAGTTTGATGAATGCATTTGTAAGATAATATGAAGAGTTCAAAATAAATGTATAGTTTATTAAAATGTTAATTTTGCGTTGTTACTAAATATAGAAACGGGAGCTCCAAGTGACCCCCCTCCCTGCATTCCAGTATTCCTTATGCTGTTCTCAGCTCTAGGACCTGGCTAGGATTATATGGGACATCATTAATCTGAAATATAAAAAAACCTGATTAACCTTGGAGATAAGGCGACCAAATCCCTCAATGGGATGTAATGCCAGCATAATTAAATAAATAATATTTAGTTATACACCAAATATTTTTTACAGATTTTTCAGCAAATTTATTTTAAATAATAAAATATAGACAACAATGATTTTATCTTGGAAATGTTGTAAATATAGAATGCAGTGCCGAATGTGCAGTTTATGCTGTCATCGTAAATTCTGCTACTCTGTGAGGTTAAAACCTTGCGTAGTATTTTTTTTTTAATTTGACAAAATTTGAATAAATCAATTAAAATCTTGCTATTGAACTGAATAAAATTTCGTCAAAATATAGAATTTTTACTGCTGGTTTAAAGAAAAAATTCGTTGATTTGAATAAATTTTGGTCAGATTAATTCAATAAATTTAATGAAAGCATTGCCGAATCGAATAAAACTATCGTCAATTTGAAGAAAATATTTGTCAATTCAATGAAATTGTATTTATTGCAAAATTCAAAATATCGTGTTAACTAATATTATTTTAACAGCATTTTACCTGCGCATTACGGTTACGGTCCTTGCGGAAATTACTAATTTGAACATTTAGCTCTGAGCATTTTTGTTAACTCCTCCGTAGTAAATGGGAAATGGTGCAACACCGACTATCTAAACAAAAATAAATTATATAATTGTTGTAATTTAATAAATTTAGAATTTTATAACTTACGATCAGTAACAAGTTTCAATTGTTGCAAGTCTTCAAGAAGTTTTTTTTTATGTTTTTATGAAGCTTTACATAAGACTCGATGCTTTTGAATATTTTTGTAAAAAATCCTTGTTCACCTATGAAATAATAGGTTCTTCTTTATTTACGTGTAAATCGTACTATCCACACGAAGTTTCCTAATCTGAAAATCCGATTAATTATTTTTGACATCGCTAGGTATCGCTTTTCCGAGGGTTTGGATAAATACTTCAGATGTGTCAAAACTGTTGATCCCCTTATTTGATTCATCGTTTAAACGTCATGATCGGTACTTCGTAATATGTTGACTATAAAATTAAACACACTAAAAATAAATTCGGTTAGAATTTTTTTTGAGTATTTCGAGAAATAAAAGAGAAAGAAAGCAAGATATATTTTAAAATACGTGTTACGCGAGAGATACAGTTTGTAACGAAAATGATCAATAACATTGATTTTTTAATTTGTTTTTCAAAATATAAGGATTATAAAATTTATTTTTCAGTTTGCCTCCCTCGTCGGCTCCGAAAGTGTTGAGTTACTTTCATCCGTAAAAGCAACCGTCTTTCAGAAGTTGGCTTTTTGTTTTTAATTTTTCCGCAAATTCAATTTTTATTTTGGAATTGACATCCGAATTTAATGGCTTCTTGTTTAACGCCCTTCTAATATGTTGGGGGTGAATAGCTTTATTAAGTATCTTCCCCATTTCTGAAACTAGTTTTGGAGCTCTTGTTTTTGGATTTTCTTTCACCAATTCCAAAATCTTTTGCTTGTCCTGATTGGAAAATGATGCTTTTCGCCCTGTTTGCTTCCCGTTTTCAACCGATAGTGTGACAACCAGATTCAACTGGATATTATTTGGGCCATTGTAGAATGACTTCGAAAGACAAAATTTCCATTGTAAATTGTTACTGACTTTATATCTAATTTTTTAATTTTGAACGACTTTTGGTAATCGAAGTGCACAAATCAATTTTTTAATTTCCTTCCTTTAATTTTTTAACAAAACCTCTAAAAAATATGCAATGAAATAAAAAAATCAAATGTTTTTGTCCTATCTACTCTTATCCTTGTGTTTGAGATGAAGAACTGATTTTTTGTAAAGACTCACTATGCTAGAAATATGAGTTTGTTATATGGATCATTCTATTATACAGGGTGTCCCAAAATTGGAAGATGAAACGAAACAGGGTGATAGGGAAGTTTATTTTCAACGAAAACAACGAAGTAACGTGTTTTCGAATTATTGATGGTACAAAAGTTATTCCACTTTTAGTGTTTTTTTAGTGAAATTATTTTAAAAGAAACCAAGAGTTCTTTTGTATAACTTTATACGATCTAGAAGAGTGTGCCTTTCCAATATAATCAATTTTATAAGGTGTATTATCTTCTTGCAAATAAAAACGATGGTTTTGTAAACTCTTTTTGTTTCTCAAAATTGTTTGTTGATGTTTAAGTGACACTAGCGGGAAAACAATATACTACAGAAAGTTGACCCATTATCAGAAAAATATTCGACACTAATGTAAATTTTAAAACGGTATCACACACCGGGCTATTCATATCAGAATATTTTCTATCAATTTTTTATACAAAGAAAGTCGTGTTCATTAAAAAACGCACTTAACAAATTTCGTGTTCTACAATCGATGCTTTGTCACAAATAGAACAAAATGAATAAAATAAGATTTTTATATTAACTTTAAATTACATTATTCGGATTTCCCTCGAATTTCCTGGATTTCCCCCTAATTCGGGAAATCCGGAATCCTGGAAAACCGGGAAATCCGGGCACATCAGTAAACACAAATCAGGTAAATCTGGGAAAAATATAGGGGAATCCGGGAAATATGGGGAAAATCCGGGAAATCTAAGAGAAATACAGAAGAAAACCGGAACAATCCGGGGGAAATATGGGGGAAATCCGTAGGAAATCCAGAAGAAACTCGGAAAAGTGATAGTCCAGACTGATAGTCCAAACGTCGACGATTTTGAGAAAATTTCAAGAAATTCCTGGAGAGAGAAATGTGACTTCTTCTAGTGTATATATGTATTTTCACCAGATACCCAAAAGTGGTACGTAAATTCATTCAGGTCACTAACGTCCGCAACAGCTTTCAGTGCTTGTAAAAAGTTCTCTTCATGATTGCTACATTCTTTACAATGTCCTGTACATAGAAAATGAACTGTTAGTTATATTTTCAAACATAAATACTGATAATAAAATTGTTTCACCTTCACAGCAATCCCATGTTACTTTTTGACAAGATACTTTTAAGTAGGTCCGTTTCATTCTTAACAACAGGATCAAAATGTTTGATATAATTGGACATACAAAATTATTGTACATACATTGTGTGTGTGTTCCAGTTTTTCCTGCTATTACGCACTCTTTTGGTCGTAGCTCCGCATAGTTGGGGAACCCGATCACCTTAAGAGGTTATGTTTCCAAAAACTTTTGTTATGCCTCTGATAAATTGCATAAAACAAGTAGCTTCTGTGGTTTTATTCGTTACGAATCGTAACTGCCGACTGATACCCATACTTTTATAAAAATTCATGAACCAAAGTGATCGTTTAAGAAGAAATTGGGAAAACTGCAATGACTATGCTGCTAGGCTAATTTCTTTGCTCTTTCAATCATGTAACGAGTTGCTCCAAACTCAGTCATAAATCTTACTGCTGACCAATAATTAAAGTTAGAAGATGAATTTAATTTTGATAATTTCTTTGCGCGATTAAATACTTCTTTAATGTTATCGAGAAAGCTTGCGGCATCCAAATCGCGATCTGGGCCGGTGTGAAGTACTTAACTTTTATAAAAAGTTTCAATGAAAAGTGAAGACTCAAAAGTGTAGATACACAAATTATCAAAAAGTGTATCTGCAAAAATAGTTCGGAATTCGAAATACATACGTGGTTTAATTAAAATTATTAAAAATACACAAAAAATATTGAGAATCACAGTACTACACAAATAAGTTAATATATGTTCTTTATAAAAAAAAATTATTATTAAATTTAAATTTGGGTATTTTTAATTCAGAAAATCATCGCAACCACAAGAACCGAGTGTGTGATCTAGTGTTACCAAGATTCCGAAAATTAACTTTGGTAAACTATTTCACTTATTTCGGATGGAGGCGATACTCTTTCGGATTGTCCTGAAGTACTGTCATATAACGTCTATCACAAATTTGTTAATTTGATGTTCATATTATGGTTTATGAATTTTTAACATTTTCCGCTATTTTTGCACCAACACTTCTACATGTAAATTTCATATTTTTATTATTTTCCACATTAAAAGGATAACGGCACTTTGGGTTAACAATTTTTTAAATATTTTTAAATTTATATAAACCTGAACCAGTTAATAATTTTTTATGCCTACATGAATACGATCATTTTGAAGGCCATTCAGAATGAAGCCCCTATAATTCTAGTGCATTCTGAACAGACAAATGACAAAGCACATCGGGGCCTATTTTTAAACATATAATAAAACCTTTGAAATCATGTTTAAAACTAAAAACGGCGTAAACCCCAAGCAAATACATAACAGGTAAGGCCTAATGCTTGCTGAAAAGGCTGCACATTTTCCTTTCCGATTGTATATTAAACTTTTTTTATGGAGTGGTAGCTACACCTTCTACAGGTGAAAATAATTGGTAATATTTGTTGTATCATAACTGCGTTACTAACGGTATTTTTATAAAATAAATTATTGGTTAATTTAGAACGATTTAGTACCTTTTTATAATGGTACTTTTCTTATGAATACGTTATACAAAATCTAAAATAAAATAATTTTAAGTAACCAATAAAATAAAAACCCGAAAATGTAAAAAACGTTTCAATTTCAGAATCGTTTCAAAAGGTCACAAAACTTACACGAAAAAATGAAAAAAAGGAAATCGGTGAGGTCGACTTTGGACCCACTGCTGAAATACAATGGACTGACTCCTATGCATACCAACTTGTAGTCCAGAAAAAAAAATTAATTCTTGTTTGCTGGTCGGTGGTGTTTCAGTTCCGCCCAAGAACAATTGTCGGCCATAATAGCTTCCAGTTGCTCGTTGAAATTTTACTCTGCAGTTTTGATGTGAACTATTTTGTATTTATTTGTTATTTCTTGGAAACACTTAAACACTTTTTTTTATTAAAACTAACATTAAAGAGCACACTTTAATTAACTATTTATTAACTATAACTAGTAATGTTTCACCATAAACGGGGGTCCACTAACCCGAAGTTTGGTCTTAATGCATTCAATCCAATTTTTATATTGCTCGTGTTTTAACCACTAATTCTGAAACTTGGAAAAGTAATATTTTCTCTGTTTGGGAACAATTCTTGTTTATTTATAAATTGTTTGTAAAATCATTATTTCAAAAATGATAACTTACTTTTTCCAACATGTTGAAATTACAATTCCAGTAAAGTTTTTAATATGACATTGTTTATTTAACCTTGAGTCTTGACAAATCTGTCAAAATTCCCCAACAAGCAATGAATATTTTTAAATATGCATATCCCGGCCAATAGTCTTTATTAGACATTTGTTATTATCCCTACAAGCATTGAAGTGTCAATGCAAAAATATATTTTCTGGCGCGTTATTTAATAAAAAACTATATTTTATAAAACTGTTAAATTAGAAATCCGCTCATGATCCTAAAAATGCAAAAAAGTGTTAGAGGCTGAAACCTCACGTAATCAGAACTTTGGTAGAAAAATTGACAAACCCGAAAAAATCGAACGAGAATTTTTTTTCTATGGCGGGTACCCGACCTCCGTGAGGTAGAAATCCCGCTTCTCACTCTCCGAATTAAAAATAAATGAAAAAAATCGAATCGCATAAGCCGTTCTTGAAATACTTTCGGTACAGACAACCATCCATCCAGACGGAAGGACAATTTTTTTTTATATTTTTGGAATCAAGGACAATAAAACGTCGAGCGAGATACGCGGTTTTCGACCAAAAGTCATTTTGTCAAAAAAATCATCCAATCCCATGGCATTGCTTTACATTTCCCTCATATGGAAGAAAAGAAAACAGTCACATGGAGCAATGTCTGGAGTATCATCGTGTTTGGCGAAAAATTTACGAACCAGCAATGAACTGTGAGCCCAGTTTTTCACCACAAATTTGCGCAAATAGATACATAGAAAGCGGGATTTTAATAGTGAGGAAATAATTTATAAATCCAAATCAAGGTAACTTGGAATTCTAATATGAACGTTTGAAGACATTTTGGGTTTTGGTCGAAATTAACGAAATTAGGCCATTTATTAACAAATTAAAGTCAAATTTAGTTTGTAAAGCACTCATCTGTAAAGAATAATTCTTAACAGATAATTTTCAAATTTGAAAAAGGGATATTTCGGATAAAAGTCTAAAATTCGGACATGCTGACATGCTCAAATTTGACAATAATTTAATGGGCGAATTCCAGAACTTCATTCAAAATTCAACTTAAAATTATAATCTAGTCCCACATACCAAATTTAACTATAATTAGTTAATTAATCACTTAGATACATTCACCATTGTAAAATTCCAGGAGGGGTTGGCCAACGTATAGTTGCGGACAAAAATTACTGAGAATTATCAATTTACAGCGAGCGCATTTAGGTCGATAACTGATCAAACTTTTTCTCTCAGAATTGTGTTAGAAAAGTACTATGAAAAGAACATCTTTGTACATTTTTTATTCATAGATTTTTAACAGGCGTATGTTAGCATCCAGAGGAGCACGTCATGGAGTGTGTTGTCACATTTCAGCCTTCCTCAAAAATTGATAACCATGGACAAAGTATTAATAGAAGACGGGCTCTAAAAGCGAGGCTTTCGCAATAACATCTCGAGTTAGTTTCAATACAGAATTGAAATCCGAGCCCGAGCCACGTTGGGGCAAAAATGTCAAGTGGTTAAAAAAAAATCAAACAATAAACTTTAAAACAAAAAAAAAATTAATTCAAATTTTGATTTTTTTTACAAATTTAGGATATTTTTGAAGTTGTCTCCTTTGATAAATTAAAGTCAAATAGGTCGTGAACGATGTTGAATGACTTAGATTTTATGTGGGGCTATTTTCTCCATAGTTTATGGAATGGGGTTCTAGTGTGTATTGGTTTGAAATTTTTGAAAGGAACTCATTGGTTTGAAATGTTCTGCATGTTCTGGTATACGCTTTTGACTTCCGAATTTTCAGTTAACTAGTTAACTAGTTAACACTGCATCAGAACCCAGAGTGATTTCTGGAATTGTTTCTGCGTAAGCATGTCTTTTGAAGGCCGACACTCCGCCCTCGTTTATCACCGTTAGTCTTGGCCTATCCGACATGTTTCGAATATACTGTCTTCTGGTGTCTGCCTCAGTCACGTTTGGGTATGGGATCCAGATGGCGGCCGTACCAAGATTGTCTGAGTATACCATTCGACATCTTGTGACTACTTATTTTGAGTAGCTCAGAGGCCGCTAAACTTCCAATTTCGACGAACGCCATATTCTGCTCCCTTGAGTTTGCTTTGGTATGGAAGACTTTTAAATCGTGTTTGTGTCCGTAAAGGTCTCTTTGCATCGCTTCCTTTACCTCAGTCTTTGTTGTTAGGCAGTCGAGGTCTGATTTCCAGTGTGGTTTTTGCCTCCAGACCTCCCATCGTATTGCTGTCTTCAAGACCACTTTTAGGCGCATCACAGAGGTAGTCCTTATTTTCTGTTTCGTGGACAAGTTCTAACTGGACATGCGCCATCCTACTTCGACGAACTGATTCTCTGAATCTCTGTGTTCGAGTTTCGGGATAAATGCAATTCTTTGAAGATAAGGCTCGCTTAGTACTACCAAAAAACAATCGTAGACGAAGAGTTAGAGGCATTCATTGCTCGATAAAGATCCGACTCAAATGCACGAGGAGCTTGCCGGTACATTGAGGGTGATCCAACAAACAGTTTCCGTGCGACTGAAATATATATGGGCATCATTCAAAAGCAAGGCAATGAGGTCCTTTATGAATCGAAACCGCAAGAGGCAAACAAGAAAGGGTTGTTTACATCGGATAGTGACTGATGACGAGAAGTGGATCTTGTACGATAATTGCAAGAGGAAAAAATGAGACGAACATTCATGTTTCGAAGGTTACGCTATGTATCGGGTGGGATCAAAGAGGCGTTGTGTTCTACGAGCTGCTACATTCCATTACAGGCGAGCGGTACAAACTACAATTAATTCGGAATATGAGGAGAGGCATGGTAAAGTTATTCTTCTGCATGGCAATGGTCAGCCTCACGTTGCAAAAGTCATAAACAAATATTTGGAAACGCTCAAGTGGGATATTTTACTGCACCCGCCGTATTCTCCGGACATTGCTGCTTCTGATTACTGGGTTGTTCCGACGGATGCAACACGATTTGGCAGGTCACCGGTTTACTTCTTTTGAAGAAATTGAAAATTGGCTTCAAACTTAGATCGCCTAAAAAGATGAAACGTTTTTCCAAGATGGGATTCGAAAATTGCCTGAGAGGTGGGAAAAAGTCGCAAACAGCGATGGACAATATTTTAATTAATCTGTTCATTCATTTTATTTTAAAATAAATGCATTTTTAAAATTAAAAAAAACGGACCGAATTAATTTGCACAACCAATAAATTATTGTCTAATCTAATCATGCAACAATTAAATTTTATTGAATAGGAACATATTTAGTTTCTTCCAGATTATATGTATATTTTACTAATATGATAAGAACTTTTATCTTGTGTAAGATAGGCGTCATTGGAAACACTTGTCTAAATTTGTCTCTACATCCTTATCAATCAATCATAATTTATTTCAAATTGATATAGATAAATAACCATTTAAAAAAATAATTAAATTAAGTTTCAAAGCCTTTTTGCTTCAAAATCAATTTAAATCTTATACAACTCTTGAGTTTAATTATTGATCATCACAAATAAGCAAAATCTTATAACGCATTATACAAAACGATAAAATCATAAAAATTTAAGTATACCCCAAAATTTTGTAAATTTAGCACTTATGCCAAGAACTATATGTTAGTTTCAATATATGTACATAAATAGTTTGATTAAGTGTAATAAAAAAATTTTGTTGTTTAAGAAAAAGTTATGAAGCATGAAATACCAAATACCACAGAAATTCAATTTTTCTAGAATAAATATACAGTGAGTAGATTTGAAATTCGGACAAAAATGTTTTTCTTTTATTTTCAAATAAAACAAAAATAATTAAAATTTTCAAGATCGTGCCTACTACTCGTATCTCAATTATTCAGCATTTTCCGGAATTTACCTTTGCCTGGCATTAAAAAGTAACTTAAAATTAATTAAATCGCAAATTGATTTATGAGATAAATATTACGTTAACACCGTTGGGGCGATCTAACTTCAAATCTTATACTCGAGGTAAAATTATTTTAAAAATTTATTAAAGAATCTAGAGAATGACCCGACTTTTTACTTCACAAGTACGTCAAATTTAAGTCGGAAATCAATTCTTAAGTAAGACCAAGGTGTTTACGTCATCGTCGCAGTTCTGCCAAAGATACCTACTGAATATTAATTTATTATAGTAGCACGTGTGGTTGGAAGTGAAATGCCTTGTAACGTTCTGAAAATTGCATGTCGTTGTGACGCTGAAACGAATGGTAGATGAACTTCTGCTTTACCGCGCTCTGAGAACTCTCGTTAAGCAGTCGCTTTAACTCATCATCAGACTCTTGCACCTTAGCCAAATCAGTAAACTTTTACTTTACTTTGAAATTTACCGATTTCTTCAACGATGAAGTATAATTGTCGAGTCTGCGTTGAACTCCTTTCGCTCAGGGAGGTAATTGCTGAGGTAAGGTTTTCAGATCTAGAAAGTTTGTGGGAAAAGAATTGACATTAGGAAGTGTACTTTTATTTTGGGCAAAATACTCTTTGCAGTCTTGAGACCAAAAGAAATGTTTATTATTTTTTGACAGTTTATCCAGTTCTACAGTGTGTACATGTAGTGGAGAGAATAATTCGGCTAACATGGATATCTATTCCAAGTTCGACTAATTTTTCAGGCAGCTGTTTGATGTGAAATGTTTGCTCGTCCTAGTTTTTACTGGTCACAAGCATTGAAATATTTTCGCAGCCTTATAGTGATTGCCGTTTTATGCACGTATTAGGGCACAATTGGAATTGGAAAATGATAATTAGGGGTTTCAGTTAAAGTAGGAAATATTTTCAGGATCTCACAGACCAAATTGAAAATTTGTCTTCATTTGAAAAACTCGTATTCACGAAGGTCGATTACTAGACCATATTTAAGCCAACAGCTAGAGGATTTGTTGAGATACATTTTCAAATCGAGTGAATGTCTTCTAGGCCAATATAAAGACATCAGAAGGATAACAGTTTTCAATACTTACTTACTTAGTACGATTTTTTGGGCAAAACTACCTTCTAATTTTTAAGTGATACGAGTAGATCAATAATAAGGCATTCCAGAGACTGCACAGAAATACAATCATATATATCTTATTGGTCTATAAATAGAGTCTACTCAAAAATCAAAAGGTGTCGGTGAGAGTTTTGATCAAAAAACGTTGTACTAAACAAATCTATATTTAAACTATTCCACTTTAGTTGAATCTGTATGATGTGTTATTACTGTCCTAAGGCGAATTTACTTAAAAATCAAAAGAAGCCGATAAGAGTTTTGCTGAGATAAATCGTACTGAGCAAATCACATATCAGCTAACCTCTCACGGTTTGATAGGTCGCAGTTTTCTCTATATAGTGACATTTTGGCGCCATATCTTTGAGGTATTGTTATATCAAAATTACTCAAGTCGATATTAGCCGGTGAGAGGTTTACTTAAAAAGTTGTATTGAGCAAATCCATATCGAATCGGTTCATAAGCCGGTTAAAAATTAAGCCTGCACTGAGTTATTTCAATATTGTTGGATTTTGGTGCAATCTCTGTGATGATTTGTTATTTCCCTAAATAAAAAACTATAGTGAAGTTTCCGAAAAATTAAAAATGACAAAAATCTTCACAACATCCCAAAAACTGTAAAATCTACATTTTCAAAAAAAACTTTGTTTTGCAAAACGAAATAAACTATTTAAAAAAATCAGTTCACAATGGCAAGCTAATTTAGCCACAACCATGAGCCATTTTAAAATTTTGCGTCGATATGATACTGTTGTGTCGATATGGTATTGTTTGCGGATACGCTCGAAACGCGGTATTTCAAAACACGATATTTCAAAACGAGATATGACGAAACGAGATATGGTACAAAACGAAATAGGTCAAAATGCGATATTTCAAAACGCGATATGGTACAAAACGCGATATGGTACAAAATGCGATATTTTGAAACGCGATATTTCAAAACGCAATATGGTACAAAACGCGATATAAAACGAGATATTTCAAAACGCGATATTTAAAAACGCGATATGGTACAGGATATGCGTTGTGAAGCGACGGGAGCGCAGCGACCCACATGATATCGATCATATGTACTATCATTCCTATCGACTTTTAAATTACTATAAACTGAAATTAAATTTCCCCTTCACCCGCCTGATATAACCCGATTCTAAACTCCCGTTTTGTACCATATCGCGTTTTGAAAAATCGCATTTTGAAAGGTCGCGTTTTGTACCATATCGCGTTTTGTATCGTATCGCGTTTTGAAATATCGCGTTTTAATAATTCGCGTTTTAAAATATCGCGTTTCAAATGGGACCCGATTGTTTGATATATTCAAAATTTTCGTAGTAATAACAACCAGTGTAAATTTCAATGTCATTATTTTGGTTCAATAAAATCAATGGTAGCCAATAGATTATTGATTTTTTCGAAATCAGCCATCCCTTGTTTATAACAAATGAAGATTGAGAAGGAAGGATGGTATTGATGATCTATGGTGAACAAGGCTAGATTTTCTTCTATAACGGCAATGTTAAAGGCGTTCGAGGATAATACATAATCAAGCTGCTGTTTTAGTTATTTTCAATATAGCTGATCTGAAATAATTCTGAATTCTATTTACTATCCGTGACTAAAGTTTCCATTACAGAGTGTGCGATCATAGTATGTAATGGGTGGTCCGAGCGCGACCACATAAGATAAGGCAAATTCAAGTCGCCAACGACTAAAAGGCCATCTTCCATACGACAAAACGGCCATCCTATCAATAATGTTAAACAAATAAATCAACAGCTCCCATAATAAGCTGATAGGTGCCAACTAGACTAGTGGGAGGGCCAGAAAATACAAATATTTATCCTATTAGTGTTAATACTCACACAAGGAATAATTTTTAAGAAATTAGAAAACATTAAGAATTGTCTAAATAACATGATTTCATATACCGTTAAGCATAGACATCTCTACGATGCCTTGTCATATTGACCATCACACCACCAGTACACTTTTTACTATAGAAAATTTTTAAAAGTAATAAAAATCTATGCCTGCCCACCCCAATAACATGATTTCATATACCGTTAAGCGTAGACTTCTCTACGATGCCTTGCCATTAACTATTAATCCTCACTACATATGATTAGTGTAGGTTACATTTAATCAGGATATTTATGTATGTATATACACTTTTAAGCTTTTGTAAGGTTTTTTGTCAATTTATCGGAAACGTCACGCTACCAAATGAAAATCGCATGTCAGCACATTGAAACCAAACATGCCTCGTTTGATAGGTCAACTCCTTAGTTACTTCTATATGGGATAACATTTTGGTGCAGTATTTGGAATGTCTTGTTATTGGCCATAATTGCGTGTCAGTCAAAAATATAAAAAGAAAAAAATCCTATTGAGCAATTCCGATTGGAACGTAACATGCTTCTTTCTTGGTCATAATGAGATTCACTCAAAAATAAATAGGAGGCGATGCATGAAGTTTTTACACAAAGATTTGTCGTCGCTTTGTTGCGATATGTGTTTTCCATGTCAATCTTCTATCTAGATGTAGAGTATTTAATGGTTTTGCATTGGTTGCTCTTTTATTCTCCATTTTGAAAGCCACTTTACTATTTCTTCTAAGTGTTCTTGCATTACTCTTGATTCTATTTCAGGGTTTTCATGGGTCACTATTTCACCAAGAATTGCTGGGCCTTAATTTTATTGGACTATGTCTAAAAATGCTGCAGAGCACTACTTTTTTTGTTCAAACGAGTCTCTGATTTCTGATACGATCCTATGCACTTTGGTTCTATGGTTCCATTATCTTCTCTTAATTCAAACTGGTGATCCGGTATCATACTTTGCTCTTGCAGAATTGGTTTAAACTTTTTAAGAAGCATTTTTTCAAAGAGTTTTGTCAGAGTTGGCAGTAAACTGATTGGACGATACGAGTCTACTTTTGGTTTCATCTTTATCTGGTTTATGGATTATGATCTGTGAAATTTTCCAAGTTTCAAGAGAATACCCATTTTTCATTATAGCAATGAAAATGAGGTGCCTTTTACTTCACACCATTTATATTTAATTGGTTGAAATTCTGAAGCTTCAACTTCTTGAGGCAGCAGTTCCCCCCAGTGTCCATTATTTTCGTTCGGAGTAAATACTTTTAATAAATGTTAGGCCCAGTTTCCATCGGAGGACATGATTGCGTAGGCCGTTTCATGTTTTTGTGTGGCTTTCCACAGTGAGTAATCTGTCGCTTCTGATGCTGTAAGTTTACTTAGATAACATGGAATCCCCTCATCATGATCTTTTGTTCGTGCTGCTTTCACGTGTTTGATAGCTTTATTTAATTTTGAGTTAAGTCCAAGTGATATGCGTTTATTCTTTAAGAGCTGTTAAATATTCTGTGACGTTTGGTGCATTTTCACTTTAGTAGAGCTGTTGCATGTAGCATCTTTTGCTGCTTCAATCTTAGATTTCGTTTTAAGTGGGATGCTCAATGAGCACTCTCTTGCCACTGTAGATTTGAATTGAGACCAATTAGTGTGTCGGTTCGTTAAAAAAATGTTTGATTCTGAATTTAAAACTTGTGTGCTTAATGTTATTAAAACCAGGGAGTGGTCAGATGATATAGTCCGTAGCCCGTTTCGGCCTTTAACATAAGTTCTAGCAATACTCTTTGTTACACAGAACTCGATTAAATCGTCTATCTGTTGTCCAATATGTTGGACTGCCGCCAGAAACATGATCGAGTTTCCTTCCTGCATACATTCCCACAGCTGCTTGCCTTTTGGTGATGTTAACCGAGAACCTCATTGGATGTGTTTGGAGTTAAAATCTTAAATTTCACAGACCTCATTTGTGTAAAATGTGTCTCAGAGACCATCATGATATCAATATTGTGTTCATTAAGAAAATGCTGTACTTCTAATTTATGTTGTGCTAGCCCATTGGTATTCCATAAGGCTAATTTAAGTTCAATCATCTTATATTTTGATTGTTTGTTAACAGTTGCATCAGGGTAGCCATGTTTTGCAGCATGAGTCCCATATTTGTTTCCATAATTTACATAAATTTGTTCGTTGATTCGCTGAGGGTAATTATGATTTTGTAAATTCCCTGATTATCATAATGTTTCTGTGTTAGTGGTTGCAGAAATAATTTTCTCATTGTTTAAGCGTTTACGTATTTGATTGATAGCTCGTTGCTCAATTCGTTGCCTTGGTGTATTTTTTTCCTTAACTCCTTGTACACAATGCATCCTCTGTAATTAGCCCCACAATTACTGCAGTTCCTTACTTCAGGTTTTGTTTTGTCTAAATCACACTCGCTAGTTTTGTGTATGTTGCCGCATATCAACGCTTCTACTACCACCATTTTATACAACAGATACCTCATGTTGTAGATATCGTGTGTCCCTTTGGTTTTTGCTGCTTCAGGTTCCAGATGAACTTTGAACATTGGTTGAGGGATTTTCTCACGATTAATATAGTTGATAACGCTTCTTATATTAAGCATTCAAAAAAAGTTTCTGATTTAATTGTTAAAGAAAAGTGACTGGGACTACGACCGCAACTTACCATTCCATGAAAATGTGGCTCGGTTACTTCCGCACTCAACAAGATGCTCGAATTACAAAATATGCACGCTTGAAAATAGACGACTTCTCTTAGGTGCGGCATTTATTGGTAACGTTTTGCTTGGTCACACTGATTCAACTTACATCTTGGGAAACATATCAGTTCATGTGCCATGCAGAACATTTCGGAAACAATGAGTTTTTAGCACTAGAACACCATTTACAAACTATGGAAAAACCTCCATTAATAGGATGTCTAAATCATTCAATATCATTGACGACCTATTGGACGTTAATTTCCCAAAGGACAACTTCAAAAATATCCTGAAGAACTATTTTTAAAATTTTTAAATGTTAAATCAAAATTTGAATTATTTTCATTTTTTGTTTAAAGTTTTTTCGTTAAATTTTTTAAATGTTTTTTTATTTTTGTGTTTTAAACTAAATAATTTGAAATTATACAAAATAGATTTCTGTGAAAAAAAAGAAAAAAGAAAAACGCCTCTTCAGAAAAAAAATTATTTTGAAGGCAGTGCACTTCTAATTATTAATATTTTATTTATTTTTTACTGCACGCGACGATTCAAATCGAATTTGCTAATGAACTGATAAAAATGTTGTGACTTTTGTTGTCTGAACTTGTTCATGGCATTAAATTCGCAGGGTGTACGAAAATATTTATGAACGACTGTATTTACATATAAGTACATATTTTTGATTAATTTCATATTTTTAAAAATTGAGTTCAGCTGACTAATGTTGGAACCAATATTTGTTACATTTTTGGCGACGTGTTTGGAGATGCCTTGTTTTGGTTACTGGGGTCAGGCTTAAACTTATAGAAACGTACGTCGACTAATAAACATTATTTTTAGTTGCAGACATGAACACTATGTCTTATTTTAGTTCGTTTCGCTATTTTATAATTTGACATCTCCACCAAAGTGAACTTTTCATAAGTGTTTGAAGTTAAATCAAATTTGTTTTTGTTTTCTAAAGTTTTATGGTTCGTACTAAAAGGTTTTAAGTGAACAATATAAAATAACGCAATAAACCAGTTTTGTGCTTTTCGCTATCAGACATTTAACCTGCAAATACATAAAGGAAGAGGATTAGAGTTACGGTGAACTTCAAAGTTTCAGAAAATGTGCTTCATTTAAGGCTTGGAGCATATATAAATCAGGGTAGGAATTACTGATTTATTGGACTTATTGGAAAGATATGAAATTGGTGAGGGCACTTGGATTTATGAAAAAGTGTTTATAGAAATTTTATAAAAGGTATGAACCTCTCTTTGGAAACTAAACACGTCAAAGTAAGGATTAAAAGTGAAATTTATAGAAATTGAACTAACACAACTATAAGTGTGTTGTTTTTAGTAAGAAAGTCTGAAGAAAATATTGAGGACTTGCCAATTTATTCGGAGGGTGTTCAAACATTTTGATTCTAAATCATATACATTTTTCGTTAGGTAATGGATCGACTCCTACGCTGACCTGAACTACGTAGGCCATTATAATGTAAGTGAGTGCCCTATTAAAATGTTGTATATTCCTGGTTTGTGTTGCTCGAAGTCCAAACACATGTTACTGAAGTTAGCCGAAAATTTCAGCCGAAAAAAACCTCCATTGTCGACATATTTTGTATCAGGTGGTAGTACAAAATTCTATTGATATTAGCCGAAACTTACATGTTATTGAGCAGTAAATTTTAGCCGAAAATAATTTGAAAAATTAATATCACATAATTCGAATAATAAAAGGTAATATGAAGTGGGTGAAGTTAGAACAATTCGTAAACTGCTGGATCCTGTATTTAAATTTTGTCGTGCTAGTGAGGTCTGAATTTGAGTTCTGGCACTAACAGTGAACACCCGTGCTAAATATGAGGCGATATTTTATGTAGCATCATAGTGAAATAAATTAAAATCTGGATGCATGTTTAGTGGTCATTTGGACTGGGTGAAGTTTGTCCAGTTCGTAAATAGCTGGATCCCGTATTTATAGTTTGTCGTATTAAGGGGCTATGAATTTAAATTGTGGCACTAATAGTAAACACCTGTGCTAAATATGAGGCGATATTTTATGTAGCATCATAGTGAAATAAATTAAAATCTGGATGCATGTTTAGTGGTAATTTTGACTGGGCGAAGTTAGACTAATTCGTAAATAGCTGGATCCCGTATATACAATTTGTCGTATTAGGGGGCTATAAATTTAAGTTCTGGCACTAACAGTGAACAGCTGTGCTAAATATGAGGCGATATTTTATGTAGCATCATAGTGAAATAAATTAAAATCTGGATGCATGTTTAGTGGTCATTTGGAGTGGGTGAAGTTTGTCCAGTTCGTAAATAGCTGGATCCCGTATTTATAGTTTGTCGTATTAAGGGGCTATGAATTAAAATTGTGGCACTGACAGTGAACACCTGTGCTAAATATGAGGTGATATTTTATGTAGCATCATAGTGAAATAAATTAAAATCTGGGCGCACGTTTAGTGGTAATTTGGACTGGTTGAAGTTAGACTAATTCGTAAATAGCTGGATCCCGTATTTATAGTTTGTCGTATTAGCGGGCTATGAATTTAAATTGTGGCACTAACAGTGAACACCTGTGCTAAATATGAGGCGATATTTTATGTAGCATCATAGTTAAATAAATTAAAATCTGGATGCATGTTTAGTGATAATTTTGACTGGGCGAAGTTAGACTAATTCGTAAATAGCTGGATCCCGTATTTATAGTTTGTCGTGTTAAGGGGCTATGAATTTAAGTTGTGGCACTAACAGTAAACACCTGTGTTAAATATGAGGCGATATTTTATGTAGCATCATAGTGAAATAAATTAAAATCTGGATGCATTATTAGTGGTAATTTGGACTGGGTGAAGTTAGACTAATTCGTGAATAGCTGGATCCCGTATTTATAGTTTGTTGTATTAAGGGGCTATGAATTTAAATTGTGGCAGTAACAGTGAACAGCTGTGCTAAATATGAGGCATATTTTATGTAGCATCATAGTGAAATAAATTAAAATCTGGATGCATGTTTAGTGATCATTTGGAGTGGGTGAAGTTTGTCCAGTTCGTAAATAGCTGGATCCCGTATTTATAGTTTGTCGTATTAGCGGGCTATGAATTTAAGTTGTGGCAGTAACAGTGAACAATTGTGCTAAATATGAGGCGATATTTTATGTAGCATCATAGTTAAATAAATTAAAATCTGGGCGCATGATTAGTGATAATTTGGACTGGGTGAAGTTAGACTAATTCGTAAATAGCTGGATCCCGTATTTATAGTTTGTCGTATTAGCGGGCTATGAATTTAAGTTGTGGCAGTAACAGTGAACACCTGTGCTAAATATGAGGCGATATTTTATGTAGCATCATAGTTAAATAAATTAAAATCTGGGCGCATGATTAGTGATAATTTGGACTGGGTGAAGTTAGACTAATTCGTAAATAGCTGGATCCCGTATTTATAGTTTGTCGTATTAAGGGGCTATGAATTTAAATTGTGGCACTAACAGTGAACACCTGTGCTAAATATGAGGCGATATTTTATGTAGCATCATAGTGAAATAAATTGAAATCTGGATGCATGTCTAGTGGTAATTTGGAGTGGGTGAAGTTAGACTAATTCGTAAATAGTTGGATCCCGTATTTATAGTTTGTCGTATTAAGGGGCTATGAATTTAAATTGTGGCACTAACAGTGAACACCTGTGCTAAATATGAGGCTATATTTTATGTAGCATCATAGTGAAATAAATTAAAATCTGGGCGCATGATTAGTGATAATTTGGACTGGGTGAAGTTAGACTAATTCGTAAATAGCTGGATCCCGCATTTATGGTTTGTCATATTAAGGGGCTATGAATTTAAATTGTGGCTGAACACCTGTGCTAAATATGAGGCATATTTTATGTAGCATCATAGTGAAATAAATTAAAATCTGGATGCATGTTTGGTGGTCATTTGGAGTGGGTGAAGTTTGTCCAGTTCGTAAATAGCTGGATCCCGTATTTATAGTTTGTCGTGTTAGTGGGCTATAAATTTAAGTTGTGGCACTAACAGTGAACACCTGTGCTAAATATGAGGCGATATTTTATGTAGCATCATAGTGAAATAAATTAAAATCTGGGCGCATGTTTAGTGATCATTTAGAGTGGGTGAAGTTTGTCCAGTTCGTAAATAGCTGGATCCCGTATTTATAGTTTGTCGTATTAAGAGGCTATGAATTTAAGTTGTGGCACTAACAGTGAACACCTGTGCTAAATATGAGACATATTTTATGTAGCATCATAGTGAAATAAATTAAAATCTGGATGCATGTTTAGTGGTAATTTGGACTGGGTGAAGTTAGACTAATTCGTAAATAGCTGGATCCCGCATTTATAGTTTGTCGTATTAGGGGCTACGAACTTAAATTGTGGCACTAACAGTGAACACCTGTGCTAAATATGAGGCATATTTTATGTAGCATCATAGTGAAATAAATTAAAATCTGGATGCATGTTTAGTGGTCATTTGGAGTGGGTGAAGTTTGTCCAGTTCGTAAATAGCTAGATTCCGTATTTATAGTTTGTCGTATTAAGGGTCTATGAATTTAAGTTGTGGCACTAACAGTGAACACCTGTGCTAAATATGAGGCGATATTTTATGTAGCATCATAGTGAAATAAATTAAAATCTGGATGCATGTTTAGTGGTCATTTGGACTGGGTGAAGTTAGACTAATTCGTAAATAGCTGGATCCCGCATTTATAGTTTGTCGTATTAGGGGCTACGAATTTAAATTGTGGCACTAACAGTGAACACCTGTGCTAAATATGAGGCATATTTTATGTAGCATCATAGTGAAATAAATTAAAATCTGGATGCATGTTTAGTGGTCATTTGGAGTGGGTGAAGTTTGTCCAGTTCGTAAATAGCTAGATTCCGTATTTATAGTTTGTCGTATTAAGGGTCTATGAATTTAAGTTGTGGCACTAACAGTGAACACCTGTGCTAAATATGAGGCGATATTTTATGTAGCATCATAGTGAAATAAATTAAAATCTGGGCGCATGATAAGTGCTAATTTGGACTGGATGAAGTTAGACTAATTCGTAAATAGCTGGATCCCGTATTTATAGTTTGTCGTATTAGCGGGCTATGAATTTAAATTGTGGCACTAACAGTGAACACCTGTGCTAAATATGAGGCGATATTTTATGTAGCATCATAGTGAAATAAATTAAAATCTGGGCGCATGATTAGTGATAATTTGGACTGGGTGAAGTTAGACTAATTCGTAAATAGCTGGATCCCGTATTTATAGTTTGTCGTATTAAAAGGCTATGAATTTAAGTTGTGGCACTAACAGTGAACACCTGTGCTAAATATGAGGCATATTTTATGTAGCATCATAGTGAAATAAATTAAAATCTGGATGCATGTTTAGTGGTCATTTGGAGTGGGTGAAGTTTGTCCAGTTCGTAAATAGCTGGATCCCGTATTTATAGTTTGTCGTATTAAGGGGCTATGAATTTAAATTGTGGCACTAATAGTGAATATCTGTGCTAAATATGAGGCGATATTTTATGTAGCATCATAGTGAAATAAATTAAAATCTGGATGCATCTTTAGTGGTAATTTGGACTGGGTGCAGTTAGAATAATTCGTAAATAGCTGGATCCCGTATTTATAGTTTGTCGTATTAAGGGGCTATGAATTTAAGTTGTGGCACTAACAGTGAACACCTGTGCTAAATATGAGGCGATATTTTATGTAGCATCATAGTGAAATAAATTAAAATCTGGATGCATGTTTAGTGGTCATTGGGACTGGGTGAAGTTTGTCCAGTTCGTAAATAGCTGGATCCCGTATTTATAGTTTGTCGTATTAAGGGGCTATGAATTTAAGTTGTGGCACTAACAGTGAACACCTGTGCTAAATATGAGGCGATATTTTATGTAGCATCATAGTGAAATAAATTAAAATCTGGATGCATGTTTAGTGGTCATTTGGAGTGGGTGAAGTTTGTCCAGTTCGTAAATAGCTAGATCCCGTATTTATAGTTTGTCGTATTAAGGGGCTATGAATTTAAATTGTGGTACTAACAGTGAACACCTGTGCTAAATATGAGGCGATATTTTATGTAGCATCATAGTGAAATAAATTAAAATCTGGGCGCATGTTTAGTGGTAATTTGGACTGGATGAAGTTAGACTAATTCGTAAATAGCTGGATCCCGTATTTATAGTTTGTCGTATTAGCGGGCTATGAATTTAAATTGTGGCACTAACAGTGAACACCTGTGCTAAATATGAGGCGATATTTTATGTAGCATCATAGTGAAATAAATTAAAATCTGGATGCATGTTTAGTGGTCATTTGGAGTGGGTGAAGTTTGTCCAGTTCGTAAATAGCTAGATCCCGTATTTATAGTTTGTCGTATTAAGGGGCTATGAATTTAAATTGTGGTACTAACAGTGAACACCTGTGCTAAATATGAGGCGATATTTTATGTAGCATCATAGTGAAATAAATTAAAATCTGGGCGCATGTTTAGTGGTAATTTGGACTGGATGAAGTTAGACTAATTCGTAAATAGCTGGATCCCGTATTTATAGTTTGTCGTATTAGCGGGCTATGAATTTAAATTGTGGCACTAACAGTGAACACCTGTTCTAAATATGAGGCGATATTTTATGTAGCATCATAGTTAAATAAATTAAAATCTGGATGCATGTTTAGTGATAATTTTGACTGGGCGAAGTTAGACTAATTCGTAAATAGCTGGATCCCGTATTTAAAGTTTGTCGTGTTAAAAGGCTATGAATTTAAGTTGTGGCACTAACAGTGAACACCTGTGCTAAATATGAGGCATATTTTATGTAGCATCATAGTGAAATAAATTAAAATCTGGATGCATGTTTAGTGGTCATTTGGAGTGGGTGAAGTTTGTCCAGTTCGTAAATAGCTGGATCCCGTATTTATAGTTTGTCGTATTAAGGGGCTATGAATTTAAATTGTGGCACTAATAGTGAACACCTGTGCTAAATATGAGGCGATATTTTATGTAGCATCATAGTGAAATAAATTAAAATCTGGGCGCATGATAAGTGGTAATTTGGACTGGATGAAGTTAGACTAATTCGTAAATAGCTGGATCCCGTATTTATAGTTTGTCGTATTAGCGGGCTATGAATTTAAATTGTGGCACTAACAGTGAACACCTGTGCTAAATATGAGGCGATATTTTATGTAGCATCATAGTGAAATAAATTAAAATCTGGATGCATGTTTAGTGGTAATTTGGAGTGGGTGAAGTTTGTCCAGTTCGTAAATACCTGGATCCCGTATTTATAGTTTGTCGTATTAAGAGGCTATGAATTTAAGTTGTGGCACTAACAGTGAACACCTGTGCTAAATATGAGGCAATATTTCATGTAGCATCATAGTGAAATAAATTAAAATCTGGGCGCATGATTAGTGATAATTTGGACTGGGTGAAGTTAGACTAATTCGTAAATAGCTGGATCCCGTATTTATAGTTTGTCGTATTAAGGGGCTATGAATTTAAATTGTGGCACTAATAGTGAATATCTGTGCTAAATATGAGGCGATATTTTATGTAGCATCATAGTGAAATAAATTAAAATCTGGATGCATCTTTAGTGGTAATTTGGACTGGGTGCAGTTAGAATAATTCGTAAATAGCTGGATCCCGTATTTATAGTTTGTCGTATTAAGGGGCTATGAATTTAAATTGTGGCACTAACAGTGAACACCTGTGCTAAATATGAGGCGATATTTTATGTAGCATCATAGTGAAATAAATTAAAATCTGGATGCATGTTTAGTGGTAATTTGGACTGGGTGAAGTTAGACTAATTCGTAAATAGCTGGATCCCGCATTTATAGTTTGTCGTATTAGGGGCTACGAATTTAAATTGTGGCACTAACAGTGAACACCTGTGTTAAATATGAGGCGATATTTTATGTAGCATCATAGTGAAATAAATTAAAATCTGGATGCATGTTTAGTGGTAATTTGGACTGGATGAAGTTAGACTAATCGTAAATAGCTGGATCCCGTATTTATAGTTTGTCGTATTAAGAGGCTATGAATTTAAGTTGTGGCACCAACAGTGAACACCTGTGCTAAATATGAGGCGATATTTTATGTAGCATCATAGTTAATCAAATTAAAATCTGGATGCATGTTTAGTGGTAATTTGGAGTGGGTGAAGTTAGACTAATTCGTAAATAGCTGGATCCCGTATTTATAGTTTGTCGTATTAAGGGGCTATGAATTTAAATTGTGGCACTAACAGTGAACACCTGTGCTAAATATGAGGCGATATTTTATGTAGCATCATAGTGAAATAAATTAAAATCTGGATGCATGATTAGTGATAATTTGGACTGGGTGAAGTTAGACTAATTCGTAAATAGCTGGATCCCGTATTTATAGTTTGTCGTATTAAGGGGCTATGAATTTAAATTGTGGCACTAATAGTGAATATCTGTGCTAAATATGAGGCGATATTTTATGTAGCATCATAGTGAAATAAATTAAAATCTGGATGCATCTTTAGTGGTAATTTGGACTGGGTGCAGTTAGAATAATTCGTAAATAGCTGGATCCCGTATTTATAGTTTGTCGTATTAAGGGGCTATGAATTTAAATTGTGGCACTAACAGTGAACACCTGTGCTAAATATGAGGCGATATTTTATGTAGCATCATAGTGAAATAAATTAAAATCTGGATGCATGTTTAGTGGTAATTTGGACTGGGTGAAGTTAGACTAATTCGTAAATAGCTGGATCCCGCATTTATAGTTTGTCGTATTTGGGGCTACGAATTTAAATTGTGGCACTAACAGTGAACACCTGTGTTAAATATGAGGCGATATTTTATGTAGCATCATAGTGAAATAAATTAAAATCTGGATGCATGTTTAGTGGTAATTTGGACTGGATGAAGTTAGACTAATCGTAAATAGCTGGATCCCGTATTTATAGTTTGTCGTATTAAGAGGCTATGAATTTAAGTTGTGGCACCAACAGTGAACACCTGTGCTAAATATGAGGCGATATTTTATGTAGCATCATAGTTAATCAAATTAAAATCTGGATGCATGTTTAGTGGTAATTTTGGCTGGGCGAAGTTAGACTAATTCGTAAATAGC
Source organism: Nephrotoma flavescens (assembly GCA_932526605.1). Lineage (NCBI taxonomy): Eukaryota > Metazoa > Arthropoda > Insecta > Diptera > Tipulidae > Nephrotoma > Nephrotoma flavescens. The sequence goes on from OW052223.1 coordinate 9,817,113, forward strand.
TGGATCCCGTATTTATTGTTTGTCGTATTAAGGAACTATGAATTTAAATTGTGGCACTAACAGTGAAGGAAGTAGTAAGGTACTATGAATTTAAATTGTGGCACTAACAGTTCTTCCAGTTCGTAAATAGCTGGATCCCGTATTTATAGTTTGTCGTATAAGAGCGCTATGAATTTGAGTTGTGGCACTAAAGTGAACACCTGTGCCAAAAATCGGGCCATATTTTATGTAGCATCATAGCGAAATAAATTAAAATCTTGACAAAGTTTAGTGCATGGTAATATTGACTGGGCGAAGTTAGACTAATTCGTAAATAGCTGGATCTCTTATTTATAATTTGTCGTGTTAGTGGGCTCTGAACTTGAGTTGTGGCACTAAATAAATTATAAAGGAAATAAATTAAAATCTGGATGCATGTTTAGTGGTAATTTGGACTGGATGAAGTTAGACTAATTCGTAAATAGCTGGATCCCATATTTATAATTTGTCGTGTTAGGGGGCTATGAATTTAAATTGTGGCACTAACAGTGAACACCTGTGCTAAATATGAGGCGATATTTTATGTAGCGCATGTTTAGTGGTAATTTGGACTGGGTGAAGTTAAAAATTAATAGATGAATTTCATCATAAAGTAGCGTTTGTATGGCCAACATCATTTTTGGATGTACTCCGTTGAATAGCAGAAATTTGGTATACTTCATTTTGGTTTGGTTTCTCAAAAAAATCAGATCGGGTGAAATTGATTCCATCATTGCAATCGAAATCCCGGATGAAGCTGTTGATCCGAAATTGGATCCAGTGTTGTCTAAGAACATGATCTATGGACCTTGCGTCGTTTTTAACAACGACTCCTCCTGTATGATCGATGGCAAGTGTTTCAAGCGATACTCGAGAGACCTGCCAAAGAGAATTGCCGTCACTGTCACATGCAATGACGGATACCCATTCTTTGGTAGGCGATCAGTAGCGGACAATTGGTAGGGATCTGCAATTGTGAAGGGCAAGATGGGTCGCATCTACACTGTGCACCCAAATAACGATGTATGTTACTCTCTTCGATTGTTGTTTGTAAATGTGGTCTGACGTAGTTTCAACAACTGAGAACTAGCGACCAAATGGCACAGTGGTTAAATTGGCGTTTGGATCGGGAGGTACAAGGTTCGAATCCAAATAGGGCAGGAAGCAAAAGGAAATGTTCATCATGAAATTACGATCTGTAATTAAAAGGAACAGGACTTCCACCCCCTATCGGCGTGCAAAACTCATGGGCCGACCCATCTTCCATGTCCAACTGTTAATGGATGCGCGTGAGGAGTATCAACTCTTACAGTTGCTCGATATCGATTCGGATTAGGACAATACGCTCAAAAATTCCGCCATATCTTCCTCACCACATCAAATCCGCACATATTTTGCGACTATCATGTCCACGTCTTCCCCTTCGAATCCAAACCATTTGTAGGTGAAATATAAGGACGAACGCAGAAATGGATAATGAGGCATTGATTATGGTAGAAGATATGTGATGGCGAATAAAGTGTTGTCGTATTTGAGTATGATATTACCTAATCGTTCCATACACGATGATTCAGCCACGAATTACAAAGAGAACAACAATACGACACTGAAACATTAGCCGAATCAGTTCGTACAAATATTCCGCAATTGAATAAACGACAAAAAGCTGCTTACGATTCTTTGATAGGTGCTTTGAACAATGGAACTGGTGGCATTTACTTTCTGGATGCTCCCAGAGGGAATGGAAAAACGTTCTTAATTTCACTGTTTTTGGTATTGAAATTGCCCTGGCATGGGGCGGTTTCAGGACACCCAACAGTTGGGATCACGTTGAGTAAAATCGCAGCCAACGTTATGAAGATATTTACGACTATGAAATTTTAAAATCAAATTGGCAATGATTTTTCTAATCATGATAGGGTACCTGAAAGCTCCCATTGGCTTCATCTGAAATAGCAGCCACTTTGTTGGAAGGCGGAAGAACCTCACATTCATGCGTCCAGATTTTAATTTATTTCACTATGATGCTACATAAAATATGACCTGATTTTGGTACAGGTGTTCACTGTTAGTGCCACAACTCAAATTCATAGCCCCCTAGCACGACAAATTATAAATGCGGGATCCAGCTATTTACGAATTAGTCTAACTTCACCCAGTCAAAATTACCACTAAACATGCGTCCAGATTTTAATTTATTTCATTTAATAAAGAAACCGCATATACGGAATTGAGGAGGTCATTTTGAACAAAATCTAATAAACGAAGTTGATTACAAATTTATAAATAACTTAAATCCTATTTTCTTAACCCTGGCACAAATAACCCCGACAAAATAACATCTCGTACCTTGACACGAAACGAGTGACCTCCACGATATGTCAGCATACCATTGGAAAGGGCATAAACTACAGAATGTTCAAAACAAAGCTAATCCCAAAATAACCATTAGTCTTTCCCAAATGAATTTAAATGGTGACACCTTTCGCATTTCCACAAACCATTTAAGAATTGGGAGCCCACAAGTCACTCTTCCCAAACTAACAGTATTAACCAACGATTTATTTAGAATAAAATCACATTGCAGAATACAACAAAAAGCATTTCGCGCCTTTACGACTACAAACCAAAAAACCATGACCAACTGATCGAAAAAAGTTATGACCAAAGACGTGATTTTGGGTAATTAAAAAAAACTCAAAACCATTATATATCAGTTACCGTGCTACCCAGAAAACCAATTCCACGAGATGAAAGCTCCTAAATGACTCCCTCCCCCACACATTTTGCCAAAAAACCTTGTCGGTCCACGGGCCAAACACCCTGTATATAAAAAATTATTTTGTGATATGAATTTAAATTTATGTGATGAATTTATTTATTTATTATTTTATAAAGTACATTTATTTGTTTTAAGCACTGGTTTGTTAATTATCCACTGGTTTAATACCTGAGGCATAGCACTGTTTCAAATAATTATTTTATAATTCAATTTTTCGGTGAATTTTCGATAAATTACCGACCTTATACAAAATTTACCGTTTACTGGTAAATTGAAAAATCGGTAAATTTGTACTCCCTAATTATGATGCTACATAAAATATGACCTGATTTTGGCACAGGTGTTCACTGTTGCGCCACAACTCAAACTCAGTGCCCTCTAACACGACAAATTATAAATATTTTATCCAGCAGTTTACGAATTGTTCTGACACAAATTGCATGGAAAGAAAAAATATATTCAGAACCCAGACATATTAACCAGACATATAATTCTTTCTTAGTAGAAAGTAAAATATTTCATATATTGGGCCAACCACGTGTGTGCCTATATAGCCCCAATCAGAACGTTACGAAAAATTGTATGAAATATATTCTACTAAATTCGAACCAGTGGAACTGTTCTGGCTTTCCCTGAGAATTGGGAAAACTATTTTCATAGCATTTTTGTCTAAAGTTTGTTTTTATGGACTACTGAGGGAATAAAGTTTGGTGTAAATATTTTCCAAACAAAGTTAAATGGGAAAATATTTCTTTACCTAAAAAAATTTTGTGGAATAAAAGATTCCCAGTTAACTTTGCTTTGAACATTTTTGCACTAAACTTTTGCACTAAACTGAAGGAATTTCAGTAGGCCAGAAAAATATAATTTGGACAAAAATGTTATGAAAATATTTTTCCCAATTTCCTATTCCCAGGGAAAGCCAGAAGAGTGCCACTGAAGTCAACATTTTAGGAGAGGAACATTTCCAAGAACGCCTGGAATCATTTGAATTTTTCTGACGAAGAAATATAGTGTCGTAGAATCGAATTGAAATGTTTTAAAATATTTCTTTGGTCATTTATCCATTGATTGAAATTCCTACAGTCTAAGTTGATGGTAACGCGACTAAAGAATTACTTTTGGTGCGGATCTAGATATGCAATTCATAAAACCTACGAAAATAAATGTATGTGAAGCTGGCACGAAAAACCAGCCCGAAAACAACTTTTCAATTCTGGTGTGTTTCTTTGCTCAATTAAATACTATCCCGAAAAATTTATCGAAAGATCAGGATCTTATAGTCTGGATTCCAAAATGAGCTTTTAGTATGAATTAGGTGATAAATGGACCTAAGTTTTAGATTTAATTTCCCGATGGGGTTATCTCTAGGATTTCAACACATAATTAATTAATTTAATCGATTTTTTATATCAAACGTAAAGAACATCGAAACCATAAGGACAAATTGCAAGTCATGATTCTAAAATGAGCTTTTAGTATGATTTAGGTGATAAATGGACCTAAGCTTTAAATTTAATTTCCCGTTGGGGTTATCTCTAGGACTTCCACAAACAATTAAATAATTTAATCGATTTTTCATATCAAACATGAAGAACATGGAAACCATAAGGACAAATTGCTTAAGATCTGGATCTTATAGTCATGATTCAAAAATAAGGTTTTAGTATGACTTAGGTGATAGATGGACCTAACTTTTAAACTTAATTCCTCGATGGGGTTATCTCTAGAATTTCCACAATTAATTAATTAATTTAATCGATTTTTTATATCAAACGTGAAGAACATCGAACCATAAGGACAAATTGCTTAAGATCAGGATCTTATAGTCGGGATTCCAAAATGAGCTTTTAGTATGACTTAGGTGATGAATGGACCTAAGTTTTAAACTTAATTCCTCGATGGGGTTATCTCTAGAATTTCCACAATTAATTAATTTAATCGATTTTTCATATTAAACCAAAGGTACATTGAAACCATAAGGACAAATTGCTTGATTTGCTTATTCTTAAGTATTTTTAAATTTTCTCTTTGTGGGCAGTCTCGACACAGACTATGCATATGGTTATTACATGTTTCGTATCTACTTTACTTAAATAATAAGAAAAAATCATTTTGTTGTACAACAGCACACATTTAAATTTTTTTGTCAGATATAGTTTACCAGGTAAGGTGGTTTGTTGTCACATACTTAATCTTAATGTGTAGTCTAAATAGAGCAAATAAAACCGTGATATTTATTCTTTTTCACCGATATTAATTATTATTTATTTAATACAACTTCCAAAATATTTCGGGATGAAATTCTCGTTTTTCTTGCACTTTAATAAATTTTACGGTATAGTATTTAATTGAGCAAAGAAAGCAGGTTTTTCGTGCTAGCTTCACATACATCGAAAATTAAGATACGACGGTTGTCTGAAAAGTTTCCGCCCTAAGTCTATACACTTCTCCCAGCGATGTTCACATTTCTTCAACCCGTCCAAATAGTACTGGGCGTCTTTCTCTGCAAAATAATTATTTACGAAGGTGATGGCCTTCTCATTAGACGAAAATCTCTGTCCCCGAGTGCTACTTTTACCTTAAGGAACAAAAACAAAAATCGCAAGGGTGGTCAACCAGTTCAAATCGTAATTCGTTGATTTTCGTCATGGCAACCGACTCCCGTTGCCGACTCTTCAGTTGTACAGCGTTTAGAAAATGTTAAAATGGATTACAAAACTAATGAATCTATTCGGGTTCCTTTTCGTAACTATTCGTTTTTACTTTACTATTCTTAATGTAATTAAAGAACTCGATACAACTGATAGTCTTTATGGTGTTAAGAATCCAACTCGTCAAAATCGTAAATGTACTGAAGAAAATATCAATGCTGTGAACCAAAGTATCGATGAAAACCGAGAACAATCAGTTAGACGTCGTTCTCAAGAACTTGGATTTTCTTATGCCTGTACTTAGGATATTTTTCATAAAGATTTATATTTTAAGGCGTATAAAATTCAGTTAATTTTGCAGATTATGCTTTAGGGCAACATGAAACAGATCCATTATTTCATGGAAAAATCATCATCAGCGATGAAGCACAATTGTCACATTTGGCCCAAAATTTACAGTTTGATTTGGTTTATATGGTTTGGAGGTGTAATTGCAATATATGTTTTTGAAAATGAAAATGGCGTTGCAGTTACCGTCCATTAATTTCGACTTGAACGATATTTTGTTTGAACAGTGTAATCTTCAAAAATTCCGATGTGAACTGCGACTAAGATCATGCGAATTAACTAAAACAATTTTGCAAATAACAATTTATCGAAAACACAATTAATTGAAACGAAGTTTCTTTTGAACATCAGTATTTACGGAAAAAGATTTCCTATGAAAATTTTGGAATTTCTGTAAAATGAAATATGGTTTTCCAGGTTATTCACATAAATATGTTATTTAACATAGATATGCTAGCTATAAATCTACCTCTATCCAGAACAGAAAGCCGCTTGGCGTTTTTTTGAGCAGAAGCTGAGATCTGAATATTCTCGTCAAGTAATGCTCTAAAATCGGCGAATATTCAATACATTTCCCCATTCAAGCGACCATGTTCTAAAAATGCTTCAATCGTCATGAAAATTCGCATAGGTAATCTCTAGTCTATGCTGAGCATTTCGCAGAACTTAATTTTTGTTCAAAATCATGGAAAACTGCCCAAATCTGAGCCAATATTTAGGGCATATTAGTTATTATGAATATTTGAATTGTATCTTCGCACAATTCGTCTTCGCACATTTTTCGGGTGTCAATTAAATTTACTATGGAGATTTTACAATTTATCGAAATAAAATTATATCGATATTGAGTAGATTTTGAAACGGATTATTGCGCTGACGTGCATAATTTATTGGAATCAAACTGAATTGCTATAATAATTCGAACATTTTGGGAAGATATTGTGCAAGGGGTTGGCCCCAAGTATCTAGTATCATTCCTTCCGCAAAAATTTTGATATCAAATCCCACTAAAATCATAATGATTGATGGTCGTAATGAAAAAAAAACGTAAAACCACTAAAAGCTTGCAAAAAATAGCTGATTGATTATGGGACATTATATAGCTACCATTTCTTCAGAAGCAAATTTTTTGTAAAAATTTCAGTAAAATGGATTCTAGTTTAGTTTGAAAATCTGGATTGAAAACTAAATTTGAAACTGTTTAGTATACCAACATTCAGTATCCTTCTAAATAGTTTCATATACCATTTATGCATTTTTTACTTTCCAATAAATAACATTCCAGCATATGATCCTTCAAATCCACTCCACCCGTATTTCTGTTGTAATCTATGCCAGTCACAGCTTTTGTAACTTCTTTGTTCCTTTTTATTATAACACCAGTTTCTTGCCCGTGATATGTTGAAATCATAGTGACGAGCTTTTTGTCCATCCATTTCAATATGGTTATGGCATCACAGTGTTGGGCTATAATTTCTCCTTTTCGTAATTTTGTGTTTTTTATTATAGGTGGTATATTTTTGCTATTTAGGCGTAGCGTTCCCACACAACCTGTACCCGCACGTTTTCAACTTCTTCGCCAGTTCTACGGAATTAAAAAATTGTCCAAAATGGTCCTTTATGTAATAATGGTTGTACAAGCTGTATAGAACAATTTTGTGACGTAAATTCGCAATATTTTCCGGTATAAACTATGAATCTCCATAAGCACCCAGTTGTTGATTCACAAAGTTCATATATCTTTTGCCCAAGTTCGGGTGATTTTAGTGGACTAAATTGATTGAAGGACACTTCTTTTTCGCAATGTAAGAGATTCATGCAAATGATAGATTTTGAATAATTTCTTTGGGCCTTCAAGAGCATTGATGGTGTCTTTATCAACAAGGTGATGGAAATTATTTATAGATTCAAATCTATGCAAAGTAATTATTTTGTTGAAGATGGGTGTAGCCATTATGTCCTTTTTAGATAAGTAAGATCGTATCGTTGGTTGTTGAATTATTCCCGTCAGCATATGTAATCCAAATACTAAATAAATTTCTTCTGCTGTTACATTTTTCCGCTCATTCATTCTTGTTCTTCGGGAAAAAACTATACCTAGTGATGATCTCTTGAAAGAACCGAAAGATTCAGTTTTTCAGGCGAATTTAAATCAACATATTTTCAACGATATACCTGAGTATTGTTACATGTAAAAGTCTATGGATTTTCAAATACATACTCTCGTCTTTCAAATCCTCAAACTTTCCTTAGAAATTACTTGCGATACGAAACTTTAAGTATTTTGCAGTTGAATTTAATAACTGGAAGTGGTTTGATTAGTCGAAATAATCTTTCTAAGGCGGGATTTTTCGGAAATCCCTATTATTACCCATTTTCTCACATAAAGTTCTCCAAAACGTATGCTTGTGTATACTGTAGAACACTTTAATTTAATCACGAAACTTCCTTTAACCGTCCGCAGTTCCTTTTTAATAATTTTAAGGGTCTCCTTGTAGGAACTCCAAACCAGAGCATTTCTACAAATTTTAGTTTTATTGTTGGCTTCTCTACATTTTTTCTGGTAGGTCCCAAGTTCCACTAACAGCCATATTAATATTAGCCTGCCCCCCCCCCACTTTGTTAAGTCATATACGCTTATATCAGCCAGATCTTGCAGTAAAGATGCTTATATCTCTAGACAAGCCGCCATTTTGTTTCCGCCATCTAATATTTCCGGGTTTACCTGAGAATTTGATTCAATGTCCGTTCGCACTAAGATCATAATTTCTGTTAATATTTAGCAGCGATTCATGTATAAGAACTATGTTTGCTCTAGATTTTGCTAGTCTGAGATGGAGAACTACCAAAACGGATTTGGTGTTATGCAGAATGATCTAAATTAATTGTAGTGTGTTTCAGCCAAAAATTTCCAACTCTGCATAGTACCCCCTATCGCAGGCTAATTTGCCACACTACCGTCTGGTTGGTTGGTTTCCAATTTTTTCAGTTTGGCCTCCTGTATCATTTTCGGCTCCATCCTTTCAATGTACTCCAAGAATTATTGGCCCAAAGTCAAATTTGTAACGCCGTTTGTATTTGGAAGAGAGGCTAGCGATTGGTTATTTTCATATAGGGCAAAATAAAGAGTACATTTTTGTTTCCCCTATGTGACGGTTTTCTAATCATTGGTAGAAAGATAAAGATTGTTTGGTTCCCACAGTTCCCCTTCACCCTCGTGTGAGTTTTGATCCTGGTATCTCTGTCTTTTTGGTGCGATTGCCATATCCGGGTTCTTTTTTCCGCTGTCACAGTTTCCTCACTTATTTTACGTACTCATTATGCTTATAGGGTAGTTGGGCCACCATTCAAACATTAAACCTGCAACGGATTCTTAAGGCTGATTGCCGATTTCAGTTTTGTCGTTCGAAAGAGCCGTACTTTTCAGCATTGCTCCCACCTTCGGTGAATACCGATGATTTCAGGTTTATTAAGATAAATATTTATTTCCCATCATAGTTCCACGAGTATCGGTTCACCTTTGCAGAGATCCTTATACCGATTATGACATTAAGGCTTTATTGCAAAATTGTAATAAAAATACTTATGAGAATTTTTATGGTGATTGGGGCTTATAAAGAAAATGATCATTTGCTTAGGAAATATATTGTTCAAGAGTATTCGTCGATTTTGGTGCATTAATTCACGATAATATTCATATCTCAGCTCCTACTCAAGAAATCGTCAAGCGGCTTTCTGGGAGGGAGGGGGGAGGAAGTGGTGGTATCAAACCAACGCGTGACAGAAAAGATTGTTTTATAGAAATTTAACACAGCTTTACTTTTTTTGCGACATTTATTGTGTTGTAGGTTTCAATTCAGATTTTCAGACTAAACACAAATCCATCACCCTATTTTCCCGAAATATTCGAATTATTATAACAATTCAGTTTGATTTAAATAAATTAAGCTCCTCATCACAATAATCCGCTTCAAATTGTGCTTAATTTCGATATAATTTTATTTTTTAACCGAAGATGTCCTACCTTGCTTTTCGTATCACAAAACTGAACAATTAAGAGAAAATTGATCAATATTTTTTTAATATGCCTTACGAGTCTTTTCGATGACTTGTTTCTTTCTTTCGCATATTTAATTTTTTGTTCAGTGTAGAATTGCCACCCCGGTGGCAAAGTGGTCAACATGCTTGCTCCAGCGACCGGAGGTCCCGGGTTCGATTCCCGGTGGCAAATATAATATTGCCGATCTCATATAAATTTTTTCGCCAATTTTTTTTTTTAAAGAGGGAACCAATGCACAGTAACCTCACTACGCGGACACTTTTTTCATTAAAAAAGTTTAGCTAAGACAACAATTTTGCGAGACATCTATACGTTTCATGAACAAAATTTTACGAAGTTTAAATTTTTTTTATCGATCTTTATTTTCGACGATTTGCACATGCTGGATGCACATGTTGAAGTATTTACATACAGACTTGAATAAAAACGTAAACAAGAAGCAAGATCAACTTTGAATTTGGTTTTTACTTTTCGTAAAATATTATTTTTTTTTTATTTTGTGTCCTTTTAAAACAAAATTATGTTTTGTGTCATATATTCCCTATGTAGAAAGAAAAGAGGAATGAACTGTGAAAATATTTTATGATACGAGAGACTCCATTAAAAAGAAGTTATTGTAAATAAGACTTATTGTTTTAAATTTAATCAAAATAATTTTTTTCGAGTTATATGCAACATTGTTATTCGTATTATTAAGCGATAATTTGTTAATCCGTGGATAATTGATAGTAGGGATAATAAATATGTAGATTATAATTTTTTAATTTTAAAACTAAGGAAGCATACATGTGCTAATTTTATCTTGTCCTTATGAGTGTGTATTTTAAAAACGCATATGAAAAAAATCGACCTTGAACTAGTTTATGAACTAGACATTTTTGTTTTATAAATTTATTCTTAGTGTGGAATACCATCGATGACGTAAACTAGTTCAGCGTTGCACTTTTTTATTTATTTATTCTTGCATCGATTGGCTTTGCTTTTTAAATGAATGAATGTTATGAAAATAATTTTTTATTTTTTCTTATGATGTATGTGCAATAAACTTTTATTTAAAAACGTCCAATATTATAAATGTATTGTTTCTACAAAATTATTTTTCCGAGGAATTAAATTATTTTCCCTTTAAACAGAAAAATGAAATTTTAAATTCTTATTTTGTTTCTTCTTATTTTTTACGTTGATCGTGTACTCTCGACTGCAATTTTTTCTAATGCTAATATATAAACGATAATTAATATAACATACAAATTAGAAGATGTAATATACATTAATAATATTAAAAGGCAGGTAGCAAATTTTTTTAACGATTTAAGTATGAAATATGGGCAAATTAAATAAATCTTAAATTCTTTAATATTTCTTAGCGGTTGAACAGATGATTGACTTATGTAATGATATCTGGATATTTGATCCTTAAAGTTATTGTTGATTACGAAAAATTCATCGAATGAATAATTTTAACTTAGTTGGTTGGTGGGATTATTTCACTTATTTAAGCGATTTCCCAGAACATGGAAATAGTTCACTAATATTAATTCAAAATGAAAAATCTAATTTGATTGACAGGAAATAGAATCAGGTTTTAGATTTACATTTCCATATATGTATATAGATTTTTTGTTTTAAAATAATTAGTTGGAACTGGTTGCATAACCAAATTTAATAAATGATTACGTTTGGATTATTTAACGATTGTTATTTTTATGAATTAATTTTATGAATTTTTAAAATTGGTGCAATAAAAGAAAGAAGCTTGGGATGAAAATTAAAATTTATTTATTTCCAGTAAAATTTCATAATACGAGTTATAAGTAATCATGTTGCTAACATTTACGAGTATATTATATAAAGGAAACTTTTGTTGACCTTTTTTGTAAACATTACGCAAGAACGCCGGCGTCTCCGTGGCAAATATTATTGGCACAAAGTTCATTGTTGCAGAAAAACTTGTAAACAATTAGAGTGGTGAATATGTTGTGGCCAACACCAGACTTTTTTTTACCACGAATGTATACATAGATCTCGAATACACCCCACTTGATTTCTAAAGCGAAAAATTAAAGTTACTTTTCTTTTGGTAAAACTGTTTTGCTCAATCAAAAATCATAACTCCTGCGTAAATTTCAGAAAATCAACAAAATCAACCCTTGTTGAAAACTTAATCATTAAATCTATAACTTTTTAACATCAGTGAAGAAATTGAAAAAGCCCCCGTGGAAGCTGCCACTTCTGGTACACAGATTTCCACTAAACTTCGCAAGAATCTCGCAATTAATACAACTTACAAATGTTAAGTATGAAGATTTATTCAGAATAGTCAATCCGACTGGGCTATATAGATGTCAAACTTTGGTGAAATAAGGTTTTAAACGTTATATCATTTCATTTAAAATAAATTTATTTTGTAGGCGGAATATATTCCGAAATCTGGAAAAAATTAATTTCAAAGTTATAAGTTTCAAGATATATAGCGTTGCTAGCTTTCGTCGTCACTACAATTTTGATTACGGTTTTTCCTTTTTTAATGGTCTTGTCCAAGATCAGCCAAACGGACTGTTTTTTAAGAATAAGGTATAATAAACATTTAATTGATGCATTTATATATTTTGGAATACTGTGCAGAGTACAACCGAAACTCCTACTAAAATGTAACGAATGTCACAAATACTAATCATTACCAGAATTTTTTTGTACCTGTAAATTAGATCATAAAACGTTTGGTTCCATCTCCATTCATGGCATGCACATCCCAAAATTATACCGACCATTTCGTCTCAACCTAATAATGTTAAACGTTTAAATATCTCATCGGTAATTTTTTTGTAGGCGTACCATTGTTTATATTTTTATTAAACAGAGAACAACAAAATAATATTCGAGCACAAAACATATAATGCACGACTGCCAACGAAAAATAGCGAAGAATGCAAATTTAACTTCGTTAGGATAAGCGAAATTGATAAAACTGTAGCTGTTTTGCTTTCGCAAAGCCGATTAGCTTTAATGTCAGAGGCCAATTTTGCTTTCAGCAATATTTGTTTTGAATTTCTAGTAATGGAAAATAATTGTTCATCATAGTGGGCTTTTTTGTCGGTAGTAATTGTAATCTGAATCGGTTTTATGAAAATCTTTTTTTTTTTAGTTTTATGTAAAAGCCAACTCTACTTTAATTACTACTGATAAATTCGCCAACTATGATGAACAAATATTTTCGTTACTGGAAATTCATAAACAAATATTGCTGAAACCAAAATTGGCCTCTAACATTAAAGCTAATCGGCTTTGCGAAAGCAAAACAGCTTGTATATGGTAATTTTGGGATGCGGCAACAATGACAATTAATTATAAGTTTGAAACGCAGGTTCATTGTTGCTGCAATATTCGATACATTTTAGTAGGTATTTCCGTTGCACTTCGCCCACTGTTGCTAAGTAGCATCAAATTAATATAATTCGTCGTCATACTCGTATGTGTAAATATGGGTCCAGGTCGAAATTGCATATTTTAAAATGACATTTTTTAAAACGACATTTCTCAAAACTGCATATTTCAAAACTGCATAAGGTACAAAACGGCATAAGGTACAAAATTGCATTTTTCAAAACTGCATATTTCAAAACGGCATAAGGTACAAAACGGTACAAAACGGCACATTTCTAAACTGCATAAGGTACGAAAGGACATAGGTACAAAACGGCATTTTTCAAAACTGCATTTTTCAAAACGGCATTTTTCTAAACTGCATTTTTTTTAAAGACATTTTACAAAATGGAATTTTTTAAAACGGCATTTTCCAAATTTGCATGTTTCAAAACGACATAGGTACAAAACGGCATTTTTCAAAACGGCATTTCTTAAAACGACATTTTTTAAAAAGACATTTTTCAAAACGGCATTTTTCAAAATTTCATTTTTCGAAACGACATAGGTAGAAAAATTTAGGTGAAGGAGAATATTATATGCATACTAAATCTTCAAATAATTTCTAATTTCCATGAAGGTCCTTTCTTATAACATACCTATACTAAACCTAAACATGTGAAATTAAATCTTACTCGACAAAGAAATAGTCAAGTTCCTTTTCATTTGACTTTATCCTAGAATTTAATCCAAGAATCGTTCACAAATGTTCAAAAATTTCATTCATCTCAAATTTCATCGAGTAATAAATAACCGTACCTTTCGGTCATATTCCAGAAATTAATGAAAAGATAATTCTAGATTCATAATCGATTAAAATATTTGATTCTGTCTTGTGCAGTTTTGAAAAATGCAGTTTTGTACCTATGCCGTTTTGAAATATGCAGTTTTAAAAAATGCTATTTTGGAAAATCCCGTTTTGAAAAATGCCATTTTGTACCTATGCCGTTTTGAAAAATGTCGTTTTAAAAAATGCCATTCTGAAAAATGTCGTTTAAAAATATGTCGTTTAGAAAAATGACGTTTTGAAAAATGCTCTTTTAACCCTTATGCCGTTTTGAAATATGCAGTTTTGAAAAATGCAATTTTGTACCTTATGCCGTTTCGTACCTTATGCAGTTTTGAAATATGCAGTTTTAAAAAATGCAATTTTGTACCTTATGCAGTTTTTAAATATGGCGTTTTGAGAAATGCAATTTTAAAATATGCAGTTATGTACGGATCCCTATGAAATTTTATCATTCTCAGATTTTTTCGGTATCAAAACCAATCGATGCAAGAATAAATAAATAAAAAAGTGCAACGCTGAACTAGTTTACGTCATCGATGGTATTCCACACTAAGAATAAATTTATAAAACAAAAATGTCTAGTTCATAAACTAGTTCAAGGTCGATTTTTTTCATATGCGTTTTTAAAATACACACTCATAAGGACAAGATAAAATTAGCACATGTATGCTTCCTTAGTATTAAAATTAAAAAATTATAATCTACTATTTATTATCCCTACTATCAATTATCCACGGATTAACAAATTATCGCTTAATAATACGAATAACAATGTTGCATATAACTCGAAAAAAAATTTTTTGATTAAATTTAAAACAATAATAATAAGTCTTATTTACAATAACTTCTTTTTAATAGAGTCTCTCGTATCATAAAATATTTTCACAGTTCATTCAAAGGTACATAGGGAATATACGACACAAAACATAATTTTGTTTTAAAAGGACACAAAATAAAAAAAAAATATTTTACGAAAAGTGAAAACCATTGATAAAATTCAAAGTTGATCAAGCTTCTTGTTTACGCTTTTATTCAAGTCTGTATGTAAATACTTCAACATGTGCATCCAGCATGTGCAAATCGTCAAAATACAGATCGATAAAAAAATTTAAAAACTTCGTAAAATTTTGTTTATTAAACGTATAGATGTCACGAAAAATTGTTGTCTTAGCTAAACTTTTTGAAGTAAAATTTAATGAAAAAAGTGTCCGCATGGTGTGGTTACTGTGCATTGGTTCCCTTTTTAAAAAAAAATTTGTCGAAAAAATTTATATGAGATCGGCAATATTATATTTGCCGGTGGTGACAAGGAAAAAATTTCACGGCTGGTTTAGGATCAATGATTTAATCATTCATTATCCGAAATGAAATTATGATTATGAAACCTTATAGGTGGTCATTTAGATGAAATTTTGAAATCAAAATGCCATAAATCACGACCCCTTCCATGGCGCTCTGCAGCCTCGAAAGCAGCTCGTTTTTATTGCTGCAGGTTGAAAGTCCGACGCTCTGCAATTGCTGGGAGGTTTAGGCGTTTATGGTTTTAGCCATTTCGTATAAAAATGGTTGATTCGGAATAGATGCTTTAACTGTAGTAACGCCTCTTTCACTTCTATTGTTGTTGTGGAAAAATTCTGTACTCAAGATGTCGAATTTATATAATGTTTCGTCATACATGTCAAAATTAGGGTTTTCGACAGAAATGATAACTTTGCAGCATTGAATGACATCGTGTTAACGATCTAGTAGTAAAATGCGACCACTCTCACATCGGAACTATTTTTAAGGATTGAAGGAACAGCTATTATGGACGTATTGTTGGTTAGCAACAGTTTATCATGGGACCCATTTTCTGAAAATTTTGATGACGTGGTCTGCACGGCCTATGAATTCCTTGGCCAGAATTCCTTCATGTGGATACATATCGGTTTTATAAGTTAATAAATTGTTCGCCTAGAGCCATCGTCTTGAAGCAACACTTATATCAAATAATGCGGAGTTATTATTTTCCGAAAAATATAATTTTCGATTTTTCATATGAGTTGTCGTGTTCCAACAGTATAATAAGCTATTCATTCCGTTCACACATTCGCCGCAAGACCGACGTAGCCGGTCTATTATAATTTTCATAGCTTTTTTACTTCACTCGGAAATTTTGAGAAACGTTTTTTGAGTAGCAAACATGATGATGTCACATTTCGCGCATCGAAACAGAAATCAGCAATTTAAAATGTTTAATTATTACGATCACGGATATACTCACACGAATTTTTAATTTAAAATTACAATTGTGACCCAATTGTAGCCCCTAGAAACGCAAACGAAGATTCATTAGTTATCCATTAACCTCCGCACTAGTTCTTGACTAAACTGAAGGTCATTTAATTTAAAGGTAGCAGCACCCAAATTGAAAATCTTATCAAAACCGAAATCAGAATGCAAACAAAGATCATAATCGACATACAAATAATTTTAGACTCATTACTGCCTAATGAAATGCTGCATTAAAAATTTTGGGCTCCCTTCTTTCATAACCATAGGCTTTAGTTATTTAATTTAAAGGTAGCAGAACCCAAATCGAAAATCGTAACCATAACTGAAAATAGAACCAAAAATTGGGACACGAACGAGTGTAGTCCATAATTAATCATTTGAGTAGGCCATAATGAGCCTAAACTTATTTTGTATGTCATTTGCGATCTTGTTTCACGTTATATAATTTCGGGTTTGCTCTGATTTTCAGTTTGCGTTCTGCTAGTTTTAAATTAAATAACCTGAAGTATGGCCAATAACGATTGGAGTCCAACATTTTTCAATGGGCCATTTGGTTAGGCCATAATGAGCCTAAAATTATTTCTATATCATTTGATCTTGTTTCACGTTATATAATTTCGGGTTTGCTCTGATTTTCGATTTGCGTTCTGCTAGCTTTAAATAAAAATGACCTGAGGTATCGCGAGTGGGCCCCAAAATTTCGTCCTCTTTCTTTCTCAAAAACGAGTGGGTCTTAAAATTTCTCAATGGGTCATTATTTTGTATGTCAATTTGTATCTTAATAATTTCGGTTTTGGTTCGATTTACAAATTGGGTTTTGCTGGCTGTAATTAACCTGTAATTAGGTCAAGAACGAGTTGAGCCCAAAAATGTTTAATGGGTCATTTGATTAGACCATAATGAGCCTAAAAATTTTTGTTTAACAGTTGAGCTTTGAAGTGATAAAGCCTAATGCTTTTTCTAGAACGAGTAGAATAAACAACATTTATTAGTGTATTTAATTAGCCTAAAATTAACCATTTAATTTTCCAGTTATTTGTAAATCATTTTCTAATATGGGTTTTGCTAACTTTTTCTATAAAACCAATCAGTTTAGTTGGGAGGGATGAAGTCGATTTTTTTTTGATAATAGTACATATTGATAAGCTATCGAAATATACCACAATATGAAAAAAATATAAAACTTTTTTAATTTGTGTACAAAACTAAAATATAGATGACGTAAAAAAACGAGACAGAAAATAAGTCCCCTCGCCAGGACATTTTCGAAAATGGTCTTAATTAATAATTTGTCTCTGTTTGGTCAAAATTTGTATAATTGTAAATTTTTCCATTGACTCCGTTTAATTGATAGTTCCAGCAGTCAACTTTGGTTGGCCAAAAAAGCCAAGTGGTTAAAGCTTTGGCGTTTGGATCGGGGGTACCGGGTTCAAATCCCGATAGGGGCAGGATGCAAAGTGAAATTTCACCAACAGATTTACGATCTGTGGTGAAATGTAACACTTCTTTGACCCCATGTCTGGACCGGACAAGTGGTGCAGTGGTTAAAGCTTCGGCACTTGGACCGGGAGGTACTGGGTTCGAATCCCATCAGAGGCTAGATGCAAATCGAATTTTCATCATCGATTACAATCGGTGATGTTAATAAACACAACTAAGACCCTCTGATGGAGTGCAGAATTCAGCGCCGACCCACCGTCCATGTCAATGTACAGGTTGACATGGAGCTTGCAATGTGCAGGTGGTATACTGTAGTTGTGTGAGTAGGTGAATAGGTGAATGGGTTAATGATGTAGCATGAATGCGTGGTATCACAATGGGCCAAAAAATGGCCTAAGTGTAAACCACTGAAACCTAACCTAAACCTTGACCCCATGTCAGTGTGCAAAATCCATGGGCCGACCCATCTTCCGTGCCAGTATAGTCTGGCATGGAGCTTGTATTACGTGGATGGGCTTAAATTGACCCTATCATCGGCCATGGTTTTAAATCGACCCTAGCCGTACGTCCTCGAGTTTGCTGAGTAGGCGTAAAGTAAGGACGTAACAGCTTAACAACGAAAGAGCAGGGGAGCCCCAAAACTTGATTTGCTCATATACGTAAAGACCGACGCTGAGGAAAATGAAATTCAAGAGAACGCCATGCGCTTAACTACTTGTAACACAAAAGTGCCAATTTAAAAAAATTGTAAACTTATTCGGTAATTTATCCTTTACATATATTTACAGGGTTTCGAATAGAGAAAAATGGTTGCTGGGCAAATTTAATTTTTGAATAATTTTCTAGAACCTCTAATTGAGTAACCTTAAAATAATAATTAATTTAGTAAATGTTCAGAAATATCTGTCATTTGATTGCGCGATCCGGTGTATATTTATTTTCAGTTTCTTACATTATCTGCCATTTTCATTTTTTATTTTTTGCAGCATGTCGTCAACTGGAATTGGGTATTTTAGCTATATTTGGACCAAACGATCCGCTTCTAGGATCCCATATTCAATCCATATGCGAAGCACTAAGTGTGCCTCATATTGAGGCGCGAGTGGATTACGAAACGACTAAAAAAGAATATTCAATTAATTTGTATCCATCACAGTATCATATAAATAATGCCTACAAAGATTTAATTCTATTTCTGAATTGGACTAAAGTTGCAATATTGTACGAAGAGGATTTCGGTATAGCTATATTTAATTATATACTGATCATATTAATTTTATTATAACTTATAAAAATACAATACGACATGTTTTCAGAAATTTCAGGCATAATAAAGCAACAGGAATTAATGAAGACGACACCTATATCACGAGCGGAAATGTATATACGACAAGTGACACCGGAAACATATCGACAAGTATTAAAAGAAATACGCCAAAAAGAAATTTATAAATTAATTGTAGACACGAACTCAAAGCATATGAATCAATTTTTTCGAGCAGTAAGTCATATAGATATATAAAACATTTATGTTCGGTAGCTAATTATTTTCTATATTCTCCTAGATCCTTCAATTACAAATGAATGACTACAGATATCACTACATGTTCACAACTTTTGTAAGTATTTGTTGATTATACGTAAAATTTCATAATTTTAGATATAAAATAGGATGTGTCGGGGTTTGCTATGCTAATAATCCGTTACGCGGTGATACCTTGGATTATTTTGAGTCAAAAAAATTTTTTGATATTGAAAACATTTTGTTCGCAAAATTATAACTTCTAAAATATTTAATATTGAGCAATCAACAAAGGCATATTTAACTGGGTTAATGCCTAACCCAGGGTTTATTTTAGAAAACAATGCAAAGCTAAACATTGTAAGGTTTTATTCTTATCAGTAAAATGGGATGCGATATAGGAATTATATAACATTTGATAAAAAAATATATCGTCGGTTTGGTGCAACAGTGTCACGTCTCAAAAAAGCATAATATTTTTAAGGAAATTGATTTGAAATTTTTTTCCATTTGGCGGAAGGCCAACAACCTCCCCTCATAAAAACTATCAAGTTATGAACCCTAAACAAAGGCCTCGGATAACCATATCGGATTCATTACAAACTCGACCTCGGAAATTGTACACGGACAACGCTTTAAAAATGGGAACATGGAACGTACTTAGCCTCTTAAGATCTGGAGATCTCCAGAACCTATCGAACCAAGCAAAGAGTTACACATTAGACGTACTTGCACTACAAGAGCTTAGATGGTCTGGAAGTGGAATCCATGACACCACCAATGGTTACACAGCGGCCATCAGAACGGAGGAGATTTTGGAGTTGGCTTCCTCATCCATCGGCGCGTGAAGCATCATATCATCGATTCCGCCCTATCAACATGCGGCTATGCACGGTCAGACTTCGCACTAAGAAATTTAACATCACGATCGTTAATGTGCATGCACCCACCGAAGATAAATCAGATAACATCAAAGATCTTTTCTTTGTCGAACTGGAGGAAGTCATCAATAACATACCGCACCACGACATTAAAATCATCGTGGGCGACTTTAATGCAAAAATCGGTAGGAGTGCAGCAAATACATCGCACATCGGTCCTAACAGCCTGCACCTAACTAGTAATAACAACGGCCAACGAGTCAACGACCTGGCAATAATGTACAACTTAGTTGTATCAAGTACGTTTTTCCCACATAAGAGAATCCACAAAGTAACGTGGAGATGGAATGATGGGAGAACGGAAAATCAAATCGATCACGTCATGGTGTCTAAAGACACTTCACAGAGGTGCAGACATGGACAGCGATCATATGCTTGTCATATTTAAATATAAGTGCAAACTGTCATCTACGTTTAACAGACAAGCACAAAAGACCGTTCGATGGAATATCGATGCTCTAAAAGACCAAGCGTCATTGCAGAGTTACCAATCAGCTGTCACTAACTATTTAGAGCGGCCCAGCAACAAAGAAGAAGCTCCCTCTAACATCGAGGAGCAGTGGCACGCTATACAGTCAGCCATAAGCACCCGCGGCGCAAAATACCATAGGAAGAAGACCTCTGAAGCCCCGCAATGATTGGTTCGATGACCAATGCCGTAGGATCGTCGAAAATAAACGAACGCTTCGTGAAAAATGGTTGGCTCGCAACACTAGAAGCACTCTATCAGAATATCTCCGCGCTAGGAAAGCCACGACTAAATACCTTCGACAAAAAACGCGCGAGCATATGAGATTATGCATCGAAAACATCAGCTTCCAAGCGGAACTAGGAAACTCAAGGGACTGTTTTGCCAACGCCAGGAATCTCACTAAAGACTTCCACCCAAGAAGTACAGCCATCAAAGACGGGAATGGAGAGTTGAGAACAAACGTGGCTGATGTTCTCTCAGTATGGCAAACCTACTTTCAAAATCTGCTAAATCGGAATGACGACGTGACCCCCATTAGAGCAATAGCTCCTCCAGGTGAAGAGGTCTTTGTCGAATATCCCACAGTGGAGGAAATAGACGCAGCTAGGCACCCGGTCTCGACGGAACCCCCACAGAATTGATTAAACTCGGAGGCGGTACTCTTGCAACAAGTCTATACGACCTCGTCGTCTGTATTTGGGACCAAGAAGAGCTGCCTGAGAATTGGAAGACCGCGCTCATATGGCCGTTGCATAAAAAAGGCGACCACGGAGTACAACATAACCATATATCAACTATATATAGACTTCCGACAGGCATATTTTTTTTTTTTTTTTTTATTTATTTAAATAGAACAATCGTATCACATGATAATTTATTACTAATGATGATAACGCACTTATTTGAAACTAATAAGTGGATCGAGTGTGGGTTTACAAGCAATCAATATTCTGCTCCCAATAATGAAGCTTTATTTATTAGATGACCAGCTCATGCGGTTTAATTCTTTTAGGGCGTCTCAGTTCTTGTGTTATGTCAAGAAGTTGTATTGCTTCATTGTTGGTATGTTGCAGTAATCTTCTTTCATGTTTGGTGGCAAATTTCTGAATCACTTCATCAATCCATTTAACGTTTAGGTCGTTGTGTAATTCCTCGTTACGTAGCGGTAAGCATTCGTTATTGCTCGTGGAAATTTGTTTTGGCAACGTTGAATAATTAAACGATTTGATTGTTTAGTACAGCTCCAGAGTTGGATACCATACGTCAAAATTGGTTTAATTATCGATTCGTAGATCAGGCGTTTTCAGTACAAGCTAAGCTTAGAATGTCTGCCTATTAGCCGGTACATCTCACGTTGTTTTATTTTCATTTGCTCTGCTTTTTGTCTAATGTGATATTTCCAGTTCAATCTTGAATCGAGATGCAATCCGAGATATTTAGCCGATTCAGCTTGGGGAATTTGTACCCCATTGAGAAATGTATGGATGTTGCTATTTTTGTGCCGCAACGTGTATGTTACATGTACTGATTTCAGCTCGTTAAGCTTTATTTTCCAATCCCCTATCGAGTGCTTGCTGTAAGTATTCTACTGCTTGGTTCTGCGATTCGCTTGATGCCAATACTGCGGTATCATGAGCAAAAGTTCCGATGAAGGTTGTTTCCGTTGTCGGTATATCAGAAGTGTAAAGTAGATATAGGATGGGTCCTAATACGCTACCCTGGGGCACCCCTGCTATGACTGGGTAAAAGTTAGAGCATGTTTCTTCATGAGATACTCTAAATATTCGTTTGAAGAGATACGACTCGAGCAATTGGCAGTAATTTTCTGGCACTAATTTATTTATCTTGTAGATAAGACCTGGCCTCATGCCACACTCTATCGAAAGCCTGTGATACATCTAGAGATACGGCAGTGCAATATTTCTTCTTTTCAAGTGCTTGTTCTATCTTTGCAGTCAGGCGATGAACTTGATCAATTGTCGAATGTTTATTCCTGAATCCAAACTGGAAGTCAGGTATAATGATCATTGGTTTTAGTCGTTTCTATAACTTTTTAAACAACTTTGAAATAGTAGGTAACAAAGAGAACGGCCTGTATGATCCCATTTGCTCGGCTGGTTTGTCTGGTTTTTTTATCATGACT
Organism: Nephrotoma flavescens; assembly: GCA_932526605.1. Lineage (NCBI taxonomy): Eukaryota > Metazoa > Arthropoda > Insecta > Diptera > Tipulidae > Nephrotoma > Nephrotoma flavescens. Next base: position 9,839,980 of record OW052223.1, read on the forward strand.
ATTTGTGCAACCTTGAAGCACTTAGGCACATATTTAAGCCGAAAGCAAGCATTATATATATATATATATATATATATATATATATATATATATATATATATATATATATATATATATATATATATATATATATATTATATATATATATATATATATATATATATATATATATATATATATATATATATATATATATATATATATATATATATATATATATATATATATATATATATATATATATATATATATATATATATATATATATGTATATATATATATATATATATATATATATATATATATATATATATATATATATATATATATATATATATATATATATATATATATATATATATATATATATATATATATATATATATATATATATATATATATATATATATATATATATAAATATATATATATATATATATATATATATATATATATATATATATATATATATATATATATATATATATATAAAGGGTGATTTTTTTGTGGTTAGGATTTTCATGCATTAGTATTTGACAGATCACGCGGGATTTTAGACAAGGTGTCAAAGAGAAAGATGCTCAGTATGCTTTGACATTTCATAATGAATAGACTTACTAACGAGCAACGCTTGCAAATAATTGAATTATATTACAAAAATCAGTGTTCGGTTCGAAAAGTGTTTCGCGATTTACGTCCGATTTATGGTCTACATAATCGACCAAGTGAGCAAACAATTAATGCGATTGTGACCAAGTTTCGCACTCAGTTTACTTTATTGGACATTAAACCAACCACACGAATGCGTACAGTGCGTACAGAAGAGAATATTGCGTCTGTTTCTGAGAGTGTTGCTGAAGACCGTGAAATGTCGATTCGTCGCCGTTCGCAGCAATTGGGTTTGTGTTATTCGACGACATGGAAGATTTTACGCAAAGATCTTGGTGTAAAACCGTATAAAATACAGCTCCTGCAAGAACTGAAGCCGAACGATCTGCCACAACGTCGAATTTTCAGTGAATGGGCCCTAGAAAAGTTGGCAGAAAATCCGCTTTTTTATCGACAAATTTTGTTCAGCGATGAGGCTCATTTCTGGTTGAATGGCTACGTAAATAAGCAAAATTGCCGCATTTGGAGTGAAGAGCAACCAGAAGCCGTTCAAGAACTGCCCATGCATCCCGAAAAATGCACTGTTTGGTGTGGTTTGTACGCTGGTGGAATCATTGGACCGTATTTTTTCAAAGATGCTGTTGGACGCAACGTTACGGTGAATGGCGATCGCTATCGTTCGATGCTAACAAACTTTTTGTTGCCAAAAATGGAAGAACTGAACTTAGTTGACATGTGGTTTCAACAAGATGGCGCTACATGCCACACAGCTCGCGATTCTATGGCCATTTTGAGGGAAAACTTCGGAGAACAATTCATCTCAAGAAATGGCCCGGTAAGTTGGCCACCAAGATCATGCGATTTGACGCCTTTAGACTATTTTTTGTGGGGCTACGTCAAGTCTAAAGTCTACAGAAATAAGCCAGCAACTATTCCAGTTTTGGAAGACAACATTTCCGAAGAAATTCG